>JANAVB010042018.1:15841027-16188527 GCA_029216955.1 Iris pallida
CCCACGTCTCGTGCCCTTACTCTAGGGTGCGGGTCGTGACACGTTTATAGTGGTGGCCCATGCAGGTCGAGTTTATGTAGTGGTATTCGAACTAGAGTATCACTACATCCTGTAGTAGGATTAAATATTTTTGGAGGTACTCAATCATATTAGGAAAAACTCTTAATCCGATTCCTTTGTCTAAAATTATGCTTATTGACTTCCCTTGAATATAAACTGTTCTCCTTTGAATTTTTGCTTCATTCTCAGAAATTGCTTCTTGTTTTGATCTGTCTTCATGATGGTTATGAAGACACGATCTCATCGCTTCGGTTCGGAGGATACTATCGAGAGGCTGGCCACCTCTCGTCCTGTTCATCAGGGCCTCGAGACCGCAGCTTCTGTTGTGCCGACTCAGGTTAGCATTTCTGCTACATTAGAGGTGCACCTCCGTCTGTACAGAGACTTTTCCTTTCGTTTTTGGTTTCTCTCAGCAGCAGCGATTCATGCAGCATCAGCAGCAGAGATTTGTACAGTATCAGCATCAGGCTGGATGAAATCAGCAGGGCAAGCTATCGTCAGGACAGTCGAGGATGCACAGACCGTTGGAGATCTTGCTGCAAGTTCCGTTCTTCTTAATTCCATTCTCGCAATTATCTTTTATAATTACCTTGAAATCCGATTCCATCTGTTCCTTGTTGATTGATTAATTTTGTCATGTTACTCTTTTGTTGTGTTGTTTTTCTTCTGAGAAAATCATATGGGCTAGGTCGCCTAAATCATGGGATCTAGAATCCTCGATAGTCATGTTAGTTGGCATAGTGAGGACATGTAGTCAGATTTTGGATGTATTCTCGGGTATGAAAATTTAAGGTTTTTGTCGTCGCATGCGGCAGTGCAAAAATTTTAAATACCATGAACCTAGAGGTACGTACCTTAGTCAAGAACTCTGTGATTATGTAGCCTTGCTCACTAGCATGATGAAGACTCTGGACAACATGATTTTGGACAGACGCATATGATTAACAGATTGTATCTTGAGAAGGTTTAAACATCATACCCTTTTGATTGTTATAAATGACTTAGGAGTAGGGATATTTAGTTTTGTAGAGCTTATTCATAGGTAGTTCCTTCATAGTATAATGGTATGATGACTTGTAGAGTGTCTGTACCCTAGAGGTGATAGTTAGCATTGGTGTTAGAATAGTAACTCATTGCAGATAATTCTCCTGTTATCTATAATACCAACCAGTTACACATAGGATGTTAGTATGCCTTACAGCCTTGATGATTATTACTACTTTCCCTTACCTTTTCCTGTGAGGCACCCATGACCAGAGCCTGCCTTGAGTATAGTTGTAGTTTCACCTAAGACCGAGAGGTCTATTTGTATAGATAGATTGCAGATGATATTGGCATATGGGATATAGGTTAGTTGGTATCTATAGGCCATTGTTGTATAGGGTTATAAATATGTTGTTTAGCCTATACTTGGTTCAGTTTTCCATTTTAGTTAAGTTCTCTTCGTGTTGAGTTCCTTTGTGTTGATCACCTTTATAGGTAGTGTGCAGACCCTTCACTAGATACTATGTCCCATTAATTCAGACCATTCATCCTTAGCCTAGTTCTAAGCATTGTTTCATACCCTTATAAGTTTAGTCTGCCTTAACCCTTGGTTGATCAGTCATGTATATATATATATAGATGATATACTTAGGATATATGTGATGGGTTGTTGTTCTTGAGCATATATATATATATATATATATATATATATATATATATATATATATATATATATATATATATATATAATATATATATATATATATATATATATATATATATATATATATATATATATATATGTGGTATTCGGTATTCATGTGCTTAGCTTGTAGGTATTTAGTTATAGGTGACTTGATAGGATTGGGAAGTTAAGAGCTAGTCTATTATAGAGTTTCTCTTTTGCTAAATTCTAGTTGCCAACACCTAGATAGCTAGCATAGGTAAAACCCTAAGAAGTTGACCAGTTGATGACCAAGTACTTGGATGTTGAGAAATTGACTAGTGATTGACCCTTGACTATGTTTGACATAGAAGGGGGTGCGATCATCTTAATTTCGAGGACGAAATTTTATAAGGTGGGTAGGATTGTAACACCCAGTTTTTCAGATGAGGGTAATTTTAAAATTTTGTAATTATAATTATTATTTATTGATTATTATTTTATATTATGATTTTTTGTGATTTTTAATCATTTTTAAACTATTTAAAATTATGACTTGTGATTTTGACATTTTACTATTGTTTGGTTTTGATTTCGAAGAATTTGTCACCCCCAGTTTTCAGGAACAGGGGTATTTTTGTCATTTTGTATTTTTAAAATATTTTTAAAATTTATTTTATTATTTATGATATTGTTTTGGATTATTTGAGTCGGGTTCGAATTTCAGCTCAATCCGACTTAAAACGGGAACCCGGGGGTAGAGTTGACTTTAGTGGACCCACATATTAGTTAGCCATGGCCATATGATAGAAATATTTTAGTTAGAGGTTAGACTAATTATTATGGATAAGGTTAGTGTGATTAGAGACTTTAGAATGACTAATTTAGTCCCAACCAATTAGCCATTTCCTAATACTAATATAATAGGTTAGTGGGGGCATTTTGGACCTTACCATAATAGGACAAATAGCCCCATATGGCTAGCCACTTTGGGAGAGGATAGGCTCAAGTTCATTTCATTATTCTCATCCACACTCTCTCTCTCTCTCTCTCTTGTTCTTCTCCAAATTTCTAGAGAGCAATCTCTAGCAATTTCTCCACCAAATCCTTCCATTTTGCCACCAAATCTTCTTCTTTCCTTCTTCATTCTAGCCAAGGAGGAAGCTACCCAAGTTTGGAAGGATTCAGAGCTCGTTCGTGTCCTTTTGGAATCTCTATGTGTCGGTGTCGCTCCAGGAAGGCTTTTCTTCGATTCGATCTACCGGGAGGTATAAATCCCTTCTCCTTTTTATTTTCTCATGCATATAGGAATATTTGAACCCATAGGAATGACCCCCATGGTTGTATCTCCATTTCGTGTCCATTTGGAGGTCATATGAGTGTCCTTTGTGTTGTGGGTGTGTCCATGTGGGAAAACCCCAAATTTGGACACACTATGTGTTGTTGTTATGTATGAATGAATTATTACATGTTTAATCTCATATTTTTGTATTGGAGATGTGTTCTATAGTGTCTCATATATATATATATTAGTGTAGAGAGTGAGTTCTTGATATATTATGTTATATACTTGTGTTTCTTTTGTCTCAAACTACCTAAATTCGTCATATTATTTATCCATATTTTTAGTAGCAATGGCAACTTAGAAATGCATAACTTTTAGCTTAATACTCCGATTTATCTCCCGTTTTTTTAAAAGAATCGTATCGAAGTTAGCTTTCCAAATATATATTTTAATAAGCCAAATTCTTTCTGTAATTTTCTGTAGAATTATTTGAGTGTCAGCTGTACGAAAGACGAACGTGTTTCGATATTTTTCGCGATTTCGGGAGCTTCCGGACACGAAAATGCGATCCGTTTAAAGTTTCGGAAAGCTAACACGAAGAGCTACAACATACTTTAATCCTAGAATTTAGTGAATGCCCAATTGGTACAGTATTGGTTTTAAGTAGAAGAGTGACTATACGATATATGCATTTTGTGTAACCTATGAGCCTATGTAGTATGGATATTAAATAAATATAGAGTATGTAATGTATGATATGTTAGATGAATAAAATGATATATATATGATATATATTCTTTTTACATTAATTTATATATATGGTTGAATGCAAACCTGTAGGAATGCTATTAATATAATGCATATAAGCAATGCATGAATGAAAGAATGATATACAATGTATGCATGAAAGTATATAATGAATGCAAGATATGAATGCAAGATATATATGAAATAATAGATATGAATGCATAATGTATAAATATTGTAATGCAATATATAATGATAACATGTATGGTAATGTAGAGTATATGATGCAAGCATGAATGAATGGAGAAAATACATGTATATAGGTAATATAGAATGTAATATATGAAAGGAATGAATGATAATATATAACATGATACGTAGGTAATGCAAGGTATAAAATATATGATGTGTGTATGTTTGTATGTTTCTATATTAATGTATGAAATGATATGAATATACAATGTATGCATATATATAAAACATGTAGGTAATGCATAGATGCATGAATGAAATGAATATTTACAATATGTTAATATAAATACAAGTATCTAATATGCATGAATGTAAGTATAATATAATACAAGTATACATATATGTATCATGTAAATGTAATATACATGATATGTATGTATACATGTATACAAGGTAAGTATGTATGTATGTATTTCTATAAACTGAGTTAACCTATAACCTTATACACACATGCATTCATACACCCTTTGACATCATGTATCCCATGTCACATACACCTACCTATCACTAAATTTTAGAACATTAACACATATCCTTTCACACACATGCCAAACACACACATACTCACTCTTTTACCTCTCTTTCTCTCTCTCTCTCTCTCTCTCTCTCTCTCTCTCTCTCTATATATATATATATATATATATATATATATATATATATATATATATATATATGTATGTGCCTATATATATAGCTTTCCTATATATATATATATATATATATATATATATATATATATATATATATATATATATATATATATTATATATATATCTATGTATATGAATATGTGAATGTGAATAATATATACATTATATGACTAAGTTTGTGTGCCTTGTTAGCTTATGGTTTAGTTTTGTGCTTGGTTTAGCAAGTAACTTAGGCTATGAGTTAGTAGCTATCTTGGATACTTGATTTGCATATACTTAGTTTGTTTAGACCTAGAATAACTTGTTTGACCTAATTTAGACTTGTTAGACCTAGTTTGACCATAGTTGACCTAGGTTTGACTTTCAGGGTTGACCAAGTTGACCAAGAGTTGATTTTGGTCTAGATTTACCTAGAATCATGTAGAATGCATAGTAGAACTTCATATTGTCATTTTGGACTTGTTGTGACTTGTGCTGTTCTGATTAGGAGCCAGACACCTCTCATCGGACAGTATATTTACTTTGGACATTCAGACATCAGGCGAGTACATTCTCTGATAGTTCTCTTATTTATTTGTCGATTACTGTACTTCAGTTCTAGTTAGTTGAATGTGATTCTCTGTTACAACACGTATGGATATTCTGGATTCATGTATACGACACACATTTATTTTCTGACCTCTATTACTGATACCATCATTTCTGGCTTCTATTACTGGAATTACCTACTGGAATCATTTACTGGTATCATTATATTTTGGCTGGACTCATCTTGAATCATTGTGTCAGATTTCTGGATTCACTTGTTGGGAGGGGAAATACTTGAGTAAGTCATGTAGACATACCCCAATCTGGAATCTCCCAACTGGAATCTACTGGAATGATAGCCATCTCACCCCCGGCCAGGTGTGTGATGTACCGTATTACCTACAGCCGTTTACATGTCGATCTCGATATTTTAAAACACAATGTTAGAGTATAGGCTGGACTTACCCTGGAATCTTTGATCACTGACTGGAATCATCTCATACCGGACTCATCTTGTACTGGAATCACCTGGTATCAGATTCATGTTGTCTGGATTTACGTTGGTCTTACACTTGTTTACATTTACTGTCTGGACTTATATCATGTTACCCTGGTTCAGCTAGTTCTATTTTTTACAGTCTTCATTGCTATGATTCTTCTCTTGTTTAGTTATTTACTTTCCTTGCACTTTATCTGTCTTTCTTACCATCACCTGAATATAAACTGCCATTTTCATCAATACAACTGTCTATAACTGCTTTATAGTTCTCTGTCATTTACTTCGGTTTTCTAGATGAGATGTGCTCGTTCCTGTCCTGACTGGACTTGTTGATAAATTTTACAGATAGCCTGGAGGTTGCCTGCTAGCCTAGAGGAGACACAATAGAGGTTGTATAGTTAGTTATTTCAGTTATATTGAGTTGTATTTATTCTATGGATTACTGTATTGAGCTTTGAGATGTTTTCTGGGTTTGTGTATCTTAGACACTTAGACTTCTATCTGCTGTATCTCTTTTGGATTTCATGTTTTACCTATCTTTTATCTCGCTCTATCTTAGTTGTGATTGAGACTGTATCTGCTATGTCACCTCCATTCGGAGAGTATATACTGTACAAATACCTTTATATTGTTAGATGTTTGACCTAGGACAGCGTTCTACCGCCGACACTGCGGCATAGGCTGGACGTACCCACGTCTCGTGCCCTTACTCTAGGGTGCGGGTCGTGACAACTGCCTTGGATGTGCATGAAGACTCAGTACATGTTTCTAACCGTTATAATTCCTGGTCCGAACAATCCCAAGAGGGACATTGATGTGTACTTACAGCCTTTGATAGATGAGTTGAATCAGTTACGGGAAGTAGGTGCTAACACGTACGATGTTTCCAGGAAGCTGAATTTTCAGATGAAGGCAACCCTTATGTGGACCATCAACGGCTTTTCGGCCTATGGAATGTTATCTGGATGGAGCACTCATGGCCGTCTCTCATGTCCGTTTTGTATGGACCGTAGTAAGGCTTTCCGCTTGAAACACGGAGGAAAACCGTGCTTCTTTGATTGTCATTGGCAATTTCTGCCAAAAGATCATCCGTTCAGAAGGAATATGAGTGCATTCCGTGCCGGCGTTGTAGAGAAGGGTGATCCACCACCAAGGTGGTGCGGAACCACGATATGGGAGGAGGTTAGAGATTTTTTAAGTGCTATCGAAGATCCTACAACTGGGTACAAGTGCGATGGATTTGGTAGAGATCATAACTGGACAAAGAGGAGCATATTCTGGGATCTGCCATACTGGAGTACCAATCTGATCAGACATAATCTTGATGTCATATATATTGAGAAGAATGTGTTTGATAACATAATTAATACTGTGATGGACGTAAAGGAAAAAACGAAAGACAATCCCAAGGCCAGGTTGGACTTAGAAGAAATATGCAAACGCCCTGCGTTGTATTTGATAGAGCAGAATGGAAAACAGTTCCTGTCGAAGTCAATTTTCTCGCTGGACAAGGAGGATAAAGTGAGACTTTGTCGGTGGATCCAGGGCCTAAAATTTTCAGACGGATATGTGTCAAATCTGAGAAGATGTGTCGATCCGAAGGAAAACAAATTGACGGGTATGAAGAGCCACGACTGTCACGTATTCATGGAGACGTTAATTCCGATTGCATTTCGGGAATTCTTACCGTAGGCAGTTTGGGATCCATTGACGGAGCTTAATTAGCATATTCTTCAGGGATCTTTGCTCTAAGAAATTGCTCGTTGATCGTCTAAAAAAACAAGAGAAGGATATTGCGGTAACACTGTGCAAGCTAGAGAGGGTGTTTCCTCCTGGATTCTTCGACTCTATGGAGCATTTGTCGATTCATCTATCCTATGAGGCACGTATTGGTGGACCCGTCGAATATCGATGGATGTACCCGTTCGAGCGATATTTGAATCACCTAAGAAGAAAGGTAAAAATAAGGCACGAGTCGAGGGTTCTATTTGTGAAGCCTATGTTCTCGAGGAGATTACAAACTTTTGTTCGATGTATTTCAAGCCTCATGTTGCAACTAATAGAACGAGAGCTTCCAGAAACGACGACAGAGATCATGAAAGTAATGATACAATACTGAAGGTATTCAATGCTCCAGGAAAGCCATCGGATAAAATAAAGAAGAGATATCTGAACGATGATGAGCTAAGGGCTGCTCAAGTGTATGTATTACTCAACTGCGACGAGGAGGAAGTAGAGAAACTAGAGGGGTAAGTAATTAATACGTCTACATTATTTTAATAGTGTTGATTATTATACTATTATATTAATTGAACGATGTTGTTTTCAGCAGATTTAATAATAATGTGAGGTTAGGTAGGCCACACATAACAGAAGAAGAACTAGAACAAGAAATAAGGCGTTATTTTCCATCATGGTTGAGTACATATATAAGGCTTGAGAACTCTATAATTACCTTTCTATATATGCACTTGATTGAGAATGAGCTTAATTGCTTCTTTCGTTGTATTTAGGTCGATCGTCCATACGCAGGACTTGAGAATGAGTCTATTAGAACGCTAGCCAAGGGACCAATTTATGCTGTAAAAATATGGCCAAGCTACTGTGTTAATGGATTTAGGTTCAAGTCAACAACTTGTCCGATCAGAGACAACTTTGTGGATCTCGACTCCACCAAAAATAGCAGTTTGTGTATCAGATCTTCAAACTACAAAGATGTTGATACGGGCAACGATTTCTATGGCGTGCTACGGGAGATCATGGAGCTGACATATAGTTATGGACTAGAGCCTGCTAAGATTGTGTTATTCAGGTGTGATTGGTTCGATCTGATTGAAGGTCAAGGTTGGAAAGTAGACAAGCACGGTCTTGTTGATATAAACTATCATCGTCGATATCAAGCCTATGAACCATTTGTCCTATCAAGTCAGGCTCAGCTCGTGAACTTCACAAGTTATCCTAAATGGGGAATAACAAGGTCGGACTGGTGGACAGTATGCAAGACCAAAGCTAGAAATACCTTTGAGGTTGACGATATAGCTTATCAAGAGGATGAACTACCTCTTGTAACAAATATTATAGAAGTGGACACGACAGAAGTTTTTATTACACATTTAATTGTGTAGAAGAAGTAGAATTATCTGAAGAGAAAGATGCAGATGAAAGTGAAGATGTAGAGGAGGAAGAAGAAGAAGAAGAAGAAGATGAGCTAAACAAACTAGATGAATTTTCAGAAGAGAATTAAATCTGTATGTTTGTTTTATCATCATATTTGACACTTTAGTGACACTTCTATCATATAAATATGTGACACTTTAGTGACACTTTTATCTGTGACTATGATATTTTTTAAAAATCTGTGATGTCTATCATATAAATATATATTTTTATTTTATTGTTATATGTTATTATCAGGTATGACTAGACCATCTGGACGACGTGGAGGATTTTATATTAGGCAGTCCCGTCAGCCTCGGGCTGGGGATGGAGATTCTGTACCCTCATCCTCATCTCCGAGTACGCCATTGTACCGTTCTGTTCCCGGTCCATTACCGGGACAGGGCAGTTCCAGCAGGTTGGCGACTCCTCCCTCGTCGTCCAGCGTTCCTGATCCCGCGACCAGCATCCCTGATCCTGCGTCCAGCATTCCTCCTCCCGACGGCTCCATGGGGAGAGCCGACGCCGAGCATATGGAGGACGACGATCAGACTGATCCTGTCCAGGCAGGAGGTGAGAGCGACCCTCCATGTGCTCCTCCGGACGAGACGTGTATGGAGATTTGGACGGACGGCCTACGAAGTAAGTTAATTAATTAATATATATTTCTCAAATGATTATATGTACATATATATTTCATGAAAATTATTATTATATAGATATCGGCCTTCTGCAGTACAGAGACAGCTGGGGATATTTCTGAGGCAGAACTATGGTGGGCCTTGGATTAACTACTCAGATGCTCCCGCAGATAGGAAGGCCTTTTGGTTCGCCCACTTCAAGGTAAAAAATGTGTTTATTTTTAAATTTTAATAATCATTTTTGTATATTATACAACTTTTTATTTTACTTCTTGTAGAGGACCTATTTCTATCCACCACACCGGGCGGCAAAGATCGAGGGCCAATTTTCTGCCGTCGCAGGCAAGCTCATCCGTAATGCGATCCACGACCAGAAGTCTCGTGATCGCTCCGGACAGCCGATCCATGGTTGGATCACGTCAGAGCAGTAGACTGCGATGAAGGCTAGATTCAGCGAGCCCAGGTGCCAGGAGCGGTCTGACAAGGCCAAGGTGGCACGGTCGAGCGCCGGTAAGTGGTGTGGTGGCTCCATTCCGATGATGGAGCATTTTCGTCGTCTGGTACGTTTTCTATGACGGACATTAATTTATATATAGTTCGATAGAATGTTTAATACTAATAATAGATAATATATTTTAACAGGTAAAAAAGGGTGAGGACCCGAACATGGTGACCGTCTTCCTAGTCACCCATCGGAGGGCTGGGGAGTTCATTGACGAGAGGGCGACGCAGGCATATGTACGTTCTATTCTTTATATTAATTTACTATTATTTAGAAAACAGAAAAATAGATATCAATGTAGACTTTAGCAAATACTTACACGTTAGCAAACATGTTCTAGGTCGAGTTTGTTCGGCTACAGGAGGAGGCGACTGCTGCTGCTAGTGCGCCAGCAGAGGGAGGGGCTGGTACTTTCTCCCAGCCGCCTACAGCTCCATCATCGTGCGACCTCTGGATGACCGTCGTTGGCGGTCTTCAGAAGGGTACGTACTACGGTACGGGATCCTACGGCGCGTATTTGGCTTCAGAGTCATCCCGGGCCCCCTCTGTCAGTGCGCAGTCTCCAGCTTCGCAGGCGTCGTCACGAGCTCAGGATATTCGTCGTCAGATCGACGAGCTGTATCGTGAGTTGCAGTAGCAGATTTCTGATCACCTTACTGCAGAGCGACGATCCGACCCTTCGATGATCACCGGACGATTTGATACGATCGAGCACAGTATACAGGAGCTGATGAGTATGCAGCAGGCTACAGCTGCCAGCTTGTACACGCTCACTGAGTCTACGTAGCGTACAGAGCGTAGACATGTTGAGCTGGACCATTCGCAGAGGACCATGTCTGCCTCACTCACTCAGGTATCGGCTTCGCTTGAGGAGAGTACTCAGAGGATGGTGAGTACCCTTACTGTGCATGGTGAGCGACTGCGAGAGCTGGAGCAGATACGTCCTCCCGGTCCATCGACGGTGCCGACTCCAGACATTGCACTGCCTCCTACTGCCCCTACGGTGCAGCTCACACAAGAGCAGTATGAGTACATGCTATCCCAGATGCGCGGCAGGGGTCCTCAGTGATCCAGTAGATTTTTTTATCATCTTTGTATTTATTGGCCCTATGGGCCCATTGACCGTTCTGTACACTGATTTTCATTATTATTTGACTCTGTTGGACATGTATGTTTATTGGACATGTATGTTTGTGATATTTAATTTGTTGGTATTTTTATTGAGTACATGTATGATATTTAGTTGTAGACTGTTATGATGGGAGACTGTTATTCATCTATTTGTTATAGACTGTTATGATGGGAGACTGTTAATTGTGGTGATATCTGGGACGGGGATGACAAATATACCTACGCTGGGTTATAAGCGATGATCTGATATACAAAGGAGGTGGTGCCCAAATTTTAAAAAAATATAAGTGTATTTTTGTGATGATGTGTGTCTGTGTTTACAGTGAATGTGAAATGCAGTGTTCGAAATCATCGACAGTTTCGATTACTGTTGTATGTTTTATCTTGGATAGAACAGTTCAGGGTGTACTTCTGAGAGCTTCATTTTCACGTCCTTCACTTTCTCGGGACGTCGTAAAGGATCCCGAGAAGGTGAAGGACGTGAAGAGGAAGCTCTGAGAAGTGCACCCTGAACTGTTGCTCTTTCTATCCAAGATAAAATATAGAACAGTAAGCGAAACTGTCGATGGTTCGAATACTGCACTTCACACACACTGTAAACACAGACACACAGCATAACAAAAATACCAATTATATTTTTAATTTTTTTATAAAATCTGCGACGTTCTGCGACGGAAAGTACACGTCGCTATATGTCGCCAACCTCAGAGCTGACGTCGCTAAAATTGTCGCTAGGCGTCGCTAAAATGCCGATGTGGCTGCCATGCCATGTCATCATATATGAAGTTGACAGCGTCGCTAAGTGGTTGCCCTACGTCGCTATAGTGGCGACGTATTCTTACGTCGTTATCTGTCGCGAATTTTGCGACATCTGGCGACACTAAACGTGACGTCGCAAATAGCGACGAACTGCGACGAAATTGTAATCTGCGACAAGCCTATACGCGACATTCAATTTCCGTCGCTAAATACGTCGCTAATAGAAATTAGCGACGAATTTTCCTTTTTTAGCGACGTATTCTGACGTCGCTAAAAGGGATTATTTTAGTAGTGCCTACAATGTTTCCACATAAATAATACAATATTATATTATTATACTAAAAAAAAATTCAGGAGTATTGTCTCCAAAACCTTCTTATGATTATGTCTTCAGTGAATTGTAATTCTGGATCCGTCACGGATACTATTCTCTAATTTTACTTAATAAGCCAAAGAAGGCTATCCCTTAAAAAGAAAATCCTTTACACCCCAAAGGAAGTGAAAATCCCTTAATCATAGTCTAAATAAAACAAAGGCTATCCTTAATTAAGCCAAACAAGGCTATCCAAAACCATAGTCTAATTTTACTTAATAAGCCAAACAAGGCTATCCATTAAAATTTTACCTAATGCAAGTGAAAATCCCTTAATCATAGTCTAAATAAAACCAAACTTGAAGGCTATCCTTAATTAAGCTTATGGATCAAGCATCCATGAACAATCTATTACTATCCCGATGAGTGTTGTGGAGGGTCGGTAGGAAAAGCAGAAGGCTTATCTGGTAGGTGCAGTGGCGGAGGTTGCGAACACTAAATTTTAGGTATAGCTTGAAGGGCACGAGAATACTAATATCGTACAACATAAAATATCAAATTTATAAAAATTTATTTATCCAAACTGAAGAATAAAATATAATTAACAAATTTTTTTTTTTTTTTTTTTGAACTTTTGGGACGGGTTGCTACAGCCCATCCATGTCCAGTTGTAGCTCCGTCCCTGGGCGGGTAGGCATGGTAAGGGATGTACCAACCACAGGACTTAATAGATCTATCACGTAAGGAAGCTGTTCAACATGGCCGCTATAAAACTAGAAATTCTCCTCTCCCAATGCCAACTACGTACCAAACTCGAATGACTCTTGTGATTACCCAAGAGATATATAAGACTCCAACCAGGTGGTAGAAGATCAGTGGATCGAACCACGAGACGTATTATTCCTTCCATTTATTTTGGTGGAAGTTGGAACCTTGGCCTAACAGGCATGCACAATGCAGCGTGCACAAAATTTTGTACATATCGTCGGACATATAAAAAGAAAAAAAAATACCAACTACGTGAATCCAATTAGTTTACTAAATAAATAAATAAATAAATAATCAATTAACCAGAATTTGAAATCATGAACATCAGGGATAATCGATCATATTTGTCGATGCACATTAATGCAAGATACCATCGGACTATTACAAGGAAATGCACACATCCGTACAAATTATAGCATGAACAAGCATGCCAGATTAATAGTGTACTGCAAAATAGGAGTGAGCATTATTAGATTTTCGACCGAAAATCGAGCCGAACTGAATCGGATAAGAGATTCGTTTCGGTTTAAAAAAAAATTTCGTTGGATTTCGATTTTAAAAATACTAAATTTTTTTATTCGGTTTCGGTTTCGATCCAAAACCGAAAACCGAATAAGAAAATTTGGTGTTTATATATATATATATATATATATATATATATATATATATATATATATATATATAAAATTTTTTTAGGTATATTTAGTTACTATATATATTAAAAAAAGTAAAAATAAACCGAAAAATCGAATAAACCGAATAACCGAAAACCGAATCGATTTAATTTTGTTCGGTTTGATTCAGTTATAGGCTAAATCGTTTCGGTTTCGGTTTTACTTATTCGGTTTTCGAACCAATTCGATTTTTGATTATTCGGTTCAGTTTGAATCGAATTAACCGAATGCTCAAACGAGCACTCCAAGAAGTATTTGTTCCTTCGCAGCTTAGCTCCTGGCTCCTGCGGGCTCCAGCCGCCTCCTTGGCTGCCTAACAGCTTCGCTACTGTGAGTAGTGAGCCTCTCATTTCACTTTTGCTAATTGTTATTCTTCTATTCTTTGCAGAATTATTTTGTTCATTCAAGACTTCTAATAATGTTAAAATGCCCTTGCTCTGGATATGAAAATTAGACTTTTGTTAATTATTTATCTTCAGGTTATTATACTTCTAGTTATTTTGTTCATTCTAAACTTTTGGATATGTTGAAATGCTCCTGCGGGCTCCAGACTTTTGCTAATTATTTATCTTATATTAATTAAGTACTTTAGTTATCAGTTTTCAACCAGGGCAGAGCCAGAAAGTCGAATTTGGGTGGACTGGAGTGGGCTAAGTGTAGACTAATTCACATAAAAATACTTCACAAAAAATTATATACGTGGAAAAAGCCAAAAAAAAAAAAAAAACCAAAAAAAATCAGGTACGTCCTTGGTTTTCAAGTACTTTGGATAATTAGATATGACAATTTGTTTATCTTTGCATCTTTAGGAAAACAGTCTGATACTTAAAATTTGCATCTTTAGGATAGTAATTAGATACTTGGAAATTGAAAATTTGCATCTTTAGGATAATTAGATATGAAATCTGAACTTGAAAATTGAAAACTGTTAACTGATAGGATATTAATTAGTAATTAGTATCAGACTATCAGTTAACTAATCCTTGAAAACTGACAAAAGTTTAATATTGTCTCTATGTTTGGAAGTCTTTTTTTACTTCAAGTAATCTAATGGAGTTTGGATGTTCATAGGAATCTTAGTTTGAGTTTACTTGTGTTTACTTTTCTTTTCAAGTTATGGTTATCTTTGGCATAGAGTTTTATTTATAGAGGTTATATACTGATTTCAAGTTTAGATAGATATTTATTGAGTCTTTCTTTGTTCTTTGATATGCTGAAAAGTAGTTTTGTCTGGTCAACTCAGGGTTGTTATCTCTGATATTAGGCACCTTGAGTCCAGCCCTCTTCAATATCCACATCACATCCTCTAATATGTATAGAAATTTTGTAAGATCCAAATTCCTGATACTTGCAATCAGTATTAATTTGCAGCCAGGGTTTATAATTTTTTTGGTATATTTTAAATTCCGTTAAGTACAGTCATGAAATTACTTACATAATTTGTATGCATCTTTTCTTTTATTGACAAATGTTAAGGGCAATACAATAACTACTAGGGGCAATACAGTTTTTGGCAGTCCTAGACTGCCAAAATTCTGACAATTATATGCATATCGAGGACACTGCCAAATTTTTTGCAGTACTAAAATAGCATGGATTACAAAAAAATTAATAATTCTTGTAGTGTCCTTAACATTAGTCTTTTTTATTTGTCTGATATATTTTAACCTGCTTACTTTTTTCTATAAATAATGTGATTCTCTAATGCTGGGGTTTGGGATTTGCTTATTGTAGATGTTGTTTCCGCTTTTGTTTCTTGGAAAACGGTCCAAGAATGTTTGGTAACGTCTTATTAATATTGGCGTAATTTTAATTTGATACCCTCAACTATTCAAGTTTTTCAACTTGATATCATAAACTTTAATATAATACAAATTACTACCTCCAATTATTGAATATTTTCAGGCCGATGCCCTCTGCCAGTCAGGGATTAAATTTTTCGTTTCAAAAAACATAAATAACAACTTTTGACCAAATTACCCTCCTGCCATCGTTGCCGCTCTCTCGATGTTGCTGCCTTGCTGCCCCCCCCCCCCCCCCCCCCTCCCCCCCCCCCCCCCCCCCCCTTTATTTTTGTTTTTGTCAATTATAATTTTTGTTAGCACTGTTAGGATATTACGTTGTACAATTAGAGTTTAGGTATTAAGTTGTCTCATATTAAATTTTAGAGTAACTTTTTTCTTTTCTTTTTTTTTTGTTCTTTTTTCTTTTCTTTTTTCCGTGCAGACTTAGATTATGTCATGTTCATCAGGCCTCTGATGTTGTGGGATCGTGGGTAGGGCGGCTGCACGTCCTCACAATATTTCATCATTGTCATTGCATCTCTGTCAACACTGGCACCCTCTCGGTCGTACACGAGATAAGGGACTTCTACGGGCCGGTCGCACCCGCTCGACCGCACTTGCAAGGCGAGGTAACTTCTATGATCCCGTGCCCAAGTCGAGGCACATTCACGGACCGGTCGCATATATCCGTACGAACGTTCGCTCGAGACGAGATAACGTACACGATCCAGTGGATTTATTCCCGTGACTCAGAATATTGTCGCTTTCATCAGGCCTCTGATAGATGCGAGCATGGAAACTTCGGACTGCACGTTCTGCACAAGGCTTCTCATCATTGTCCTGTTTATGATATCAAATTTAAAAAAAAAAAAATTGAACAGTTAAGAGTATCAAGTTAAAATTTAACTCTTTTGTCTTCTTTCAAAAATCCATCTTGGGATATCACCCACTTGTTGTCAAAACCTGCTTCTGTTGTGGGCTCTCGAAAAGCAGCAACACCCCCACCACAAAACCAAACCTAATTTCGGCCGTCCAGATTGTTAGCCTTGTGAATTCGGTGCATATGAGTTGTCGGTTCATTCTGCATGCCCGAGTCAGAGCCATGCATGTAAACAAACAAGCACAGGAATTGTACTGGTGACCACCGCACAAATGCCAACAGCCCTATTATTAATAACTAGCATATATGCACGTGCCTTGCACGTATTTTAATATTTCTTAATTAGTTTATAAAGACTCTTTAGGAAGACCAAAGGATAGTCTTCCTAATTACTAAGTTGTCCTTATTAAAATTAATGAACTATTTTTAATTAATATAAGTATATAAGGGTATTTTCGGAATTCAAAAGTTTCACCATATAAGTTTTCCTATTATATAGTAGAATAGATAAGAAATCTACAAGGAGGAAGCATCATCTCCCTTTGATTGCTTTCGCAGCCTGTCTTGAAAGTCAGTGTTTATAATTTTTTTTTGTATATTTTAAATTCCGTCCAGGGTAAACTAAAATTCTGGCTCCGCTTTTGTAGGTCCCTCATTCTTCAGCTCTCCACCAAGTCTTTCCGCTCCACCCCAACTTCTCATTGTCAGTTGAATTGGCAATCTCTCCCCCATACCTATATTTTAAGATTCCACTAGAAAAGTTTTGAGACGTAGGTCAGGAGTCAGTAGAACAACTCGAAATCCGAGCTCCACATTGCTATCAGAATCGAAGACAACTAGCTTCTTAACGTTTATCAAAAAATTATTACATTAATTATAGCTTTCAGCTAGTTGTATTTTTTTTTTTCTTGGAGTCGAAAGATAAAGAACCACCAAATTTAACAGTAATGCTACATGGCCCGCATGTTATGCACGCACAATGCCCGCAAGATGAGGTGGCAGGTCAAATGGTCAAAAAAAATTTAGAGTGGTGCTCATCAGCTTGAATTAAAGGAAAAAAAACTACAGCTTGCTGGCAATGACCCATGTCCCTAGGCAACCAAGAGTGTGAGAGAGAGGGAGAGAGAAAGTCACTTTAATTTCTTCCAGACTTCATAAAGTCTCTTTTCTCTCTCTCTCTCTCTCTCCTCTCTCTCTCTCTCTCTCTCTCCTGGAAGAAGAAGAAGTTGATAGGCAAGAAGAAGGGCAAGCGGCGGTCGACGTAGGAGGGGTCATGGAAGAACCACTCCAACTTGCTGCGGTCGTCGACAGAGGTGAGGTCATGGGAGAACCACTCCAACTTGCTGCGATCGTCGATAGAGGAGAGGCCATGGGTGAACCATTCCAGTTTTTGGGTACTAAACTTTCATAGTCCTCCTTTGTTTTTCCTAAAATTGCAACAACTTACACCGAGATGAATTTTTTTCCATGCTATTGGTTTGAATTGTCTCTGCATCATGCAACATATCCTTGTATCATTAATATGCTAAAAAGAAGAAGAAAGAAAATTAGATTTGTGTAGGTTATTAGACTAAGCAACTAGAAACTAGGGATGTTCGTGTTATAACTTTTTAGTTCTAGACATTCTCATTTGAGTTTACTCAGTTTGAGATTCCTATGTTGTTGCTACTTGCTACACTAAAGAAAAGGAGTTTGCTTGTGTGTATTTATAATGAAAAAAATAATTGCAACATATTCAATTAAATTACTAAATGAAATGAGGACCTGCAGAATTGTTGATAATTGCATCGAGTATTGTCCTCAATTTTTTTGTTAGTACATAAATTGATACAAAACAATTTCTTCAGCCTCTCCGAGATGAATCTTCGACATGCTTGTTGGTTTGAATTGTCTCAGCACTAATGCAACATATGTTTATTGATAATGAACAAGATGATAATCTAAAGAGCAACATATAAGAAAAAAAAAAACCATTACCTTTTGTGAACTATTTGTAATTATATATTGGATACCTGTTTTGTATGAACGGAGGGTCATTCATCTTCGATAAGGTCTGGGGATGATGATATTGTGCCAAAAATTGGGATGATATTTGATGATTTAGACCAACTATGTGTTTTGTTTGGCGAGATAGCAGACTTTGTAGCTCCAATTGATAAGGAATATTTTAGAATGAAAAAGTGGTTGGTTAGTAAGATATATGAACTGAAATTGGAAGTAGAAGATGAGGAAGAAGAAGACCAATACGAAGAACAAGAACTGAACGAAGAAGGAGATAGAGAAGATGAAGGTGAACAAGAACAAAATGAAAAAGAAGATGGGGTAAATGGAACTGTACGTATACTTGACCCAGTAAGTAAGAAACGTAAAGGCCGTCTCCGAAGTTTGCGAATTAAGAGATGCAAAAGGACTGCTAATAAAAAATTGCATGTAAGTTATTTTATGCATATTGTTTATTTCATAAATTGAATACATTTTTGTGTGTTTTTTATACCATTTTTCAATTTTCCAGCAGCATAGTACTTATGTTGCCCCACGAGCCCAAGAGTCTAGTGCAAGTATCATCCAACAATAGGAGGTGAAGGTGACAGATGGAGATGAAGGTGAACAAGGTTGTAGGTGTTACAATTCTGTGTTTTTTATACCATTTTTCAATTTTTCATGGCAATATTTCATGCAAGTCTAATTGTTGTTATTCATGCAAGTCTAATTTTTGTTATTGATATCTTTTACATTTTTGATGTGACAGATGGAGGTGAAGGTGAACAAGGTTGTAGGTGTTACATTTTGATCAGCTTCTATGGGTCTATCAAAGCAGTTTTTTTTTGAAACTGCAGTTTTTTGTTTAAAACTGCAGTTTTTATTGAAAAACAGTATACTCAATTTGTGCTGCAGTTTTTGTTTAAAAAAAAGTACTCTCAACTTGTGCTGCAGTTTGTGTTTAAAAGCTGTATACTAAATTTGTGATGGAAATATGTATGCAAGACCAAATCCCATGTATGAATCAAAATTTGTTCTTCCGTGTGACAATGGTCATATGGTTGCTGATGGAAATATGTATGCAAGACCAAGTGCAAGCTGCTTCTATGATGGAAATATGTTTGCTGATGGAAATATGTATGCAATTGATAATATTATATTTTTTGTCATATGGTTGCTGATGGAAATATGATGGAAATATGTATGTATGCTTCATGTTCTTTGATATTTGTTGTCCAAAATGGTCGTTCCAGGAATTGATTCAAGATGATTGTTGTCCAGGAATTGATGTTTTCCACATTCCAAACCCTCTGTACATTGTTGTCCAGCAATTGATGTTATTGCAGCAACTAATACAAGATGATTGTTGTCATGGAATGGATGTTTTCCACACTCCAAACCCTTTGTATATTGTTGTCCAGGAATTGATTCAAGATGGACGTTCCCTTCAGTAGCAAACAAAGCATCAAAACAACTCAACACATAGCCAAACAAAAAAAAACTCATACAAATAGTACACAGCTGAATTAGAACACTCAAGATAATAAAACATGTTCATATATTTACATTGAAGAAAACATGATCAAGTATTACAAAGCCGATCTACTTAAACTGTGCTTTCTTCAACATATGATTACAAAATCCATCTAAACTCACTTGGCTTTATCTATATGACACCCCTTTGAATATTAAATGGAAAAAAAAAAAATATATTCTAACTTCTTTCAAAATTAAACTGTCATAAAGAATATATGAGGATTTTTTTAATTTTTTTGCAGGTACCACCAAGCCACCATTAAATCATCCTCTCTACTCAATTTAAAAAAAAAATCGATCATTGTAAATAGATAAGACTAAAAAGTGTTGGAATTAATGAATTAATTAATACCATAAAATATAATTAACTCTATTAACTATAGTCCCACATTGGAAAGGAAGAAAACTTTCTTTCCATATATAAAGCAACCTCTCTCGTTGATTATCATCCAAGAGATCAAGTGGTGGGCTTTATTGAGATAGATTAAATAGAGAATTTTGAGAGATAAAATTCTTAATCTATTCTCGGGCGGCCCGCTAGGCCGGGCCGGCTTGGGCTTGGCTTAGGCTTAGGCATAGGCCTATTGGCCAAGCCTAGCCTTGTGCCTTAGGCCGAGGGCCGTTGGTCCGTGGGCCGTGGTCTGTGGGCTGTGGGCTGTGGGCTGTACGCTGAAGAGTTATGTTTTTTGGTTGAAGGGATACGAAGCGAACAGATGCGAGTCCAACAGGCACGCACCTACAGACTCGAGTCTGTTCGCATCGCAACCCTTCTGCATTATAAAAGGGACAGCGAACAAGAGAACAAACAATTCACTCAAGTCAACAAATCTTCTCTCCTGAGTTGATACGAGTGCAAGTGTTTCGTTGAGTTCCTGCATAGAAGTACGAGTACACAGAAGACGTACCAGTACCGAATTCAGTGTGCCAACAACAGTAAGTGTGATTTCTGATTTTGGACAGTATTCCATAAAGTACACCGGATCTTCTTTCTATAATCCGGTTGTAAAAGATACGCTGATTTTATCCTAGGAACAACGAGATTGAAATCTTCAGAAAGAGAAGATAATCTCGAAACGTTCTAAAAGAGAGAGTGATCCTCGACTCCAAGCACGAATTGATTTTCTTTTAATAAACGTATTTCTCGAATTGTTTTCTAACAATTTTTAGAACGTTTACTGATTCTTCTGTTAACTTTGTTACAGAAATGGACAATTCCGAGAAGTGGGAAAAGAAAGATCATGATCGCCCTTCAAAGTTCGACGGACTGAACTTTAAGAGATGGAAGTCAAAAATGAACTTCTATCTTGTCTTAAAAAAGGTCGATTACGTGCTCAAGGATGAGAAGCCCGTCCTACCGGAACTACCAACGGTAACGGAAGAAGGTGTAGAACCAGACACCAGTGACTACGATGACACCCTGATCGCACAACAAGCGTGGGAAGAAGACGACTTCAAATGTCGTCACTTCATCTTGAATGGGTTGTCCGATGCATTCTATGATCTATATCAGAATATGACATCTGCTAAAGAGGTATGGGATGCATTGCAAAAGAAATACGATACCGAAGAAGCGGGATCGAAAAAGTACGCAGTAAGCCGCTACTTTAGGTTTGTTTTTCAGAATGACAAATCGATTGTTGCTCAGACGCACGATCTTCAGAAGATTGTGCACGAGATCATCTCTGAAGGCATACCAGTGGACGAGCAGTTCCAAGTCGCTGCTCTAATTGAAAAGTTACCAAGTTCGTGGAAAGACTATCAAACTACTCTGATGCACAAGTCATCAGAGTTAACGATGGAAAGCCTTATCATCAAGTTACGGGTGGAAGAAGAGGCACGGAACCAGGATAATAAGAATGAGGTTTCTTATGTGCAGGTTTATCCTGGTCCAACTCCTAAGAGCATGAAGACAAAGAAGCCATCTTTCAAGAAGAAAGGAGTGAAGCCGAACCCTTCACAGAAGAACTTTCACACAGGTTCTAGTTCCAGGCCTCCTCCTCCTCCTGGAAAGAAAGAAATGGTGTTCAAGTGTTATGAATGTGGCAAACCAGGCCACATTGCTCGCAACTGCCGCAACAAAGGAAAGAAAAAGGAACAGATCCACAACATAGAAGAACCGTTCGTTGCCATGGTTACGGAAGTAAACATGGTTGGTGGCAACGACGGATGGTGGGCTGATTCAGGGGCAACTCGCCATGTCTGTTATGAACGTGACTGGTTCACTTCATATAGAGAGACTGATGAGCATATACTGCTCGGAGATTCCCACACCACCAAAGTGATGGGAGTAGGCGATGTTACTCTCAAGTTTACTTCTGGGAAGGCACTCATTCTGAAGGATGTGCTGCACACTCCAGAGATGCGGAAGAATCTGATCTCCGGTTACATTCTTAACAAGGCTGGGTTTATGCAAACCCTAGGTTCTGACCAGTGGATCCTGACCAAGAACGGTATTTTTGTTGGGAAAGGATTTGTAACTGATGGAATGTTTAAACTGAGTATTGAAATGAATAAATCTGATTTGGTTTACTCTGTGTGTACTTTCAATATTTGGCATTCTAGACTTTGTCATGTGAACCAAAAACTCGTATCTAATATGAGTAAACTTGGAATGATACCGAGAATTGATGTGAATACTTTTGATAAGTGCGAATCTTGCAGTCAAGCAAAGATAATCAAAACATCACACAAATCAGGTTCTCGGCGAGAAACAGAGTTATTAGAGTTAGTACACTCTGATATTTGTGAAATGGATGGAACTCTAACCAGAAATGGTAAACGGTATTTCATAACCTTTATAGAGGACCATTCCAACTATACTCAAGTGTACTTACTCTCGCATAAGTCTGAAGCAATCAACATGTTCAAATATATGTTGATGAAATTCAGAATCAGTTTGATAGAAAGATCAAACGATTCAGAAGCGATAGAGGTGGTGAATACACTTCCCATGAGTTTCAAAGCTTATATGCTTCAATGGGAATAATTCACGAAACCACTGCGCCATACTCTCCTGAGTCAAATGGCAAGGCAGAAAGAAAGAATAGAACTCTTACGGAATTAATCGTAGCAATGCTACTTAGTTCCGGTGCACCAAAATCGTTTTGGGGAGAGGCTCTATTAACAGTGAATCATGTGTTAAATCGCATTCCACGTGCAAACACTGAGATATCCCCATATGAGATTTGGAGAAAGAGAAAGCCTAATGTTAATTATTTCAAAGCATGGGGATGTTTAGCATATGTTCGCAAACCAGATCCGAAAAGATCAAAGTTAGCAAACAGGGCTTACGAGTGCGTGTTCATTGGTTATGGAATTAATAGCCGCGCTTATCGATTCTTTGATCGTACTAGCAATACAATCATAGAGTCAACGGATGCCGACTTCTTCGAAGACAAGTTTCCTTACAAGATAAGGAATAGTGGGGGTTCCACTAGTAGTGAAAATGCTACGGATAGTGGGGGTATAACACATACCCTACCTCTGATTGAGAATACTCCTCTTCCAGAAATAGCAAACGAAGATCCAGTCATTGTTGGTGGAAAACATGCTTTATCCACAAATGATAACAATGATATGGGAAGAGGAAAGAGAACAAAGAGAGTCAACTATAATGATGATTATGTTTACTCTCTAGAGGCAGATCCCAACACAATAGAAGAAGCATTGGCTTCTGCCGATGCTGCTTCTTGGCAAGAAGCTATCAAAGATGAGATAGAATCATTACGATCAAATGAAACATGGGAGATAGTTGAATTACCTCCTGGTTGTCGTCTCATTGATAGCAAGTGGATCTTCAAGAGAAAACTTAAAACTGATGGAACGGTTGATAAATTTAAAGCAAGACTAGTAGCCAAGGGATATGTACAGAAAGAAAATGTTGATTTCTTTGATACATATTCTCCTGTTACTCATGTGACGAGCATTAGAGTTCTATTATCGATCGCCGCTATACATAATTTGATTATCCATCAAATGGATGTAAAAACAGCTTTTCTAAATGGTGATTTAGAAGAAGAACTCTACATGGCTCAGCCTAAAGGATTTGTGATTCCAGGAGAGGAACACAAAGTTTGTAAGCTAACCAAGACCTTGTACGGTCTTAAACAGGCTCCCAAACAATGGCATGATAAGATAGATCAAATGTTATTATCTGGTGGATTCAAGATAAATGAGGCAGATAAATGTTTGTACTATAAGGAAACAGGTGACTTATGTACAATGATATGTCTATACGTAGACGATCTACTCATTTTTGGATCAACTATTGAGTTGATCAATGAGACTAAAAGTCTATTGAGTCAGAACTTTGATATGAAAGATATGGGTGAAGCAAATGTCATCCTTGGGATGAAAATCACTCGTACTGACTCTGGAATCTATCTCGATCAATCTCACTACATTGAGAAAGTATTGAAAAAATACAACTACTTTGATCGGAAACCCATTTGCACTCCAAGTAACTCCCAAGTTAAACTTTTAAAGAACACCGGAGATGCAATACGGCAACAGGAGTATTCCAGTGTGATTGGAAGTCTCCGTTACGTAACAGACTGTACTAGACCCGACATTGCTTATGCAGTCGGAGTTCTATGTAGATTTACCAGTAACCCAGGTTCAGAGCATTGGATTGCAATCGAAAGAGTAATGCGTTATTTGAAAAGAACCAAGAACTTAGGTTTACACTTTGGTCGGTTTCCCGCGGTCCTTGAAGGATTTAGCGACGCAGATTGGAACTCATTTTCGGATGATTCCAGAGCCACAAGCGGATATATCTTTAGTATCGCAGGTGGAGCAGTATCTTGGAGATCCAAGAAACAAACGATATTGGCCCAGTCGACTATGGAGTCTGAGTTGATAGCGCTAGCTGCAGCTAGTGAAGAGGCAGATTGGTTGAGAAACCTTCTGTCGAACGTACCTCTGTGGAGTAGGCCTATACCACCGGTACTGATTCATTGTGATAGTACTTCTGCAATAGCATTAGTAACGAACCATTACTACAATGGTAAGAAGTTAGCAATTCGACGCAAGCACAATGCGATGAGAGAATTCCTGTCCTCAGGAAAGGTAAGAATTGACTACATCAGAACAGACATCAATTTGGCAGATCCTTTGACGAAAGGATTATCTAAAGACAAGGTCTGGAGCACATCGACAAGGATGGGACTAAAGCCCATTGGCAGAGTCTCAGGTGGGGGAAACTCTACTTAGTTGACTGGAGATCCCAAGATCTAAGTTCAAAGAGAAAAACAAACCATTTAGTGATATTGAAAGATCATGTAAGAAGTTCTTGAAACTTCAAAACAATGTTCTATCCTGATGTGAATGATTTACATGATTACACTTGTATTGAATGAATGGATGAATTTTTGATATACAAATTCTTAATGAAGACTATTCTCAAGTTTGAGAGGGGTACTACTACAAGAATACTCTTGATAGTCATCACCAAGGTGATTGTGGAAGTGTGGCCGCTTCCTATGAGAATGGGCTGATTCTCTAGAGCTTTCTACCTAACTAGGATATAGCACAGGGCCATATTAGTGCTAAGCAAAGAATGAACGAATACTCAGTAGACCCATGTGTGACATTCCTTCACCTCAGAAAGCAGGATAGTAAGTTCAAGACTCTGTTCACTTATTATCCTCTGTTTTGTTGTTTGTTCACTATGAAGAGTTCAAGTCGAAGTACACTCTCACTGATGCATGGTAATACAAAGATAAAGAATAAATCACTTATGTCTTCCATCATATTTTATGAGTGGGGGATTGTTGGAATTAATGAATTAATTAATACCATAAAATATAATTAACTCTATTAACTATAGTCCCACATTGGAAAGGAAGAAAACTTTCTTTCCATATATAAAGCAACCTCTCTCGTTGATTATCATCCAAGAGATCAAGTGGTGGGCTTTATTGAGATAGATTAAATAGAGAATTTTGAGAGATAAAATTCTTAATCTATTCTCGGGCGGCCCGCTAGGCCGGGCCGGCTTGGGCTTGGCTTAGGCTTAGTCTTAGGCATAGGCCTATTGGCCAAGCCTAGCCTTGTGCCTTAGGCCGAGGGCCGTTGGTCCGTGGGCCGTGGTCTGTGGGCTGTGGGCTGTACGCTGAAGAGTTATGTTTTTTGGTTGAAGGGATACGAAGCGAACAGATGCGAGTCCAACAGGCACGCACCTACAGACTCGAGTCTGTTCGCATCGCAACCCTTCTGCATTATAAAAGGGACAGCGAACAAGAGAACAAACAATTCACTCAAGTCAACAAATCTTCTCTCCTGAGTTGATACGAGTGCAAGTGTTTCGTTGAGTTCCTGCATAGAAGTACGAGTACACAGAAGACGTACCAGTACCGAATTCAGTGTGCCAACAACAGTAAGTGTGATTTCTGATTTTGGACAGTATTCCATAAAGTACACCGGATCTTCTTTCTATAATCCGGTTGTAAAAGATACGCTGGTTTTATCCTAGGAACAACGAGATTGAAATCTTCAGAAAGAGAAGATAATCTCGAAACGTTCTAAAAGAGAGAGTGATCCTCGACTCCAAGCACGAATTGATTTTCTTTTAATAAACGTATTTCTCGAATTGTTTTCTAACAAAAAGCTCATCGGCCAAAAAAAAAAAAAGCTTGTCCTTCTTCTTGCCTTCTCCTCCTCCTCCACCTTCTTCTTCTTCTACCAGAGTTGAGAGAGAGAGAGAGAGAGAGAGAGAGAGAGAGGGAGAAAAGACTTTCTGAAGTCTGGAAGAAAGTAGCATTACTTTCTCTCTCTCCCTCTCTATCTCACTCTCGCACTCTCGGTTGTCTAGGGACATGGGTCATTGCCAGCAAACTGGAGTTTTTTTTTTCTTTAATTCAAACTGATGAGCACCATTCTATTTTTTTTTGACCATTTGACCTGCCACCTCATCTTGCGGGCATTGTGCGGACATAACATGCGGGCCATGTAGCATTACTGCAAATTTAATTCCGATTAAGATAAGCCGACCTGCTGGACGGCCCTGATTACAACAACTAACGCAGAAAAAAAACATGGCGTTTTCTACGTAGTTCTAGCTTTTTGACTCTCGATTCCTTTCGTATTGATTTTGTTCACGAGCCTAGTAAACCCGTTCTTCTTTGACTCGAAGGTTCCCTCCCATTAAATGCTCTAACTTCGTCTCTGTCGCTTTAAATGTCGACTTCAATAAACAACCCGCCATTAATGGGAGCTTGTTTTTGACCAAGAGTGCCAAGAAAGTTACAATCATCGACCATCAATATATACGTCATTCTGTGAACTTAATATGTAGTGTATCTCAGTTGTACGTAACACACGCGCGTTTGATTTGCACTTGTTAATAGGATAGAAGGTAGGTGCTATATATAAGTGCTATGTTAAACATATGAGTTGGTTGTAAGCTGCTTTCAACCGCCACGTGATGGCCTTTCATTGGAAAAGGGGGGAAGAGAGGGGACCCGATGGGCCTTTCATTGGAGAAGGAAGAAGAGAGGGAACTCAGTGGATTTTTTTTTTTCTAAAAATTGCTGTGAAATCCAATTTCGCGGTTGGGCTTTATAAAAAATCCACCCGCTTGATGGATTCTATGAAATGTCCAGAATTAAATATTTCCACGTTAAATATTATAAGATTTTATTTAGATGCTCTATTGTCATTTGTATAATTCCAAAAATATCCCTTCGCGCAAATTTGGTAATATATTTATGATTCTGATTTCACAAATTCAGATTTGGATTGCGATTTTATTCTTCTTCTTCACGAGAGATCTGAATTCAATTGTTCTCATCTTCAGCAGAGATCGCAAATATCGTTCGTTGTTCACTGTGATTTTCTTCAGTCGAACTTCGCTCATCATCGTCATCATCATCATCATCATCATCATCATCTTCTTCTTCGTGGAGTGATTTGAAGTTTTTCGACGATTAGGTCAATTGTGGAGAGAAGATCATCTTCTTTTCTTTTTATAGATCTTAAAACAAGGTGAGAGTTTAGATATGTAGAAATTCATACATCATCTTCGTCCAGTCGTAATTTTTTTGCTGAATTTGAATTTGTTATGAAGATTATTAACTGAGTAATGATTATAGAGAATGACCATTCTCCGTTAGAATTGGCCGGAGAATGACCATTTTCCATTCAGAATGATCATTCTCCGTCAGTTTAGACGGAGAATGTCAGAAATATGTGTTGTCCTATTTTGTGATCTCTTCTGTTTTTATGTTATCAGGGGGAATGGATTCAAGCTGTTTAGTTAATCTTTGTTTCAAGAGAGACATAGTTTTCTGCCGTGTCACACATGAAAGTACCGTAGAATTTTTAAAGCATCAAGTGTGTGATCGATGGACTTCTTTGGATCCACTCCCCTTTCGTTTCAAGTTTTTGCATTCTGATAGGACTGAACTGTATGTTGACAGTGATTTTTGGCTTCGGTCCTTGGTTGGGGGTTTCAATGGTACCCATGACGTGAGCTTTGATCTATTTGTGGAGCAAGTATACCCTCCATGTTCTTCATCGACATCTTTTACTTGTCAAAGCATTCCTATGGGACCTTCGTCTTCCTCTTCTAGTTCCTTGAGTAATAGATGTTCTCCTGCTGTAAAGGATAAACGAGTAGTAGAATTTTACGAGGACTCAATTGAGACAGTAAAGAAGAGGAAATCGGATATGTGGCCTGGATGAATTACAAGCATTGGTCAGATTTTTCTAAATGGTGTTGAAGAAGTTAGGCACGCTGTTAGGAAGGTATGTTTTGAATCTCGTCATCCATTCCATATTCTAAAATCTGAGCCGGGGAGGTACACTGTTTGCTGCAAGAATTACAAGACCCATGCTTGTTTGTGGAGCTTCCATGCTATATCCATTTCGAAAGATAATCAAATTTTTGAGGTGAAGAGGTATGTGGAAGAACACAATTGTGGAGCTGGCTATATGGAAAAAGGTAATATAGTTGTTCCAGCAAAGTTTGTGAAAAGTTTGATTAGTGACATTATTCGGATGGATCCTAAAAAGTCGGCAAAATCAGTTGTTGATGAATTCAAGGTTGACTACGGTTTATCTCTTACCTACGTGCAGGCATACCATGGCATTAGGTTGGTGCACCAAGAAATGTATGGAGATGATGTTAGAGCTTACAGCGACTTGTGTTGGTATGTCGAAATGATAAAGAAAACCAATATTGGTTCCGTTATCGACTTTCAGAAAGATGATACGTCAATGAGGTTTCAGCGACTTTTCTTTCATATGGGGCTTGTGTCGAAGGCTTTCAATATTGTCGTCCGATGCTATATTTGGATACGACTTTCCTTACAGGAAGGTTTAGAGGGTGTTTGATGTCTGCTACAGCGAAGAATGGTAACCAACAGTTCTACCCTATTTTCTACGGTATAGTCTCGGGCGAAGATGGTGACAATTGGGAATGGTTCCTTAAAAATCTCAAGAATGTTGTTGGATGTAGTAGGCGTATCGTTTTTCTTTCAGATCAAGGCACCGATTTAGTTTCTGAAGTTCCCAAAGTGTTTCCTACTGCTTACCACATCTATTACTATTATCACATGAAGAATAACATACTACTGAAGGAGGAAGGAAATGAAAGAGTGTATCCGCATGTACTTGAAGCTTGGAGGCAAGCAGTATATGCTCTAACTCCAGGTGTGTAAATGAGACAGATATATGCAGCTTTTCTGTGCATTTTCCTTTATTTTAACAAGTAGAATGAACATTCTTCGTGTAAATAACACGGAGAATGTCATTCTCCGTGTCGATTTAAAACGGAGAATGACATTATTTGTTTTAAGTTATACACAGAATGTCATTCTCCGTGTCATTTAGAACGGAGAATGTCATTCTCCGTTAGTTTAGAACGGAGAATACAATCCTCATGCGTTCTAACAATGGGAATGACTATTCTCCGTGTTATTCTCCGTTTAAAAATACACGAAAAATGACATTCTCCGTGTTAAATTAAACGAGAATGGCCCCTGTTTTTTATGTGCTTGTTCCTTGATTTCTATCTTTATTAATTAGTCTTTTTTCCCTGTATAAAGGTGGGTGTAAACAAGCAATTAAGAAGATTTATGAT
This sequence comes from Iris pallida, assembly GCA_029216955.1. Classification (NCBI taxonomy): domain Eukaryota; kingdom Viridiplantae; phylum Streptophyta; class Magnoliopsida; order Asparagales; family Iridaceae; genus Iris; species Iris pallida. The sequence goes on from JANAVB010042018.1 coordinate 15,870,902, forward strand.
CTGAATTGTGGTCATGTTGTGAAATGGATGGATAAACAAAAGCCTAAAAATTGGTCAAATGTATTCTTCCCGGGATGTAGATACGGCGAGGTTGCTTCTAGTTGTGCAGAGTCATTCAATTCATGGATAAAGGCTGAGAAGAAAATACCTATTTCAGCACTTGTAAATGTCATTCGAGTGAAGATGATGAAGATGATCTCGGATCGCCACAAGGATACAAGTGATTTCAATAACATATTAACTCCATACGTCGAGAATATGCTGAAGCAGCTTACAGATGATGGCATGTCTTATAAGGTATATCGGTCTGGTGATTTCGAGTTTGAGGTGATGGCAGATACTTCCTCCCACTTGGTGAATCTTCTTGATTGGCATTGTAGTTGTCGTAGATGGAAGGTATATGGATTCCCATGCAGCCATGCAATCCAATGTATTAGATTTGGTTCAGGCAAATCCGTCTACGATTTTGTGGAGCAGTATTGGACATCAGATTTCTACCAGAAGCTATATTCATGTGCTATTCGTCCAGTTCCAGATTCTGGAAAATAGTTTGAAAATAATTCAACTAATTTGGTCCTACCCCATGTTTTGAAACGGGGTCCTGGCCGACCAAAGGTGGACCGTTATAAGAGCAATTATGAAAATAAGGGAAAAGAGAAGAGGAAGGTTAGGTGCCATAATTGTCTTGAATTAGGTAATCACAATCGCAGCACTTGCCCTCTCCCCCCACGTGCTTCTACGATGGTCGAGGAGGCAGTGCCCCCTCGTTAATACATATACATATATTCTTACTTTTATATAACTATTTTTTTCGATACATTTCTTACAATTTTGATATCAATGGTGCTATTTTGAAGTCTGTTATATCTAATGTTTCACAGTTTTTGAATGCATAATGACCATTCTCTGTCATTCTTGGCATTATCCGTTTCAAATTATACGGAGAATAGCATTCTCATTTGTTCTAACAATGAGAATGTCATTCTCCGTGTAATTTCCATTCGTTTTAACACTTAGAATGACATTCTTCGTGTTAGGTGACACAGAGAATGTCATTCTGTGTGTTCGGTGACACAGATAATGTCATTCTCCGTGTTATGTGACACGGAGAATGACATTCTCTATTTCAATTTAACACGGAGAATGACATTCTGTGTGTTAGGTGACACAGATAATGCCATTCTCCTTATTAATTCACACGGAGAATGACATCCTCCGTTTCAATTTAAAACGAAGAATGACATTTAAAACAAATAATGACATTCTCCATGTAGATTTAAAAGGAGAATGCCATTCTACGTGTAGATTTAAAACATTATGTACGACCATAGACATATATTTCGGGGAGAATGAAGCATGAAAACATAAAAAGTATCAAATGTTAAGACGGTTACATAACAAAACTCAAATGGCCAGGATTTAATAAAGTCCATTTTTTTATTTCATAATTGAAAAGATGACAGACACTACAGACATAGGCGCTATAGTCCATTATGTAAAAAGACTCTTTCGTATCACATCACTTCTTCTTTCCGTCCTCAGTCTGATGCAAGGCAGCGCTCAGTCCCTCCATGTTATGGATTCCCGAACGATGCATTAAACGAAGGAATTCTTCCTTGCGTTCTAAGGCACCACGCTCTTCGGAAGAAGACGACGGCCCACCTCCGGAATGAGCGAAGACTGTTGGTGTCAGGCCAAAACAGTCGAGGAAGTTCTCCGCCCTCAGGGACGGGTCAGCTTCCAGCAAAAACTCCGCAGGCGCAGAGTGTAACTTCTCATCAGAAGCTTTGCCGTTGTCACTGTTGTTCGCCCCCTTCTTCATGTTAGATGCCATGAGAATGAATAAAAACGAAGGTGGAACTTCATGTTCATATATATACAATGGATATCGGTCCCCGTCAACTCTTCATTTTCCCAATAAATGGGCGCATATCACTTTACGAGGGAGAAAGTAAAAAAGATGTTTTGAAAAAGAGTGCCCCATAAATAGGTTCATCGTTGGGAATGAACCGAGTATTTAATCCTTATCATGTGAAGTTTAACACGGAGAATGACCAGTGTAAATCGACAAAGAGAATGTGCATTCTCCTTTATATTTAACACATAATAACATTCTCTGTATATTAAAAAATGGAGAATGACATTCTGTGTGTTAGGTGAGACACAGAATGTCATTCTCCGTGTCATATAACACGGAAAATAACATTCTTTGTGTTAGGTGACACAGATAATGACATTCTCCGTGTTAGATGACACGGAGAATGACATTCTCTGTGTTAGGTGACACAAAGAATGTCATTCTTCGTGTTATGTGTCACGGAGAATAACGTTTTGTGTGTTAGGTAACACAGATAATGCCATTCTCCGTTTTAGGTGACACGGAGAATGACATTCTCCGTGTTAGGTGACACGAAGAATGACATTATGTGTGTTAAGTGACACACAGAATGTTATTCTCCATGTTATATGACACGGAGAATGACATACTCCGTGCCAGGTGACACGGAGAATGACATTCTGTGTGTCAGATGACACAAAGAATATTATTCTCCGTGTTATTTACCACGGAGAATGATATTCTCTATTTCGAGTAACACGGAGAATGGAATTCTCATTCGTTTTATACTGGGAAATCCATTCTCCGTTTTAACTTACATGGAGAATAAACATTCTCATGCGTTATAACATTGTAAATGCCATTCTCCGTTTAATTCAACACGGAGAATGACATTCTCCGTGTTGAATTAAACGGAGAATGGCATTATCATTTTAATTAAAACAAAAAATGTCATATTCTAATATGTATTTTAATTTAACACGGAGAATGAACATTCTCACATTCTCATTTGTACTGTAAATGTCATATTATCCGTGATTTTATTATAGAATGCACCGCAGATGTTACAAAGTATACAGACAGAAAAAATAAAATTGAAACAAAAATTACAGAAAGAAGTTCTTTTATTAATATGTGTTCAAAGGATCTATTACAGATTCAAAAAGACTCATGTTGTTCTTCTACAAAGGATCTATTACAAAGACTCATACTGTTCTTAAAGAAAGCATCTATTACAAATTCATAAAGGCCTAAAGAAGCATACAAGCGGGTTTATCTTCACAGAAGTGCAACCCTTATTCTTCTTGGTGTACATACTAGAAGATTAATCTCCATCGAAGCAAATTTCTTATTTCTTGTATCCGAACCCCGAATGTCCGAATGAGCAGGACAAAGCACAACATGTGGCTCTTCCGACATAACGGGTGGCTCTGCCAAGGGAATGCTAGACCGTTTCTGAGAAGGGCATAGCATGACACCCCAACTTTTTGACAAAGCACGAGGACTGCCAAGATGTTGTTCAGGTTCGAACAAGATCTTCCAATGCATCTTGAGATTCACTACTATGTGTTCTTCTACAAGGACATAACTACTTTGAATGAAGAGATCCACAGCCAACAGCCAACTGATGCCAGGCCATTCTCCTCTAAAACTAAGTCAGGGTCGTGCATAATGGGAAGGGAAAATTTATGAAAGGGCTAAAAATTGGGTTTCACAGCAATTTCCAGTAATAAAAATGCTATGAAGATGATAGAGTTTGCTCCTCAAGAAAGCCCTTTATATAGGACATATTGTCCAATAAATGCAGATGAACCTAATAGTCAGCATAATGAATCTCATTTAATAGGTTCATTCCACAAACTACTCAACTTTCCACCCCCCCAATAAAGAAGGTGGCATTTAATAGTTGTTACAAGTGTAATTTAAAACGGACAATGGTCTATCATGCATTGAATGACCATTCTCCGTATTAAATGATACGGAGAATGACATTCTCCGTGGTAAATAATACGGAGAATGACCATTCTCAGTGTTTTAAAACTAAAACGACCATTCTTCGGTTAAAAATACGGAGAATGGCATTCTCCGTCATACTTAACACGGAGAATCCATTCTCCGTTTTAAGTAAGACGGAGAATGACATTCTCCGTATTTTTAAACGGAGAATGTCCATCCTTATACGTTTTTAACACGGAGATTGATATTCTCCGTTTTATTTAACATAGAGAATGGTCATCCTCGTGCATTTTTAAAACTGGAATAACCATTCTCCGTGTTATTTATCACGGAGAACATTCATTCTCCTATAGGTACAATAGAGAAAGAACACTCTCCGTGTTCATTAACACGGAGAATGACCATTCTCCCTGTATTTTAACACGGAGAATGGCATTCTCTATTTTAAATTACACGGAGAATGGCACAGAATGGTCATTCCTCATTATGAACTTGACATAGAATGGTCATTCAAAAATGATATATATATATATATATATATATATATATATATAGAACAATGTAATACAAGACAGCAGATGTAACAAAAAGACGCAGATACAGAAGAATATAACTGCATTTTCATATATACAGAACAATGTAATATAATACAGAGCAGATTTAACAAAACGACACAGACACAGAAGAATATAACTGTATTTTTATATATACAGAATAATGTAATATACAGTTCTTTCTTAGTACATTGTCATTTTCATAATCTGTTCAAGATCTGTATTTGGACTTTTAAGCAACCTCTTAAGCCATTGCAACCTAACTTTTGTAATCCTATTGTGAATGTCATCGTCATTTCCTCTTGCTGGTATTGTGAAAGGATGAATCATCAAGCACTTCATAAAATATGCTGTGTACAAGAGGCAGTTGGGTGCTGTTTGTTCTGGGCAGTTTGAACGAAACTTCGTATTTGTGCTTTCATACTCCATCGTCGTCTTGTATTTTTGCCTCATCATCTCAATTTTTCTCCTTATGATAGGCTCCAAGACCTCCCTTATATATTCTGCATTTGCCTTGCTCGATTCGTACGTGTTTTGCACCAAGGTGTTGTAGTGTGCCCACTCGTACGAGCTGAAGTTGAATGTCAGGAGCGTATAGTGTTTTTTTTACTTCATTAAAGACAGACATGAATAGCCACTCTATGTCGTCCTGTAAACCCATGATTAGGTCTTCGACATCTGTTTTAAAAGTTTGAATGGTACCGTCTTTTACACCTTCTCCATGAGCTTGGTGAACGATGAACTGTTTCCCAAAAATAAAGACAAAATATTATTAGTTAGTTTCATCAGTGTACACATGAATAGGAGGGATATTTTAGTTTTGATTCTTACCAATGTGTGGGGCAACATAAATGCAGACCACTTATGTTGTACCTCTTGTGAACTTGATTGTGGTTCACTTCTTTATTTTTCTTGTTCTTGTTTTATTTTGCTTATTATTATGTTTAGTATACCAGCCTCCATGTCTTGATTGTGGAATATGTCTTGCATGTCTATTGCTGTCAGGATAATTTTAACTTTATTTTGACTTGCAGCAGAACAATATACAAGATTATTGCACAAAAATTTAGTTCAGTTAGATTAAATCAATAGAAATGGACAAAAATAATTGTGAAAAAAGACGAAAGAAATATAGAAGAATACATACCCTGGAGTCATCTTGTTTTTGAATACGAGGTCCTTGTAAAGCTTCTGCAGCTCTTTATCTGCCTCATTCCAAAGTCTGAGATCCTCGCATTCTCTGAGTATTTTGCCAGTATTTACCAGTTCTGCAATTCTGGCTTCTTCTTTCGATGCTGAATCATCCTTCTTATTATTTTATTTTTGCTCTGGGTTTGGGTTGAGATTTTGGCTTCAGATCGCCCTTAATCTTCTGCCTTTTTGTTGTATTCTTCCTCAAGGGAGTAAAATCATCATTAGTTATTACATCTGATGGTTTTGGCTTCCTCTTTCCCTCCTTTTTTAATCCTCTTTTGGATACTTCTGGTTCATCAGGTTTGTCAGGTTGTTGTTGAAGAATTTGTTGAGGCTCTGTAAACGACAATGCATCAATTATGGCTTTTTGATTATTGATTTTTTTTATCCTTTTCAATAGCTTCTTTACTCAACAATTCAACTTCCCCTTGAATCTTATTTTTCTCATCAGCGAGCCTTTTATTTGCTCGTCTCAGCTGCTCTGTTATTTGTACAGATATAAAACAAACATCAATGAAAGGTACGATGTCAATGAAAAAAGAAAAGAAAAAGTAAAGAACATTATCAGTTTTAACAATAGAAAAGACATTCTCCGTGTCATTAGTACACGGAGAATGACATTCTCAGTTTTAATTAACACGAAGAATGACATTCTCCCTGTACTAAATACACAAAAAATGTAGAATCTCATGTGTAATTAATACGAAGAATGATCATGCCCATGTGACAATAGGATTTAACATTCTCCGTTTAATCTAACACGGAGAATGAACATTCTCCGTGTAATACACGGAGAATTGTTCATTCTCCTACATATAACAAGGAGAATGACATTCTCCGTGTAAGTTAAAACAGAGAATGTCATTCTCCGTGTTAATTAAAACGGAGAATGACATTCTCCGTGTAGATTTAAAACGGAGAATGAACAATCTCCTGCAACATAAAACGGAGAATGGCCATTTAACTGCAATAAAACATGGAGAATTACAAATCACAAATTTTAAAAAGAGAAGATTTTACCTTGTGCCGCATCCTTTTCAATCGCTTCTTTATTCAACAATTCAACCTTCTCTTAAAGCTCTTTTTTCTCCTCAACAAGCCTGTTATTTGCTTTTCTAAGCTGCTTTGTTATTTGCATTGTTATAAAACAAACAAGAATGAAAGGTACGATGTCAATTAAAAAACAAAGTAAAGAATTCTCAGTTTAACAATAGAAAAGACCATTCTCCATATTAATTTAACACGAAGAATATCATTTCCGTATTAAATGACACGGAGAATGGACATTCTCCGTGCTATATTGAAACGGAGAATGACATTTTACTGCAATAAAATATGTAGAATTACAAATCACAAATTTAAAAAAGAGAAGATTTTACCTTGTGCATTTAGCTCTTTAACCCTGTCGCTGAGCATTAAATTATCATCTGAAAGTTCAAGGTTCTGTGATCTCAAATCCTCCAATTGCTTCATTGAACCCTCTATTGTGCTTCTGATTGCACGTTGATGGGCTTCTTGTGCGTTTAGCTTTTGAAGCTTTTCCGTGAGTAGACAGTTCTGTGCAAGCAGATCAGAATTCTGTCTTTTGATTTCCTCTAATTCATGTGCCGAGCTCTCCATATCAGCTTTGACTGCACGGAGCTGTGCCTCTAGCTCTTTAATCTTTTCGAGGAGCTTCTCGTTTTGTGCCTGAATATCAGAATTCTGTCTTCTTAATTCTTCCAATTCCAGTGCCAAGCCACCAATCGTGTCGCTGATTTCGACTTGTTCGGCAGCAACCTCATGCCCCAGGTATTCCTTCTTCCCCTGTCTCTCCCCTTCCCTCTTATGGAACTTCTTCTTGTAGAGGTTGCTCACCTTCTAGGTGTCCTCCTTCTTGGCCAACAGATATGACCAAGTTTTTGAATATGTATGGAGAATTCATTTCCAAGGGTATTGGGTCCTGAGGAAGGTTGAGATTCTGTACCCATTCCATGTGAAAAATCTTGGGTAATTTGGAATTGGATCAAACTTCCTTTCCATAAGGGTAGTATGTTCTGCAAACCAATACAGGAAGTATATTGTGCAACCTTCCATTTTGGAGTAACACACATCGGAGTAATCCCCTCCCTTACATTTACTCGTACTCCTCTTTATGCTGTCCATGACATATTCCAATATTAACCTTGGCCAGCATATACTGTTGATAACTTCTATGCTGTCCACCAAGGCGAGAAATTTGTACGGCAAACTTGAACCGCCAGATTTTATGAAGAATGCAGTTTGGCACAAGTGGAAGATCAACAGCTTGGCCAAATCATCTGGATTAGCAGTCTTATCTCCCCTACGAAGCTGCTCTAATAATTGGAAGAACTTGTCTTTCACTTCATGGTTAGTTACTTTTCCTTGTGTGCCCTTGGAATTAGCCAGCAACCTTGTAAAATACGTGTTACACAGGCTATAAGATCTTGGTGCTGGTGGCTGTTTCTGTTTCTCCATTATCAATTTTTTACAATTAAAATCTGTCTCGCTTTCTCCCCTAAGCAGTAGATCGAAGATGGTTGCCACATCATCGATGCTTTGGACAGTGTTGCTCAACTGAAAGTAATCCACACCTTTTTTGTCTTCCCTGTAGGTTCCTATCAAGTTCTCGAGACCTTCTGTTGCCTTCGCCAATTCCTTTGTCTCAACTCTGCTTCTGTAGAATACCTCGATTAAATTCCAGAAAACCGGTATTCTTTAAAGATTCAACGACTGGCATGGGTAAACAGCCACCATTTATAGTGACAACCTCCATAAGTTCTAGTGTTATTTTGAAACTAGCACGGAAAAGTCTAGAATCCTTATTCCTGACAGTGCATTTATCTACAAAAAAAACAAAAATAAAACATAAACAATAAATTAGGTTTCTGTTAACTGTAATCCATTGACAAAAGAAAAAAAAATGGTCATTCTCCGTGTAATTAAAACGGAGAATGTCATTCTCCATTTTAATTAAACGGAGAATGACATTCTCCGTTTCAATTTAGCACGGAGAATGACATTCCGTATGTTAGGTGACACGGATAATGCCATTCTCCGTTTTAGATGACACGGAGAATGACATTCTCCGTGTTAGGTGACACGAAGAATGTCATTCTGTGTGTTAGGTGAAACAAAGAATGTCATTCTCCGTGCTATGTGACACGGAGAATGACATTCTCCGTTTCAATTTAACACGGAGAATGACATTCTATGTATTAGGTGACACAGATAATGCCATTCTCCGTTTTAATTAAACGGAGAATGACATTCTTTGTTTCAATTTAGCAAGGAGAATGACATTCTGTGTGTTAGGTGAAACAGATAATGTCATTCTCCGTTTGAGGTGACACGGAGAATGACATACTCCGTGTTAGGTGACACGGAGAATGTCATTCTCCGTGTTATGTGACACGGAGAATGACATTCCCCATTTCAATTTAGCACGGAGAATGACATTCTTTGTGTTAGGTGACACAGATAATGCCATTCTCCGTATTAATTCACACGGATAATGATATTCTCGGTTTCAATTTAGCACGGAGAATGACATTCTGTGTGTTAGGTGACAAAGATAATGCCATTCTCCATTTTAGGTGACATGGAGAATGACATAGTCCGTGTTAGGTGACACGGAGAATCACATTCTCCATTTCGATTTAGCACGGAGAATGACATTCTGTGTGTTAGGTGACACACAGAATGCCATTCTCCATTTTAGGTGACACGGAGAATGACATTCTGTGTGTTAAGTGACACACAGAATGTCATTCTCCGTGTTATGTGAAACGGAGAATGACATTCTCCGTTTCAATTTAACACGGAGAATGACATTCTTCGTTTCAATTTAACACAGAGAATGATATTCTGCGTGTTAGGTGACACAGATAATGCCATTCTTCGTATTAATTCACACGGATAATGACATTCTCCGTTTCAATTTAGCACGGAGAATAACATTCTATGTGTTAGGTGACAATGATAATGCCATTCTCCGTTTTAGGTGACACGCAAAATGACATACTACGTGTTACCTAACACACAGAATGTCATTCTCCATGTTATATGAAACGGAGAATGACATTCTTCGTGTTTTATACAGAATCATGAAAGTAAGTTAAAGTTATACCTATCTTTTTGCGTAGCAGGCTTCTTCTCCTTATATGCAACTTTTTTTGTTATCCTTTTCTTTGATCCTCCATCAATCTCTTTTGGATTTTCTTCACTTGGATTTTCTTCGACTGGCATATCTCGTACAACTTGTGTTGGATTTGATGATGACTCTATGTCACTCCCTTTTGGAGAATCTGCTTCTTGATTTGATATTATTTTCGACGGTGATGACATTGTGTGAAAATCTCGAATGAGAGGAACGTTTGAAGGTTTTTGGAGGAGAAACCCTAGATTTTGGAGGAACATTTGAAGATTTTTGGAGGAGAAACCCTAGATTTTCGAGGAGAAACTGACCGGCTTATCGAAGAAGAGAGAGTACGAACCATTTTTTGCTTTTTGTTTTTGAATAACAGGTTTCGGGTTTGTTTGTAATAAATTAGAAGGAAGGGCAAAAAGGTCATTCGGAACCCGCTTTTATATATTAATCGATAATTCTGTGCACGCGATGAAATGTTATTTTGCTGTGGGTTTTACATAAAACTTTTGCAATTTTGGGCATTTTATAAAATTCCCCTATATATATATATATATATATATATATATATATATATATATATATATATATATATATATATATATATATATTGTTGGATTTTGGTCTTTTCATTGGAAATTTTAGTCCCACATCGGATAGACCAAAGGAGTTGTATCTCTATATATTTGCTATGCTATTTTAGAGATGCACATGTGGTGTGGAGGTGCACATGGGTGTGTCATGTGGGATTATTTTTCTAATAGAAAAAAGGCTAAATAAATAATTGAAAGCATTCATGCTTTTTGCTCTTGGAAAATTTATTTCCATGGGAGCTATGCCCCGTAGGGGCTTAGCGACTCGAACTCGGACTCGTGCTCATGGGCTCATGAGACGTAATGTGGCATTTTGTTGGCGCACTTTGTACTTTCTATTGTGGGCTCATGGGCTCAGTTGTACGGGTGGCGCAGGGTGCGCAGGGCGCGCAGGTGGCGCAAGTGGCTCAGTGCGCGTTCAGCATATGGTGTACAAGGCGCGCGGGGTGCACGAGGTGCGCAACTTGCTTCAGATCGTGCCTGTGCATGATCTGAGCAGTTACTGCACGTTCGGAGTGGTTTTTACCATGTCCCGAATGTTGTACTAATCGGACAGTTGCTACTCGGGCCTATAAAAGGTATCTTCTCTCTCACAGGCAATGAACACAGAGCATATACAGAGAGTTACGAACATAGATTTCCTGCAAGAGATCTTCAAGGCTGATCTCAAGCTTCTTCCTATGCATGTTTGCATAGAACTTACTCTACCCAGCGTGGAGCTTCGAGACAATCCCTCCAATAACAAACTTGTTGGGAAGGGGCATCGCCTCGTCTTCCAGCTTATGTTGCAGCTTCAGAAATTCCGTCACCTGTGGCAGCATGGACTTCTTGTCCTCAAAGAGCCATTTGTGATATTTTTTAACCACAAATATCTTGCTCCTGTTTGTCTTCTTCGTACAGTTTCTCCAGAGGCTCCCATATGTCTCTGGTAATAGTTTTCTTACTGTATGATTCTGCTAGGAAATCCTCCATAGCATTCAGGATAAGCAGTCTGTAAATGCTATTCTCCTTTCTCCACTTGGCATGAAGTTTAGTAGCCACAGTGATTGCGGCAGCAGACCCAACATCTGGAACAGTAGGTTCCTCTTCAAGAAGCACGTGATCAACGTCTTTGAGTTGAAGAGTGAGATAAACCTTCCTCTTCTAGACTTGATATTGGTCTCCATCAAACTTTTCTAACTTACAGAAGTCAGTATTGAGAAGTGAAGCATTAAAGTTCTCCATCGTAGGAATATAGCTTTGAGATATGCTGCTATATATATATATATATATATATATATATATATATATATATATATTATATATATATATATATATATATATATATATATATATATATATAATATATATATATATATATATATATATATATAATATATATATATATATATATATATATATATATATATATATATATATATATATATATAGAGAGAGAGAGGGTACCATTTCTTCAATATATATATATATATATATATATATATATATATATATATATATATATATATATATATATATATATTGTTGGGTTTTGGTCTTTTTCATTGGGAATTTTAGTCCGACATCGGATAGACCAAAGGAGTTGTATCTCTATATATTAGCTATGCTATTTTAGAGATGCACATGTGGTGTGGAGGTGCACATGGGTATGCCATGTGGGATTATTTTTCTAATGGGAAAAAGGCTAATAAATAATTGAAAGCATTCATGCTTTTTGCTCTTGGGAAATTTATTTCCATGGGAGCTAAGCCCCGTAGGGACTTAGCGACTCGAACTCGGACTTGGGCTCATGGGCTCATGAGACGTAATGTGGCATTTTGTTCTCGCACTTTGCACTTTCTATTGTGGGCTCATGGACTCAGTTGCACGGGTAACGCAGGGTGCGCAGGGCACGCAGGTGGCGCAAGTGGCTCAGTGTGCGTTCAGCACGTGGTGTACAAGGCACACGGGGTGCGTGAGGTGCGTAACTTGCTTCAGATCGTGCCTGTGCATGATCTGAACAGTTACTGCACGTTCAGAGTAGTTTTTACCACGTCCCGAATGTTGTGCTAACCGGACAGTTGCTACTCGGGCCTATAAAAGGTATCTTCTCTCTCACAGGCAATAAACACAGAGCATATACAGAGAGTTACGAAAGTTTACAAGTGTTTTTTAACACAAGTAAACAGAGGCTGTGAGAGAGAAGAGAAGCTTTACAATAGTGTTGCTTTTGCACGGGAGTCTGTGTACGATCCGATGAGTTAGAAGAGCAGAAGTGTTCCAAAGTTCTTCGACGAACTTGCTAGTTCCTGGAAGCTATTTATGTGGGGCGAATATAGCTTTGAGCAACGATAATTATTCACCCCAGTAGGATATTTCATCCATCTATCGCCTGTCATCTTCTTCGCTTCTGTGGATTACGAAATCTTTTTAGATTCTCGTAATATTATATGCTGCTGTAATGAGATCTTCTCAGATCTTCGTTAAATTTATGCAACCTTCCTCGAAGTGATGCGTTGGAACATTATTTTTACAATTGTTTTATCTTCTCAGTTTTTTATCGAAAAATTGTGCCCCGGCAATAACAATCTCAAAGCTATATTCCTACGATGGAAAACTTTAATGCTTCACTTCTCAATACTGACTTCTGTAAGTTAGAAAAGTTTGATGGAGACCAATATCAAGTCTGGAAGAGGAAGATTTATCTCACTCTTCAACTCAGAGACGTTGATCACGTGCTTCTTGAAGAGAAACCTACTGTTCCAGATGTTGGGCCTGCTGCCGCAATCACTGTGGCTATTAAACTTCATGCTAAGTGGAGAAAGGAGAATAGCATTTATAGGCTGCTTATCCTGAATGATATGGAGGATTCCCTAGCAGAATCCTACAGTAAGAAAACTTTTGCCAGAGACATATGAGAGTCTCTGGAGAAACTGTACGAAGAAGACAAAAACAGGAGCAAGATATTTGTGGTTAAAAAATATCACAAATGGCTCTTTGAGGACACGAAGTCCATGCTGCCATAGGTGAAGGAATTCCTGAAGCTGCGACAGAAGCTGGAAGACGAGGCGATGCCCCTTCCCAACAAGTTTGTTATTGGAGGAATTATCTCGAAGCTCCCTGCTGGGTGGAGTAAGTTCTTTGCAAACATGCATAGGAAGAAGCTTGAGATCAGCCTTGAAGATCTCTTACAGAAAATCTATGTTGAGGACCAGATGCAGGCTCAACTGAAGGTGGACGCACTGTCCAAGCAATTGGCTAACGCCAATCTGGTTCATACCAAGGAACCAAGGGGAAAGCAGGCGGCTTCCAACAACAAGAAGAAGGACCCTGACAATCTGAAAGTCAAGGGAACTTCGTTCAAACAAAAGAAGCCAAAGTCACATTTGGCTTGTTTCAAGTGTGGCAAAGAAGGGCCACTTCAAGAATGAATGCAAAGTAAAGACCAAGCAATCAGAGCAAGGAGAACCTAGTAAGGTATCTATGGTCACTGACGTTGTTGCTATGATTGTGCAGGTTGATGCGGTAGGGACTGACTCTGACTGGTAGGTAGATACTGGAGCCACCTGCCATGTCTACTCCAGCAAGGAGTGGTTCACTACATACACACCTACTTCTGAAGTGGTTATGGTGGCAAACCAGGCACAAGTTGAAGTGCTCGGGATCGGAAAGGTGGTATTGAAGCTGACTTTGGAGAAGTCTCTAACGCTTCAAGGTGTGAAGCATGTACCTGCTATTGCCAAGAACCTGATCTCGGAAGGCCTACTCTGCAATGCAGGCCTCAGGATGGACATCAATGATGGCCAGATGGTGATGTCTATCAAGGAAACATATTTTGGGAAAGCTTTTTATACCGAAGAAATGTTCAAAATTCAGCTTGTAAATCAGTCCAAGATTATTAATGCAATTACTCCTTCTGCTTATACTTTTGAGTTGTGGCATAATAGACTAGGGCATGTTCATTATAAACGAATAGACAAAATGTCTAGTCTAGGGCTTATCTCCAAGTGTGGGGGTAAGGTAGAGAAATGTGAAGTTTGTGCTCAAACAAAGATCACAAGAAAACCCTTTCTTCGGGTTAATCGAAGTACAGATCTTCTGGAGTTGGTACACTCCGATATCTGTGACTTCAAATAATTCTCTACAAAGGCCGGGTGAAGTATTTCATAACTTTCATCGATGACTTCTCAAAGTATGTGTTCGTCTACTTGCTGAAGGCTAAAGACGAAGCATTCGAGAAGTTCAAGTAGTTCAGGGCCGAAGCTGAACGGTAAACTGGACATTAAATCAAAAGAATAAGAAGTGATCGAGGTGGGGAGTACAGGTCTCATGAATTTGTATCGTTCTGCAAAGAATATGGAATTGTCAATGAGACTACGTCTCCGTACTCTCCTCAATCAAACGGAGTAGCAGAGAGGAATAACAGAACGTTAACAGAAATAATTAATTTAATGTTGTTGACTGCGGGTCTTCCTAAGTGCTACTGGGGAGAAGCTGTATTGAAGACCACTTTTATTTTAAATAGAGCGCCTCATGCAACTTCAGACGTTACTCCTCATGAACTTTGGTTCAAGGTCAGACCTAACTTGAATGTCATTCGAGTGTGGGGGTGTCTGGCATATATCAAGCTTCCAGATCTGAAGATTCAGAAGCTTGGGACAAGGACTAGTAAGACGATCTTCTTGGGGTATGCCGAGAAGAGTGATGCTCGAAGATTTCTTGATATTGAGTCAAATCATATCATTGAATCTCGCGACGCAGAATATTTTAAAGACAAATTTGCAAGGCACAAGAATATTGTTCTTGCGTATATATCGGAGAACAATGAAGGTGCGCAGAAAACTGAAGTCTTCAATGAAGATGTGGTCCAAGAAGATGTTGTTGTTGAAACAACGATTGAACCAGAATAAGCTGAGCTGTCAGCTAAGCGTGTGAAAAGGCCGAAGGACTTCGGAAGTGATTTTGTCACCTATCATGTAGAAGCAAATCCGCTTACCTATGATGAGGCGATGAAGACCAGAGATACGGTTTACTGGAAGGAGGCAATTGACAATGAAATTGATTCCATCACCTTAAATAACACTTGGGTATTGGTTGATGTTCCTGAAGGAGCGAAACCCATCGAATGCAAATGGATCTTCAACAAGAAGATGAAAGCAGACGGAACTATTGACAAGTTCAAAGCTAGGTTGGTAGCCAAGGGGTTTTCTCAGAAGCAGAGGATTGACTACTTTGACACGTATGCTCCAGTAGTCCGGATGACCACCATCAGAATGTTGATTGCTCTCGTAGCAATACATAAGATGGTGATACATCACATGGATGTGAAAATGGCTTTCCTAAATGGCGAGCTGACCGAAGAGATTTACATGCAACAGCAAGAGGGATTTGTCGTCAAGTGTCTTGAAGACAAAGTCTGCAAGTTGACAAAATCTTTGTACGTTCTTAAACAGGCTCCCAAGATGTGGCATGAGAAATTTGACAAAGTTATAAGGTCAAATGGCTACATGGTCAGCGAGACAGACAAGTGTGTTTACACGAAGTTCGCTGATGGAAGAGGTGTGATCGTTTGTCTGTACGTGGACGATATACTTATCCTAGGTATGGATATGGGTTGTGTCACGGAGACAAAAAAATTCATCTCGAGCAAGTTCAATATGAAGGACTTGGGGGAAGCTGATATGATCTTAGGGATCAAGATCATCCGGACAGACACTGGACTAGCGCTGTCACAGTCTCATTATATTGAGAAAATGATCACTCATTATAGGTATCAAAATTTTTCAGGGATCGATACGTCGTACAGGTGTGATATGAAGCTGAAGCCTAATTCAGGAGAAGCGTCAGCAGCTGGAGTATGCAAGCGTAATCGAAAGTTTGATGTATGCTACTATTGCCACAAGGCATGACATAGCTTTCGCCGTGGAAATGTTGAGCCGTTTTACGAGCAACCCAGGTGTTGAACACTAGAAAGCTGTGAAATGAGTTCTGAGATATCTCAAGAAGACTCAGACATATGTACTGTACTACAGCGGAGATCCGTCGGTAGTGGAAGGCTTCAATGATGCCAACTGGTGCTCAGAGGTGGAGAGCGAGAGATTTACAGGTGGATTCATTTTCACTATGGGTGGAGCTGCTATATCGTGGAAGTCGAAGAAGCAGACTATGCTCTCGCGGTCATCCATGGAATCTGAGTTCTTTGCACTTGATACCACAGCCGAGGAAGAAGAATGGCTTCAGGAGCTCATGTATGATCTTCCAGTAGTTGGGGCACAAATACCGGCGATACCGATATACTGCGACAACCAGGCGACTACGGCGGTGGCATCAAATGACCTCTTCAACGGAAAGAAGAGGACTGTGTGGTTGAAGCACAGGGCAGTACACGATCTTATCAAGAGGTGTTATTGCAGTGATTGATGTTCGGAGTTAGAAAAAACCTGGCGGATCCGTTCACCAAGGGCCTCAAGCGCTAGCTGGTTGACAACACAGCTTGTAAAATGGACTTAAAGGCATTCTGATATTGTATTATTGTATTCCTAGCATAAAGTTTTATGCTAATTAGTTCAAAAAAAATCTACTAGGCATCTAGCTTTTGGTTCAAGGGAGGACCACTAATCGGAAGAATATCAGGAACGGTAGGTACATGTTCTATTGGGCATGGAGAGGTTACGAACCTACAACCACTATTGTCTACTGTTGTTTTCTTCGAAAAATGGATCCTGTGGGAAGGTTGGCTTAAATGCCTTAATGAGTTCTCAGACAGAGTGAATGCCTGGTGTGCTTTATAGGAAGCAGGGTAGAACAGTATTGCAAGGAGTAAAACTCCAAGCTACTGTGGGGTGACTCCACCATGAGGTTCCCAGGCAAGGGGTAATGCCTCGGCTTTGTTAGCCAAGTCACAGCGGCGTAGCACCGCAAATAGGCAGTTAGCTTAATGTTGTATGTTAAAATAAAGAGGAGTGTAGTCAGCACTACAAAGAGGAGGAGTTCCTCATGTTACAGTGGCACGACACCACGATGAGGTAACCGGTTAGGGATAAAGTCTCGGCCTTGCAAACCATGTCATTGCGGCGTAACACCGCAAGGGAGCCTAAGGCTTCATGCTAGGTAGTTTGGCACTACAAAGAGGCGGTTGCCTCATGCTACAGTAGTATGACACTAAAATGAGGTTCCCGGTACGGGGTAAGGCCTCGGCTTTAAGCCATGTCATAGTGGCGTAGCACCGCAAGGAAAGCGCAAAGCGCTTCATGCCATGTCTCTTTAATAATGAACTCACCTATAGTGTCTGGACAGAGATCTCAGGTAGTCTCTTGAGGGTAAACTTGTAGACGCCCAAAATTATACACTGAAATCAGGCTGACACAGGGTCTTTAATGTGTAGCTAGAAGCACATGTAACTATATTATGTGAGTGAGAAGAATTTCAGCTATGGTGCAAAATTCAAGGCTTAGTCCATTCTTGTATTATAGTCTGTTGTTTGACCCATGAGGAAAGATTCAAGTCTTCAGTGATATCTCTCCAAATGCATGATGGACAGTTACTGTGGAAAATACTTATACCCATATATAGAGATATGTGGGGGATTATTGGGTTTTGGACTTTTTTATTAGGAATTTTAGTCCCACATCGACTAGACCAAAGGAGTTGTATCTCTATATATTAGCTATGCTATTTTAAAGATGCACATGTGGTGTGGAGGTGCACATGGGTGTGCCATGTGGGGTTATTTTTCTAATGGAAAAAGGCTAAATAAATAATTGAAAACATTCATGCTTTTTGCTCTTAGGAAATTTATTTCCATGGGAGCTAAGCCCCGTAGGGGCTTAGCGACTCGGACTCATGGGCTCATAAGGCGTAATATGTCTTTTTGTTGGTATACTTTTTACTTAGCACGTCAGCATCGTCGCTAGGCGCATAGTGCGCTTAAGTTACGCTCGTTGTGCGAGCCACTTGCACGGCCAGGCGCATGACCAGTTGCGCAGGCCGGGTTGCACGACCAGTTGTACAGGCCAGGTTGTGCAGCCAGGTGCGCCACCAGATTGTGCGGCCCAGGTTGCGTGGCACAGGTAGCGCGACCAGGTGTGCGCGCAGTGGCGTGCCCAATTGCGTGCTCAGTTGTGTGGATGGTGTAGGGTGCGCAGGGCGAGCAGGTTGTACAGGTGGCACTGGTGGCTCAGTGCGCATTCAGCACATGGTGTACAAGACACACGGGGTGCACGAGGTGCGCAACTTGCTTCAGATCGTGCCTGTGCATGATCTGAGCGGTTACTGCACGTTTGGAGTGGTTTTTACCACGTCTCGAATGTTGTGCTAACCGGGCAGTTGCTACTCGGGCCTATAAAAGTTCTCTTCTCTCTCACAGGAAATAAACACAAAGCATATACAGAGAGTTACGAAAGTTTACAAGTGTTTCTTAACACAAGTATACAGAGGCTGTGAGAGAGAAAAGAAGCTTTGCAACAGCGTTACTTTTGCACGAGAGTCCGTGTACGATCCGAGGAGTCAGAAGAGAAGAAGTGTTCCAATGTTCTCCGACGAACTTGCTGGTTCCTGGAAGCTATTCGTGTGGGGGCAAATATAGCTTTGAGCAACGGTGATCATTCACCCCAGCAAGATACTTCATCCATCTATCGCCTGTCATCTTCTTCGCCTACTGTGGATTACGAAATCTTCTTAGATTCTCGTAATATCATATGCTACTTTAACGAGATCTTCTTAGATCTTCGTTAAAATTGTGCAACATTCCTAGAAGTGTTGCGTTGGAACATTGTTTTTACAATTGTTTCATCTTCTCAGTTTATATATATATATATATATATATATATATATATATATATATATATATATATATATATATATATATATATATATATATATATATATATATATAGTACCATTTTTATATATATATATATATATATATATATATATATATATATATATATATATATATATATATATATATATATATATATATATATATATATATATATATATATTTATATAAATATATATATATATATATTTTTTTTTTTTTTTTTTTTTTTTTTTTTATATTTATATAAATATATATATATATATATATATATATAAATATATAAATATATATATATATATATATATATATATATATATATATATATATATATATATATTTTATATATATATATATATATATATATATATATATATATATATATATAATTTCTTCAATATATATATATATATATATATATATATATATATATATATATATATATATATATATATATATAATTTCTTCAATATATATATATATATATATATATATATATATATATATATATATATATATATATATATATATTAAAAAAAAAAGAAACCCACTTTATAGAAGTATCATGCGCAAAATGCCGAAGCCTTTACAAACGAGCGCGACTCGCGCAAACAGAAAGAAAAAGTGTAGACATATATATATATATATATATATATATATATATATATATATATATATATATATAGCAAATGACCTCTAGCCTAGTGGTTAAGTGAGATGCATAAGGCCTGAGTGGTCAGGAGATCGATTCCCGGTAGGAGCGTTCGCCACAATTACCTTCTTTCAAAAAAAAATTATATATATATATATATATATATATAAAATATATAAGGGGGGAAGAGAGGAGACCCGGTGGGCCTTTCATTGGAGAAGGGAGAAGAGAGGGGACTTAGTGGATCCATGTTAGCATGAGGAAGAGAGGGGTTATATACATAAATATATAAAGAGAAGAGTCACTGCTACGTGCTTAATGGATATAGCCGTGCATAAAAAGCAACTCGTTCCAATTTATAGAAGAGTTCAGCCAGTAGTATCTCACCTCGTATACGCCGACGATCTACTTGTGTTCTTAGAACCTTATGAGAAAAGCATAAACGTACAGAATATAGTATTGGAGGAATTCACTGCGGTATCGAGATTAAAGTTGAATAAAGAGAAGAGTCACTGCTACTTCAATAAGGAATGCTTGGAGCAGGAGAAGTGGTCGCAAATGTTACAGATTGAGAGGGGTGAACTACCAGTAAAATATCTTGGACTTCTGCTATCAATCACGTATGTTCGAGATGCTGACTGCCATGGGTTGGTTCAATATGTCCAATCGAGACTGGAAGGATGGCAATCATAAATACTATCGTTTGGCGGAAGACTTGAGCTAGTCCGGTCTATTATTCTAGCAATTACATCATACTGGTTGCAGGCGCTACACGTCCCGGACAAGAATACACAAAAAATTGAGAAGCAATGTGCAACATTCATATGGAGAGGAGGATTGCACACAATAAGCCGGGAAGAGTTGTGTAGACCCAAGGAGGAAGGCGGGGTGGGCTTGTGCTCCTTACAGATGCTCCGAGAAGTTGCTCTTCTGAAACTGGCCGGGCGCCTACTTGAAAGAAACTCACTGTTGGCTAGATGGACACACGGGATATACTTGGCAGAATTGAATTTCTGGACACAAAAGGTTAACAATAATTTTTCGATGACCTTCAAAATATTCTCAGAATTCGATCAAAGCTGAAGATAAGACTAACAAGGGTGATCCACGATGGCCGAGACACTAGCCTTTGGCTAGAACCATGGCTCAACCACCAGAGCATGGTCGAACGGATGGGTTGGCCGACATACGAACTGGTCGGTACGACAGAGACAGTTGCAACACTTATCCGAGAAAGAAGATGGAGTGTTTCTTGTAACTCAATTGGACGCTGGTTCGAAGATGAGATAAGAGGATTCCCAATCGACGTTGAAGCTAGCTCAGACTTTTGGGCATGGGATGACTCACATGATGGTAAGTTCTCATCGAAGGTTGTTTATGAGGCAATTCGACCGCATGGGATGAAACCCGACTGGGCTGAGTTTGTGTGGTTGAAGTATGGAGCCGTGAAGATGAAATTATGCCTATACAAGGCTATTTGTAACCGGCTACTGACGCTGGAATGACTCACCCACCTGAACATATCAATCACCAGTGAGGCGTGTGTTCTATGTGGAGGAGACCGAGAAACAAGAGATCACCTCTTCTTCAATTGTCCGACCTCCAGATTAATTTGGAAGACGTACTTGCAAAGATCTGGACTACAAGAGAGCAATGACCTGGGGCTACATGAAGCTATAGAAGAGGCTAAGCAAGCAAGGAGACTTGGGAGTGAAGTGTTCAACAAAATTAGGATCAGATTGCTATCAGCAGTATGGCATATTTGGCGGGAGAGAAATAGGAGAGTATTCGAAGGTGTCTCTATGTCTGTTAATGGCATTATTAACAACTTAGAATGGGATGTTAATAACATGGGAAGGTGATCAGAGTAGCTGATCTGAAATATAAAAGTTGTAATTGTAATCATTTTTCTTATTCAATGAAGTACCCTTTCTTCAAATATATATATATATATATATATATATATATATATATATATATATATAAGAAGGTAATTGTGGCGAACGCTTCCACAGGGAATCGATCTCCGGACCACTCGGGCCGCATGCATCTCTCTTAGCAAATGACCTCTAGCCTAGTGGTTAAGAGAGATGCAAGTGGCCCGAGTGGTTAGAAAATCGATTCCCTATGGGAGCGTTCGCCACATTACCTTCTTTAAAAATATATATATATATATATATATATAAAAATATATATATATATATATATATATATATATATATATATATATATATATATATATATATATATATATATATATATATATTTTTGGCCTTTGGGAATAACCATCTATCTTTCCTCTTTTAACATTTTAATTGAAGTTATTGGCTATGGTGGACAATAATTTAAAGTATGTATAATATTTATTTCACCATTTTTACCAATGTAAATTATAAAATTGTTGAATTCACTACCAAAATAAGTCATATTACCAACGAAATTAGCGTTTATTGAAAACGTCGCTACCATTAAGGGAATTAGGGACGCATAAATAAAACGTCGCTGATCGTTGCTACCAGCGACGATCAGCGACGTTGCTGCGACGTCTTTTAAGTTAAAAAATATCGTTGCTGATAAGTCGGTGAACGTCGCTAATTTGACTAGTAATAGCGACGTTTACCGACGTAAGTGTTTTTACGTCGCTCATATCAAATAATAGCGACGTTTACCGACGTCTTTAGTGATGTCACTAATGTTTTTAATATAGGGTTCTGGCTTCATTTCTTCCCCCCCACTCATTCTCCAAAAATTTTAATCCCCCTCGTTCGACCAACGCGCGCCTCGCCCTTCGCCGGAGCCCGACGTCCACCACCTCCAGCCACCTCCACCACTTCTAGCCATCGCCGCTCCCCCTCGCCATCGTCGGAGCCCGACAATCGTTTGCCAACCCCTCCCTCTCCACTAGGCTTCTTCTCCTCTCCGGCCACCCTCGTCGGTCAATGCCCCTCCCCTCCTGCCACCCCCCTCATCTGGTAAACCCTAACCCTAATCGGACACACATACACACGGACACAGACAAACACATACACACGGACACAGATGGACACAGACGGACACATACACACAAACACACGGAACAAGTATATTGAATTTGGAGTGTTTCTACTCAGAATTCTGTTTTGAGTCTCGAGTTCATTTTCATGAACGATAATTGGATATGGATGGTTGTGTCCGTGTCTAGATAGCTCATGATGCAGTCGGGTCGTATCCTAATTAATTGGTGTGTGCAGTGGAGTGTCGGGTGCTAGAGGTCATCTGGACTCAGGGGGTGTGCGTGGCGTGTCCGGGGTGTGAGTCGACCATGGCGGGAAGGAGATTGATTATGGGATTCAATACAGTAGAAATTCTTTGTGTTTTGTTAGCTTGTTAAATGATTTACTGTAATAGAGTTGTATATGTTCCCATTCAATGTGATTAGAGAAGTACTAGACCATAGCTGATAGAGTTGGAAGACTTCATATTCAATGGGAAGATATGGTATTTAGCTCGGCTAGCTACTGTGACCTATGATATGTTGAGATGCATATATTCTAATTTATGGGTTCTATGTACAGATGGTGAGTATGTTATATTTGTGTGCTAACACGGTCTAAATATTAGTGTTATTTTATATGTGGTAAAGAGTATTTTTGGCATGTATCGATAGAGAAATGAAAGAGGTTACTCAAAATAATTGTCAGTTTGAGATTGTTGCATGAATAGGTGGTCTGCTAACATGATTGATATTATTTCCAAGAATGTAGTTTATATTTAGATTCTTATATGAAATGCACACTCATATTTGTGTCATACTAAGTGATTTTGATATCTAATATACTAAGGAGTATCCTAGTACCTACAGTGTATAGAGTATCCTAGAAGTGTAGGTATGATTGGTATATCGTATTACATAGAGTGTATAGAGTATCCTTTCGATCGGTCTATAAGAGTTACTTCACTCATTTTGTCAAGACAAGTAAATTTTTTAAATGTTAACGGTATATATACCGTCAACATTTGGTTTTGCCTTGTAGCTACAGGCAGTTGCCTGCATTTTGCCTTATAACTTGGCCTTTGGCCTGTGCTTGAGTCGTGTGGACTTCCAGGTTAGGGTGTTAGTTCATGATTAGCATTGTTTAGATATTAGTTTCAGTTAAAGGGTTAGTTTAGATTAGGATATTAGTTTATGTTAGAAGGAATATAAGAGTTAGTAGATGTTAAAGTAGGATATTAATTTATTAGTTAGGATAGATAGTTTGAGTTAGGATACTGCTCGAGCACAGGCCAAAGGGTTGATATTGGATATTAATTTAAAAAGTTTTACCTTTCTTGACAAACTGGGTGAAGAACTCTTGTAGACCCAAAGGGTCGATATTGGACAGTTGGTGTCGTGTACTCCTACAAGTACAATTATTCCTCGACAGACACCTTTTTTACAAGAGGTTGGGGAGAAATTGGGATGAGTATCAGAATCGGTATCGGATTAGTATCGACCGTATCGGATTAGTATCGGCCGTATGTACTTAGTGTCGTGTACTCCTATAAGTACAATTATACCTCAACCGTATGTACTTAGTATCGATCGTATCGGATTAGTATCGGTCTATCGGATACGACACTTTGACACAAGACAGTTGTTTTAGTCCCAACACAGTTGTTTTTGTTTCTTCATTCAAATTCTTTGTTTGTAATATGTGAAATGAATGAACAGTTTATGTTGCGCACCCATATCTAAACTGCCTTAACATTCATTTACTGACTGCAATGTGCATGTATCTATCTTACAGAATTATCCTCAATTGAATATGGATAAGAATTACTACTTACGGAATCGTTTATGGATGTACAACTGTCATCCTGATGACATATGCGGTGTGCGGAATGAATTCATAGAGGGTGTACAGCAGTTCCTATAGTTTGCCAAGGCGTTCCCTCAGTACATGGACGGTACCAAAATTAAGTGTTCGTGTGTGAGATGTCACAACTTGAAATATCATCCAGAAGTGAAAGTCACGTATCATTTATACTCGAAGGGTTTCACGCCGAATTACTATCAGTGGAGCGCGCAAGGAGAACTTGTGTCTTTAGCATCGGAGTATGAGCCTTATGTGGATGTCCACAACAACGCTGCTTACGATGATGGGTTGGTGAACATAATTTTTGACGCGGCGGGGCCTAGTTTCGATCCGGACGATCATGATGCACCTGAGGAGGCACCAAACGCTGATGCTGCATAGGTCATGGAGTTGCTGGAGAATGTAAGGACTCTATTATATCCTGGTTGTGAGGATCATTCACCATTGGAGGTGGTTACAAGATTGTTGAGCATCAAGTCCGATTTTAACATGTCGCAAGATTGCTACGACCGTCTTATGGAGTTGCTTATAGAAATATTGCCTGAGGGTGCTAAGTTGCCTAAAGACTTCTACCGGTCTAAGAGGATGGTGAGATCGGTCTGGATGGGATACGAGAAAATCGATGCATGTCACAACGGGTGCATGTTGTACTACAAAGACGACAAGGATGAAGACGTTTGCAGATTTTGTGGTGCCGATCGCTACAAGGGCAGTAGTAGTGGAAAGTATGTCGGTGCTAGGAAGCCTACCGATTTGATGTACTACTTGCCGTTGACGTCGCGGTTGCAGCGGTTGTTTATGGTGAAGAAAACTGCAGAAAATATGAGTTGGCATAAGTGGGAACAGACCGAAGGAGTGTTGGATCACCCATCTGATGGAGAAGCAAGGAAGCACTTTGATCGAGAGTATCCAGATTTTGCTTCTGATCTGCGTAATATCAGATTGGGTCTCTGCTCCGACGGTTTTACCCCATTCGGAATTTCGGGATCCCAGTATTCGTGTTGGCCTGTGATTGTCACTCCGTACAATCTACCGCCTTGGATGTGCATGAAGACTCCGTATATGTTCCTCACCGTTATTATTCCAGGTCCGAACAATCCAAAAAGGAACATCGATGTGTATTTATAGCCATTGATTGATGAGTTGAATCAGCTGTGGAAAGTAGGTTCCAACACGTATGATGTATCTAGAAAACAAAATTTTCAGATGCGGGCTGCACTTATGTGGACCATCAACGAATTTTTAGCCTATGGTATGTTATCTGGATGGAGCACGCATGGTCGTCTTTCATGTCCGTATTGCATGGACCGCACTAAGGCTTTCCGTTTGAAACACGGAGACAAACTGTACTTCTTCGATTGTTGTCGATAATTCCTGTCGAAGGATCATCCGTACCGGAGGAACATGAATGTTTTTCGTGCTGGCGTTGTGGAGAAGGCTAATCCCCCGCCAAGGTGGCCCGGATACACGATATGGGAAGAGGTAAAAGATTTATCAAGAGCTATTGAAGAGCCTGCTACGGGCTACAAGTGTGACGGATTTGGTCGCACTCATAACTGGACGAAGAGGAGTATATTCTGGGATCTGTCATATTGGAGCACCAATCTGATTAGACATAACCTTGATGTCATGCATATCGAGAAGAATGTGTTTGACAACATAACTAATACTGTAATGGACGTAAAGGGGAAGACGAAAGACAATCCAAAGGCTAGATTGGACTTGAAAGAAATATGTAGACGTCCTGCATTGCATTTGATAGAAGACGGGAATGGAAAGTTGAAGCAGCCTAAGGCAATTTTCTCACTGGAGAAGGAGGATAAAGTGAGACTTTGTAGGTGGATTTAAGGTCTGAAATTTCCAGACGGGTATGTTTCGAACTTGAGAAGATGCGTCGACCTCAAGGAGAACAAACTGACAGGTATGACGAGCCATGATTGTCGCATATTTATGGAGAGGTTAATTCTGATTGCATTTCGGAAAATTTTACCCCCGGTTGTTTGGGATCCATTGACCGAGCTTAGCATATTCTTCAGAGATCTTTGTTCTAGTAAGTTGCTCGTTGATCGTCTAGAAAAGCAGGAGAACTATATTACGGTAACACTGTGCAAGCTCGAGAAGGTATTTCCTCCTGGATTCTTCGATTCCATGAGCATTTGCCAATTCATATTTCCTACGAGGCACGTGTTGGTGGGCCCGTTCGTTATCGATGGATGTACCCGTTTGAGCGATATTTGAACCACCTAAAGAGGAAGGTGAAAAATAAGGCTCGGGTCGAGGGTTCTATTAATTTGTGAAGCCTATATCCTCGAGGATATTACAAACTTCTGCTCGACGTATTTCAAACCTCATGTTGCTACGAATAGAACGAGGGCTCCGAGAAACGATGACGGTTATCAAGAATCTAATGATGGAATACTGAAAGTATTCAATACGTCCGGAAAGCCTTCGGGAAAAATAAAGAAGAGATATTTGAATGACGAAGAGCTAAGGGATGCTCAGTTGTATGTATTACTCAATTGCGACGAGGATGAAGTGGAGAAGCTAGAGGGGTAAGTAATTAATGATGAGTTTACGTCATCTCAATGTAATAGTATAAGCTAATATTATTGTACTAATCGGCAGTTGTTTCGTTATTTTTCAGCACATATAATACTGAGTTGAGGTCGGTTAGACCCTACCTAACAGACGAAGCATTAGAACAAGAAATGAGACGTAATTTTCCTTCTTGGTTGAGTGAATATGTAAGCAGCCCGGTAATTACTGGCCTCTTTTAATGCAACTGCATAATAAATAACTTACTATCTCTTCTTTGGTATTCAGGTCGATCGTCTAATTTCACCCGAGATTGAATTAATTAGAACTCTTGCCAAGGGACCAATTACTTTTGTTAAAATATGGCCAAGTTACTGTGTCAATGGCTTTCGGTTCAAGTCAACAAATGCTCCGATTAGGGACAGCTTCCTGGATCTTGATTCCACGAAAAATAGTTGTTTGTGTATCAAATCTTCGAACTAAAAAGACGTCGATCCAGAAAATGATTTCTTTGGCATCTTGCGAGAGATTGTGGAGTTGACGTATAATTATGGTAGAGAACCTACAAAGATCGTGTTGTTCAAGTGTGAACGGTTCGATCCGACTGAAAATCAAGGTTGGAAAATTGACAAGCATGGTCTTGTGGATATAAACTACAAGCGTAGATATCAAGGCTACAAACCATTTGTCCTAGCAACTCAAGCTCAGCTCGTATACTTCACAGCTTATCCGAGACGGGGAGCAACGAAGTCTGACTGGTGGGCAGTATACAAGACTAAAGCTAAAGATACTTTTGATGTTGACGAAAAAGCTTATCAGGAGGACGAGCTACCTCTTGTAACCAATATTGTTGATGTAGACTCCAGGAAAGTTACGTATTACACGACACATAATATAAAAGATGTAGAATTATCCGAAAAGGAAGACGAAGCCGACGAAGGCGTAGATGAAAGTGAAGATGAGGAGGAAGATGAGGTCGAGGAAGACGAACAAGATGATTATTCTAAAGATGATTGAGAGAGACATACTTTCATTTTCTTATTATGTAGAGTTGGTTATTATCTAGTCTTGGTTACTATCTGAATGTACTATCTGGACTTAGATGTTTCTTGTAGAATGTACTATCTGAACTTAGATGTTTCTTGTAAAATATACTATCTGGACTTAGATGTTTCTTGTAAAATGTATCATCATATGTTGTCTTGGTTATTATCTTGTCTTTGTTGCACCTTCATATTTCTAGTCTCTATTATTTGTTGTCTTTGTTGTATCTCATCATATATTGTTATCAGGCATGACAGGTCGTCGCGGATCGTTCCTTATTTCTCGACATGGGGCACGGGATACTGATTCTGGTAGAGGACAGGGTACTCCTTCGGTACCTACTGGTGGAACTGCTAGAGGACGGGATTCTTCTTCGGTACCTCCTACTGGTACCGGCTCTGGATCCTCGTCGTCCAGTACTCTTGTGTATCGGACAGTAGCTCCGTCCACCACGATGCTACGTAGCATATCCCCTGGGACGAGTAGTTCCAGGCCTGAGACTGCTCCCGAGAGTAGCGTTCCTCCTGCCGATACGACGATGGAGGAAGATGAGCAGATGGAGGAGGCTGCGCCGACGGCAGACCAGTATCAGGCAGATGATGCCTGCGCACCTCCGGAGGAGACGAGGACGGAGATCTGGGTCGACGGTACAAAGTAAGTATTTTGGTTTATAATTTTTTTCTGTGTTTATCATAAATTAAATTTTCTCATGAATATAATATGTCTGTATAGATATCGTTCCCCGTTGGTACAGAGACGCCTAGGCCAGCTCCTGAAACAAAATTATGGGGGTCCTTGGATAAACTACTCGGATGCTCCGGACGATAGGAAGGCCTACTGGTTTGCGCGCTTCAAGGTTAAAATAGATTTGTTTTTAACATGAATCATTTGATTTATGCATATTATATATTACTAAAAAATATTTGGTTTGAGTACTCTTCTAGGATATATTTTTCTATCCACCGCACCGGGTCGAGCTGATCGTGGAGATATTTTCTGCTGTCGCTGCTAAGCTGATCCGCGACGCTATCAATGATCAGAAGGCTTATGATCGTGCCAGAAAGCTGATCCAAGGTTGGATCACCCCTGATCAGTGGGATGCGATGAAGGTTCGATTCAACGAGCCAAGTTACAAGGAAAAGTCCGAGAAGGCCAAGGCAGCTAGGCAGCATGCCTCGAAGTGGTGCGGTGGGTCGATTCCGATGACGGAACATTTTCCGTCGTCTGATATGTATTTTTCTTTCAGAAATATTATTTTAATACAAATTCAATAAATTATTACTAAGATAATATATTTAATTATAGGTAAGAAAGGTCGGTAATGCCGACATCGTGACCGTCTTCCTGGCCACCCATCGGAAGGGCGAAGGCCTTATTGACGAGAGGGCCGAGCTTGCCTATGTAAGTATTACAATACTATTTGTTAATTATAATACTTCGTGTTAATTTTAATATAACTTAGTAAATATGCATGCAAATAAATATTCTTGTAGTTAGTAATAATAAGTAATTAATTAGAAATTAGAAATAATCGAGTACTATCTATACTTTCTAGGCAGAGTATCAGAGACTTCGGGACCGAGCGACTGCTAGTACACCTATTGCGGGAGAGGCCGGTACTTCCTCGCAGCCCACTCAAGCTCCGTCGGCAGACGAGCTGTGGACGACCGTCGCTGGTGGCCTCCGTAGGGGTACGTACTACGGTACGGGATCCTATGGAGCCCTAGTTGCGAGCCAGTCCTCTAGGGCATCCCCCGCTAGTGTGCATGGTCCACAGCCGTCCCAGGAGTCTGTCCGAGTCCACCAGATGATGGAGTCTCTCCGGGACGAGCTGCTACGACGGATTCAGGACCAGTCTCAGCACCAGTCAGATGAGCATGCGCTTATAGCATGATTGGATGCGCTCGACCGCAGCATTAGGGAGCTCCGGCATGTGACTGAGCGGACAGAGCGGAGTGTCACCGATCTTAGAGCGTCGGTGGAGCGCAGCGTATTAGATCTACAGGCATCACAGATGATCATGGACGAGAGGCTGAGATTGGTGCAGGATTCGGTGACTGATAGCAGTGATAGAATGTTATCTAACATGGATTCATACCACCAGTAACTTGCAGCGTTGGAGTGTTATCGTCCTCCTGGTGCGCCTTCATCGTCGTCGACTCCGCCGGCGCCACTGCCTTCTTTATCGACACCGACTCCACCGACGTCACTACCTCCTTCATCGGTGTCGATTTCACAGGAGGACTATGAGCTTTTCTTAGCCCTTCGTCGCGGCGCGCCCCTCCTGCTCCAGATCCCAGTAGTTCGAGTTAGGACTATTTGTATTGAGTGTTTGAGTACTTGTTTTTCTTTGTATTTGTTTGCAACACTTATTTGTTTGTGACACTTGTTTGTTGGTTGCATAATACATTGGTAATTGGTTGTGTAGACCCATGACAATTTAGATATTGGTTTATATATGTTGTGTGGACTTTGGTTATTTTATGTTGTTATTTGTTTCATTTGGATGTTAATTTATCGGTGTTGTTGTTCCACCGAAGGGGTCGGCGAACCCAGGGATAAAATATGCTTGTGTATTGTGTTTCAGATTAAACTGCAAGGAAAAAATAATTCTGTGGAGAAAACTGCATACTGCAATTTATTTTTTTATTTTTTTTTAAATTTAGCGACGTCTACCGACGTTTACCGACGCTTTCCGACGACACATTGCGTCGGTAGACGTCGCTAAACTGACATATATTGCCAGGCTACCGACGTATAGCGACGTCAGTTTCGTCGGTATGCGTCGGTAAACGTCGGTAGACGTCGGTAAATATTCCAGGATTTTACCTCATTTTCCTAGGATACACCGACGTATAGCGACATCACAAAACGTCGGTAATATATACCGACGCATAACGACATCAAAAACGTCAAAAATTTTTCCAGGGAATACCGACGTATAGCGACATCATAAACGTCGCTATTTCATCGACGAAACGACGGTAAACGTCGGTATATTACCGACGTATCTTTGCGTCGGTAAACGTCGGTGTTGGCGACGATCAGCGACGTCTTTCCGAACATCGACTAAGGTTTCCGCGACAAGAGGAAGACGTCGCTAAATACGTCGCTAAACTGGTTTAGCGACGTCTTTAGGCGTTTTAGCGACGTCTTTAGGCGTCACTAAAATGATTTATTCTGATAGTGATTTTTCTCAAACTAACATGGTATTTATTGCAATAAAAATGATTGCGCAATACTACTTATACTTACAGTAACAAATATAATACCATCTACATTATTTTCATTAATTCTCTTCTAACTCAATTTAATAAAATCATAGCCAAACAATTAATTTTTATTTACCCCAACAAAAGTTGCTGACTTGCATGCTAATTGCACAATACAACAACAAATGGACGATGACAGTTTGTCGCTGACTAGCCGATAGACATGCAACATAGTGTTGATGAATACAGAGCAATATACGAGTACGTTACGAATCCGTCGTCAGTATTGTCGCTAATTTATGAGGATAACCCGCAGGAAGCTGAGAGATTAAGTGACGACGACCCGGGCGTGTCCGTTGTCTAGGACATAAGTTGTGCCGTAGCCTAATTTTTGTTCATTCGAAATTTATCAACAACAAAAAAACTCTCCCATGCACCCAAACCCGAGCACCCTCTGTAGTGCCCCAAGGAGGGGCACTATGTGGACTTGTGGCTTGACTAACTAGTTGGAATCAAATTGGTGTGTAAAATTATGTCATCAAATTGGTGTGTAAAATTATGTCGGTAACGATTAATCGGGACAAATGAATTGATGCTCTTTTTCTTCTATGGATTGACTTATTTGGAACTGGGCTCTAAATGCAGTGAATCGTGTCTTGGATAATGAATTCTATATAAGAGTCTTTTTCTCAAACCTTTTTATTGTTCGTTTTTGTTGAATAATTTTCGATGTTAGTTTTGTGAATGTATTTTTGTTGATATTTTTGAAGGATAATTTTTATTGTTTGCTTTCATCGATTTTCATATAATCAAATTATGAAGAAAAGAGAGAAGAGTATTGAAACTCTACTGGTTCATTCAGATGAACACGTAAACGAGGCTTGATTGAAGTGTATAAATTCGTTTTCTCTCGATAATTCTCCAATACTTATTGGTCATTCGTTCTTTTATCTCCATATTTTAACAAAAGAATCTCGTCATTTTTCGTTGTGTTTTTCGATCAATGACACCTTGGCAAGTGAATCATTGTCCCCATATCCTTATGCTCCCATGTTCAACAGTTTTGTGCCAACGTATAAATTTATGTCTATATAATTTTCGTTCCTTGTAGGACGTTTCCGCATTAGAGAATTTACTTGGGAGTATGGTTTGATTGACTGTGTATATTCCAGTGAGAAAAAGGTGCCTCTAATGCTTTGCATATTTGTGATGAAGTTATCAAGTAAATATGTGTTATTATAAGGATTATCAATGACTCAACAACTAAGTTATGAAGTTATTAAGAAAATATGTGTTAAAGAGTTATTAAGCATAGAGATGAGATCCTGTGTTGATACTACAAATGAGGGTTGTAATAAACTTCTTACCATAACAGAGCTATTAATCTACAACATGGATATAATTGAATAATTAATCTTGAAGAATGATCAATCTAGCTAATTAACCGAACTTGCTTTCTAAAATAGGCAATGGTCACACTGAGAACTGTTGCAACTAATTTATTTGTGGTTTAACCATTCTAACCTTCCCTAGCCTGGGCGATGATGAGCTTGGCATGTACGGTACGGGACACCGACAATGTCTGAGTACTGATGACAAATGGTCACGATCTGAGCTTGTGTGGCCCACGACTGAGACGTCCGTTCATGATAACTCAACTGATAGGGCGTCGCGCGGATGGCGGAGATCGACACCATGCTACCATGGGTATAAACGACGGCCGACCACGCGGTCTGTGTGCGACGCCGTAAGAACGTCGTGTGCCTAGAACGGGTGGCTGGGCGGCATCGGCTGTCGTAGACGTCGTGAAGACGTCGGGGGCCCTTCGACGTCGGGGGCGAAACGACGCGTTGAGTTGCGGGTGTCGAAAGACGTCATGGCCATTTCGTGGAGCTCTGGAGCGCGCGAAGTGCTCGGGATGTGCGTGCGGGTCGATGATGAAAAAGCTAGTACGGACAAGATCCGCACGAAGAGTCCAAAGTGAAATGACGGCATGCTAAAAATCGTGGGCGGGGACATGATTTAACAGAAATCGCACTTGCTAAAAAAAAAAAAGAAAAAAAAAACCTTCCCTATCCTGACTGAGTAGGACTGTAGGAGGGAATCCTATATAGATGAACTCTAATCTTTACAAGGAGATGCATGAAAAAAAATAAAGAGCTATATTTTTTTTTTTGAATCGCACTTGCTAAAAAAAAAAGAAAAAAAAAACTTCCCTATCCTGACTGAGTAGGACTGTAGGAGGGACTCCTATATAGATGAACTCTAATCTTTACAAGGAGATGCATGAAAAAAAATAAAGAACTATATGAGGTCATTATCACCTATTAATTATTGATGAACCAAATATTGTAGGAAATAATATATATGATAAAATTTAAGAGAGGAGTTAGTAGTCTGGCACTAGATTCCTTGATGTTGGGTCAATATTTGTTGAACCAACAGTTTACAAGTCGAACCAATAGCTTGCTAGTTTCCTCTAGGCCTTATATTCTCTTTTGTCGGTCAATAATTCTTTATGGATACGCCTTTGATTGTCCATATTATCTTTATTTTTATTACTATGAGGGGATATCTTTCCAACGTGCCTATTGTGCCATTGAAGGCCCTTTGGGCATGGAATTCTACAGCAAGTTGCATCATGTGGGATATATTTATGTTGCATGATAGGTTTTCGAATCATAAATACAAAGATACACTACCAATTTTTTGAAATATAACAAAATTTTGATCTAGAAATTAACAATCGAGAGAGAGAAAGATCCCAAACTAGGTTAGCCCTTTTTCTTTAGTTGAACCTTTATGGTTTATGTTTATATAAAATTCATAATGACGAGGCATAGTCCATGCAATAATTTGACTGGAAAGGCATATAGCCCCTAAAACTAGGCAATTTTGTTGTAGACATTGGATTCAACACCCCCCACCCCCACCCCCACCCCCACCCCTCCACCCCATCTCACACCCACCCACCCCCACCCCACCTCCGACAACGATGAATGACGACTCCATGTGAAATTATTTGTCTTAGCCTTTGCATTATGTGGGTGCATCTTATTTCTGTTCTCTCCTACATGCTACAAAAAATTTGGGTTTCCGTGACAATTAATTTGTGACAAGTGTAAAATTTATGACAATGTCGTGCGTCACATATAACATTTATGGCGATGTACGTCATCACAAAAAGAATACTATCGGTGAGAAAATTTGCTTGTCACAGTTGAAAGGGTTTTGTGACGCCATAGTGACAAGGTTTGCCAGTCACAGTTGAAAATATTTTGTGATGCCATATTTTAGTTGTCATTTTTTCTTTTAGCTACGGAAGTATATGTAACGGAAGTAAGTCGTCACTGTACTCATCACAGAAGATATGTTGTGACAAGTTTTACAACTTCTGTGACAACTTTATATGTCACAGAAACCACGTTTTCTTGTAGTGACATATAATACATTTTATAAGAAGATATACTACAATTTTGAACATAACTTAGATAATTGCCACTAATGTATGCAAGAATGAATTCCAACTAATTATTTGAGCCACCCATAGCATGGGTAAACAAGCGTGGGGTCTTTGCTTTTGATACCAATTTTTGAATTCTTTTCTTAAAAGAATGAATTATGATATGTAAAATTCGTGTATATTTGAAGCTAACATCTCATCTCATTTCCTTCGTATGTCCATTGTGCAGAATCATACAAGTCCACCTAAGCAATGAATCCATATTTCGTTGATTGTATGTGGATGAACATATGCGAACATAAGAGCAAGATTGATTTGATTTGAGTGATGAATATAAGAACGACGTTGATGTTTATCTAAAGTGCGCCACAGTAAACCCGACTACATGAAAGGACCAAAAATCAAGTGTTCTTCTGCTCATTATTGCAATATACATTACAAAGAGGTAATGATTGTGAGGGATCATCTGACCCTTAAAGGTTTCATACGTGATTATGACATGCGGGAATATCAAGGTAAACTTTATACGAAAAGACATTCCTCTATTCTTGTGAATGTCACAACAGATGCCTAAATAAACTATGTTGAATATTAGGACCAGAACCTGGCACGAGATATGGTGATTATCGTGGAAGGGCCTTATTTTAATCTAAAGGACTTGAATCCTGATGCAATGAGTTATGTGATATGTGAAAGTATATAGATACTCTAGTATACCTGAGTTATGATACGCTTCTCTACGGTCGGAACTGATGCATTTGTTGAAGATCAAGTCTGATTTCAACTTGCTGCAAGCGTGCTACAAATCGAATGATCTAAGAGTTGCTTGAAATTTTCTATAAATCGAAGATAATGGTCAGACAACTCGACTTAGGCTACAAAAGGTAGATTGTTGTCATAGTGGTTGCATGTTGTACTATAAGAAAAATAAGGATAAAGAGAGATGAAATAACTGTCATGCATATCGATAAATGCCAGTTTGGGGCAAAGCAAAGTCAACCAGAGAAGTAAAGCCACATTCCTATAGGTACATGTAGATCTTGTCGGTCACGAAGAGGTTGCATATAATGTATATGTTCGCAAATATAGCCTAAATATAACACAACATAACATGGAAGGGAAAAAAAGATGAAAGAGAATTATCCCACCCTTCTGATAGAGGCATAGAAGCAATTAGACCAATGTCATTCAAATTTTTCTATGGAGCCCAAAAATATTTGAATAACACTATATTTTGATGGATTCACTCCTTTTAGATAGTCTGCATCTTAGTACTCTTGTTTGTCGGTGGTTCTAACCCCCTATAATCTACCACTATAGATTAGCATGACAATGCCAAACTGTAACGCCCCAGAACCAGAATACTGGAGAGCGGGGGCGTTCATAGCCAGCTACGCATATTGAAGTGCAACCCACCTCGCTATACGGTCACGGTTGTCTAGATACATGACGGTTTAACTACAAGCCAACAGTCTCCTATGGTCATGAACCAGCCTATTGTCTCAATCTCAAGCAATCAATAATAGTTACAAGATGTCAGAGCACCAAATATATAATAGCAAGGCGTCCCATAAATTACATATTGGATGATCATGAAGCTAGTCGTACAAAATGTCAAGACTAGCAAGAGTTCAGTCATATATGATCAACCCTAGGATCTATCAATCATGATACAGCCCATAGGCGGACAGTAAATAAAGGTGCAATACGGGCTAACACGTGCTCGTCGGCTAAACGCCTCAAAAGAATAATTTTTATAATAAAGTAGGATAATAAAAAGAAATCCACTCGTTGCCAGGGTTACGCCTGGTGGTCACCATCTGGCTGAAAGACAGGTGGATCCTCTGATGCTGTTCCGATATCTGGCCATACAAAACCAGCTGGGTCGGACCCCAGAAAGAGCAAGTGCCACAAAGGAGGCTTCACTTAGGAACTAAAACCAGCATACCACAAATGAATAATAATAGATGGTTATAAATGAAATAAATAATAATAAGAATAACAACAATAAATTGAGTGCGAAAAAACCATTCAAGTAGCCAAGTCACAATCCTTAAACCAAACAAGGACCGGGGTTGTAACCCTTCACCTGAATAGAAATCCGTCTCAACTACTTGTTGGTAAGCAAGATCATAGGGTAAAATAAGTCAATAAGCGAAGAGAGGACACAGAACTGCTCCGGAAGCCAGGTTACAACCCTTAAACCAAACAAGGACCGGGGTTGTAACCCTTCGCCTGAACAGAACTTGACCCTTGATCGTTATTGTTAAGGCTAGTATAAATAATCATGCTATTGAAATAAAATAAAATATGACGAGCATGACATGGGGAGCAATGAGACAATAAACGAAGAGAGGACACAGAACTGCTCTGGGAGCCAGGTTACAACCCTTAAACCAAACAAGGACCGGGGTTGTAATCCTTCGCCTGAACAGAACTGGACCCCCGATCGTTATTGTTAAGGCAAGCATAAATAATCATGTCTTGTCATAATCTTGCACAGGATCAGGATAAGATAAGCTGGAATAAACTCCATCCAATCAATCACGGCCAATCAAGAGTACGGCTTGATACTTTTAACTAACCAGGATTATCACAGGCCTAGTTACTAGCAAATGCAATGAGATTATCCCAACAGCCACAAGCCCTGCAGACCATCCGGTTATCCAGGTCGAATGTCCATTTATGAAGAATGCAACACGTGACTGTGTGCTGGAAATGTGTCCTACTCGTCGGTAGGCTACAAGTCTACTTAATGCGCCCAGATAACGGGATTGCCTGTGGCTGGGAATCTCTTCGTGTCTACTGAATTATTCTAGTTTATTAGCCTTAGTCAATTACTGTAGGTATCCCTGACCGTGATACTCAGGGATACCTATCCTAGACATGATGCAAGATAGTACTGGTTTATTTGTACAAATGCAATCGCCCACGGTGTCCAGGTCATTCAATTCTGTCATGACATGCTAACCGTCGCAACAGCATTCGAGATATATATCATGTCAAATTTACTGTCAAGAGTGCGCCACGACGGGCCACTATCATGTCATGTCATTTGTCAAAAGTGTACCACAATTGGTCACCATTATGTCATGGAACATATTTAAAATTAACATCTAACCTGGTATAAGCGTATATGCAATAACTAAATACAAACAGGGTGCAAGAGTTGTGGAGGAATCATGCGGCTCAGGGGAGACGGGGCATAACTTCCGCATACGAACCCAAAATGAGGTGCTCCAGAGATATTCGGAAAGGCAAGACAAAGATCTAAAACTTTCATGTTTTAAGTTTTACGAAATTCTGGCTAGAAAATCGCTAAACTAGGCAAAAACAGTCATTTTGTGCACTTTTTACGCCAAAAATTCAATTCTGCATAAAATACGCAAAATGGGAGGGTTCCAGCATAAAATTTCACATTCTGGGTACCATCCAGCATAAAATACGCAAATTCAGGATTTCCTGCATAAAATCTTACATTTTGGATGCTATCCAGCATAAAATACCCAATTTCAGGGTTCTCTGCGTAAAATCTTATATTTTGGATGCTATCCAGCGTAAAATACGCAATTTCAGGGTTTCCTGCATAAAATCTTACATTCTGGATGCTATCCAGCGTAAAATATGCAATTTCAGGGTTTCCTGCGTAAAATCTTACATTCTGGATGCTATCCAGTGTAAAATACGTATTTTCAGGGTTTCCTGCATAAAATTTTACTCAGCCGACATAAAAAATTCAGAAAACTTATTTTGGCCATAAAAACTTCATTTTAACTCGAAATGAGGTGAATCAAAAACCAAATTCATGCAAAATTTCGTACTTTTGCTCATGGAACTATTAGTTTTCGAAAATAACAAGTTTTAGTAGATCAAAACCAATAAAAACTCCATGAACTTATGAAACCCCAAGTTACAACGTAGATCTAGAAGAATCTATCCATAAAATTAAAAACTCCAAGTTCTAAAGAGGCTTATAATCATGTAAAGAAGAGAATGGAACAATAAAACTTGAGATCCATCATGAAGCAAGTTGCACTTGCCTAGGGCTCTTGGGTGTAGGTGGAGAGTAATGGTGAGGAAGAAGAAGAGTGAATGAGGAGAGAGAAAGAGTGTTGGATTAATAAATGGGGATGGTGGTGGTAGGTAAGGTTTCTCTCCTTAGTTTATGATGAACCAATGAGCAACCCAAGCCGAACCAAGCCAACCCAAACAAGCCGAACCAAGCTAGGAGACATGCAATACGAGTTAGATACGTACACGTATCCCAAAATACGTAATACGAACTATGGTCATCACAACTCTACCCACCTTAAAAGAATTATGTCCTCGGAATTTAATCAAGAGGCTAGAGATACAAGGACAAGCTATTATAATCACATACAAGCTATACTAGTCTAGCAATCAAGCAATTATTCATGCAAGCAAGGAATCGAAGGCATGAGGCATAAGAAGGATATTATACCTCACGAGTCAAACAAGTCAGGATATCGCGATCGGATGTCATCCTCACGCTTCCACGTTGACTCACCTAAAGAGTGATGACCCCAAGCAACTCGGACTAACTTGATAGTCTTATTCTTGAGTATCTTCTCTCTCCGGTCCAATATGGACACGGGCCTTTTCTCATACGAAAGGTTGGTACCAACAACCAATTCCGAATGATTCAGGATATGGCTCGGGTCCGGGATATACCGTCGTAGTTGGTATACATGAAACACGTCATGCACCTCACTCAGAGACGGCGGAAGAGAGAGGCGATATGACACATCTTCTACTCGCTCTAAGATATCGAACGGCCCTATAAACCTAGGACTAAGCTTTTCCCGTACGCCAAAACGAATGACGCCACAGTTAGACGAGATCCTAAGGAATACATGGTTGCCGATAGAAAATTCAAGGGGATGCCGATGAGAATCGGCCCAATGGCGTTGGCGATCTTGTGCAACGCGAAGATGATCTCTAACTCTCCTGACCACCTCAACTGTCTGAGTGATCAACTCGGGACCAAGCATCTGCCTTTCTCCAACATCGTCCTATGCTAGTGGGGATCTGCATTTCCTACCATACAGTACCTCAAACGGTGCCATCTGGATGTTAGCTTGGAAACTGTTATTGTACGAGAACTCCACCAGGTGCAGGTGATTTTTCCACGAATCGCCGAAGTCGAACGTACAAGATCTCAACATATCCTCAAGAGTCTGGATCATACGTTCCGACTGACCATCTGTCTTCGGGTGATAAGCTGAGCTGAACTGGAGGTGAGTTCCCAAACTCTCTTGCAGACTACGCCAAAAGTGCAACGTAAATCTTAAATCTCTGTCCGAGGTGATACTAACTGGTATACCGTGAAGTCGGACGATCTGCCTGAGGTACATCTCTGCTAGCTGAGCCGTTGACTGACCAACTCTGAATGGGAAAAAGTGAGCCACCTTCGTGAGCCGATCAACTATAACCCAAATAGCATCTCTACCGGCCGGGGACCTAGGTAATCCAGTCACGAAATCCATGGTTATTTGCTTCTACTTCCATTCTGGAATTGACAAGGAATAAAAAAGTCCAGCTGGCCTCTGATGTTCAGCCTTGACTTATTGGCAAACCAAACACCGGTAGACAAATCGAGCTATCTTCCTCTTCATGCCATTCCACCAAAAGTGCTAACGGATATCTCGGTACATCTTTGTGCCACCGGGATGAGTCGAATACTGAGAACTGTGAGCTTCGATCATGACTTCCTGTCTGATATCTCCACTGGGTACACAAAGACGCTTACCATGTCGAAGTGTACCGTCTTCATGAATGCATAATTCCGGTCTTCGTCCTGCTACACATTCTGTCCTAAGCCGCTGAAGCTTAGAATCTGATGACTGAGCTATCTTGATTCTCTCAACTATACTGGACTGAACTTGCATGCTGGCCATCAATGCCATACTGGTAGGAAGGACAACTTCTATACCCATTTTCTGAAGATCTGCTAACAATTCTGGTTGCGCTGTCAAAAACTAGACTCCGGCTCTCCTGCTCAATGCATCTGCAACAACATTGGCTTTCCCAGGATGATACTGCAGGTTGACATCATAAGCCACAAGCTGCTCTAGCCATCTTCTCTGATGCATGTTAAGATCCTTCTGAGTGAACACATACTTCAGGCTCTTGTGGTCAGTAAAAATCTCTACCCTATCTCCATACAAGTAGTGTCTCCAAAGCTTTAGCGCAAACACCACGGCTGCCAGCTCCAAATCATGGGTTGGGTAATTCCTCTCATGATCACGAAGTTGTCGTGAGGCATAAGCTATTATCTTCCCATGTTGCATCAAAATACATCCTAAACCTCGGTCTGAAGCATCACAATACACTGAGAATCCTCTGGTCCCATCTGGAAGTGTGAGAATGGGTGCCGTCATCAAGCATCGCTTTAACTTCTCAAAAGAATCCTGACATTCTGCTGTCCAAGCAAACTGCACATCCTTACGGGTCAACTGCGTCAACGGTGCTGAAATCCGGGCAAAGTCTGAAATAAATCACCGATAGTAGCCGGCCAATCCAAGAAAACTGCGAACTTTTGCAACTGTGCTAGGCACTGGCCACGTTTCAATGGCCACGATCTTCTGGGGATCCACTTCTACTCTTCCTCTGGTGATGATATGTCCCAAGTACGAAATGCGATCGAGCCAGAACTCGTATATACTAAACTTGGCATACAACTGGTGCTCTCTGAGAATCTGGAGGACAACTTGAAGATGCTGCTCATGCTCCGCTTCACTCTTGCTCTAGACCAGGACGTTATCTAGGAACACAATCACAAACTGATCCAAATAAGGCATGAAGATGCGATTCATGAGGTCCATGAATACAGCCGGCGCATTGGTTGCTCCAAATGGCATCACAAGGAACTCCCAATGCCCATACCTAGATCTGAAAGTTGTCTTCGGGATGTCCTACTCTCTGACTCTGATCTGATGGTATCCTGATCGCAAGTCGATCTTCGAGAATACTGCTGCCCCCTTGAGTTGATCAAACAAGTCATCTATCCTCGGGAGAGGATATCTGTTCTTGATTGTCACTGAGTTCAAGGTACGATAGTCAACACATAATCTGGACGTACCATCCTTCTTTTTCACAAGAAGCATCGGGGCTTCCCAAGGCGATTCACTAGCACGAATGAATCCCTTGGTCTTGAGTTCTTCAATCATTTTGCACAATATCTCCAATTCTGACGGCGTCATCCTGTAGACTCTCTCTGACACAGGTACGGTCCCGGGGATCAAGTCTATGGTGAACTCGATCTCTCGCTCTGGCGACATTCCTGGAAGCTCTTCTGGGAAAATATCTAGAAACTCCTCGACGATCCGGGGTAACTGCACTGCTGCTACTGCCATCCACAATACGGGAGGAGAAGGTTCAACTTCGCCTCGAAAAAAGAAAAACTCCGGCTCGCTTGGTATGCTAAAAACAACCCTGCCAATATAGCAATCTATCCTGGCATACTGGTCCCTCAACCAATCCATCCCTAAGACTACATCATAATCGGCCATCGGGAATTCTATCAACCTAGCGGAAAACTCTCTACCGCTAACTACGACCTGACACGAGGAAAATACTTTATCTACTCCCACAAGACCGTTACCAGTAAGTATATTGAGCCTTACTGATAATGACTCGGGCTCCAGTCCTATCCGTGTCGGAATCGTGCAGACATAAATGAATGCGAGGTACCAAAATCAAATAATACTGAAGCTGGAAAGGTGTTGACGAGAATAGTACCTGACACAACCTCACCGGGTGCTATTCCTTCCTCCTCGATGGTCAAGGCCAGCACTTTACCATTCCCTCTGGGTGCGGGTTCCCTCTGCTGAAAATTCCTCTGTCTGCTCTGGATCAGGGCTTGGGCTTGGGCATACTACTGCGGTCTCTGTTGCTGGAATGCCTGGGCCTGCGTCGGCAATGGCCTCGGGAACGGGTACTGCAGCTGCTGCTGTTGCTGGACTGGTGCTGGTCCTCTAACTGAAGGACTAGAGAAGGCCGATGAACTCCCCCTGTTCGGGCAGTTCCCAACCCTGTGGTCCAGGGCACCACAAACCAAGCATAAACCCTGTGCTCTGCGACACTCTGATACCACATGTCCCGGCTTTCCGTAGTGTGAACATCCCACTGCGGAATACTGCTTCTACTTCTGCTGCTGAGGGTGCGTCGGGGTGGAATACTGAACCGACGTCACTGAGGCCGCCCTCCTCGGAGCTCTAATGGTCAAAGCCCTGGCTGCCGGGGCTGGGGCTGACGACTGGTTCATCTGGCTATGGGATTGCTTCCGACCTCCGGTCCTATCCACGATCCTCTGGGAGGTATATTCATGCCTCCGGGCTGCACTCAGTACTGCATCAAAAGTCTGATGCTCAAACTGCTCCACCGCCAACAAAATCTCTAGGTGGAGCCCTTGCTGGAACCGCTGTACTCTATCGAACTCGGTCGCCACCAAGGTAGGAGCAAACCGACTAAACCTGGAGAACTCAACCGCATATCCATCGACCATCCTGCCCATCTGCTTCAGATTAGTGAACCTCGTCTGTATATCATACCGAGCTACAGCATCA
The DNA here is from genome assembly GCA_029216955.1 of Iris pallida. Lineage (NCBI taxonomy): Eukaryota > Viridiplantae > Streptophyta > Magnoliopsida > Asparagales > Iridaceae > Iris > Iris pallida. The sequence goes on from JANAVB010042018.1 coordinate 15,914,309, forward strand.
AAATACTTGGTCTAAAATCTCTTCCTGAATACTGCCCAAGCAATAGGGCCACTAATCCAACAGCCTGCACCGCCCACCAGCTGCGGGCAAGATCCAATAGCTGTAGGCGCACCACGGCCACCTTCTCGTTCTCTGGAGTCTTGGCTGCTTCTAGAATCACCTCTGTGTCCTGAAGCCATGCATCTGTAGCGATCGCATCTTCACTGCCGTCGAAGAAGGGAGGGTTTAAGCGCTTGAAGTATTGGCCGCGCTATTACCCTGATGATCTTCTCTGGTCAAAGCGTCTGCCACCGTCTAGTGCAAGGCATCTTCTCGACGATCCTGGGAGGCTAATAGTAACCTGATGAGACCCACCAAAGTGCCATCATCAAGCTCTGCAGGCTGGACAGGCTGAACTGGTGGCTCTCCTCCAGTAGGCATGACTTTGGAGGCTATTCCTGAATGTTGGGCTTGATCTCCAGGTTACTGCGGGTCCACGGGAGGTGCTCCGCTTTGCTGATCGGCAGGTCCAGGAATAATGCCGCTGAAGAAGATAACATAGGAAATAATAAGGAAGGACCAGGACAGATCAACGATACAAGCATATGATCAGGTCAAGATTACAGGGATTCAGAAGATATAAGCAGAGATCAAGGGTGAGTGCTGATTGAGACTTCTATTCAAAAAACGCTCACATATCTTGATTTATAAGACCTGCATGGGCCACCACTTAAACCATGTAACGCCCCAGAACCAGAATACTGGAGAGCGGGGGCGTTCATAGCCAGCTACGCATATTGAAGTACAACCCTCCTCACTATACGGTCACGACTGTCTAGATACATGAGGGTTTAACTACAAGCCAACAGTCTCCTATGGTCATGAACCAGCCTATTGTCTCAATCTCAAGCAATCAATAATAGTTACAAGATGTCAGAGCACCAAATATATAATAGCAAAGCGTCCCATACATTACATATTGGATGATCATGAAGCTAGTCGTATAAAATGTCAAGACTAGTAAGAGTTCAGTCATACATGATCAACCCTAGGATCTGTTGTCAGCCCCAGTTTTTCAAAATTTTTGTTAATCAGTATTAAATTGGCCATTAATGATTATTTTAGTATTAAAAATATTTTATTATAATTATTAGGAATTTTTCCTGTATTTTTAAATAATTTTTAAATGAGTTTTAAATACAAAAATACCATTTTGCAATTTCCTAAAATGTTTTAATTAACTTTTGCAAATATTAGAAATGTTTAAAATAGATTTTTGCAATTTAATAAATTGTTTTAATATCACTTTGTAATTTCTCAAATTGTTATTATGTCAGTTTGTAAATTAGTGAAATGTTTTTATTACTTTTTGCAATTTCCTATTTGCATTAGGCAGGGGAGGGACCTATTTGTAATTTCCTAATTCTAGGGGGACCTAAGCGTAAACCTACAGCCCCCCCCCCCCCACGTCACTCTCTCTCTCCTCCACCGCTCACCCTGTCCCGACCGACTCGCCGACCGCTGCCCCCGCCGTTTCCGCTGCCCGACCGACCTATCGACCGCCTTAGCCCCTATTTAAACCCCCCACCTTGCTCCCCAGACCGAGCTCTAACCCACCCCGACCACCACGAACGTCCCCGACCACCCTAGACGTTGGTCTCCGACGAAAGCCCTAACCCTAACCCTACTCCGGCGACCCCCAGCGCAGCCCTACCGCCGAGCACCACCGCCCGCGACCACCACCATTCAGTTCGCCGTGCTGAGCCGCGTCCAGCGCCACTGAAGCGCCACGTCGCCGACGTCTCCTCCGTCGTCCACAACCCTCGAAGCTCCCTCGACTCGCCGGACACGTACGTAGCAGTTTGCCTCTGTGTCTTGCTTGTGTCTCGACTTCACGTAGAAGACTCGCCAGGACACGACGAGCTCAGTGCTGTGCTCGGACACGTGCGTATCATGTCCTGGGACTGTGCATGGCCTTCGACACGTGGATACCTGTGTCCTGAACTGTCTGGACACAGGACGTATTTTTTTTATTATTTATTAATCTAACCTAATCAGAAACAAAACTAACTAAAACCCATTCCCTAACACAACTGATGGGCTGACCCCCTGGCCAGCCCATCCCCGTCTAAACCCCCCCCCCCCCCCCCCCGCTGGCTCAGGATCGAGCCCCCCCCCCCTTTACAGTTTCTTTTTTTTCTTTTCTTTTTCTTTTTCTTTTTCAGTTTTATATATATATTTTTATATATGTGTATATATATATTAGTATATATATATATATGTATATATACTGTATTTTAGCAGTATTTTATATATGTATATATTTTTATGCTTAATAAAATCTTATATATTTATTTGTATTTATATACATATATGTATATATGTATATATCTTCATATGTATATATATATTTATACTATGTATATATATATACAATATTAGTATATGTATATATATGTACTTTTATAATTAAGTATTTTCCTTATATATATATATATGTACTTTTAGAACATATATACGTATATTTTCACTATGCATAATTTTACCATATTAAAATAATAATATTTACTTTGCACTTTTATCAATTTGTATTTTTGTATATTTAAACTACTGCAACCATTTGATGTCCAAACCTAGCATGGGTATTTGGGCTCAAATGTGTTTTCACACATTCAAGACCTGTACAAGTCATATTGGACTTGATTCATGGCCTTGGGTCCTGTATTTGAACCTTGGTTCAAATTATATACATGGACAAAATACGCAGATAATTAATCATTTTTGTGCATTACTGTTTTTGATTTTCTAAAAATACTTAGAGTGTTGCCAAAATTATGGAAAAATAGTTTTTAGATACTTTGTTAAGTTAGCTAATTTAGTATAATTTTTGTAGTATTTAATTTACTATTTTGCCCCTAGTTTGGCATATGAAACCAGAACTCACTTTCTGTATATTTATGAAAACTGATTTTTCTAAAATATTTCTGTTGGGTAATAAATCCCAGAAAAATTATAATAAATTTCTATAATTAACAAGGTTTCTGTCAGTATATTATTATGCATTTATTGGAGATTTCTAGTATTTTCTAAAATTGTTAGAACACAGTGCACAGAATGTTTATCTTACCAATAATTATGACTAAGTCATGACTTATGATTTTTGTGTATTTCTAGTATTTGGATTGCTGACCAACCTTAATATGGGAGACCCATGTGTTAGTTTAGATGCCAATCACTTCACTTTGAACCCCTAGGCTAAGTTCACCTAGCCAATGTCCAATTTGGCCTTCTCACCTCACTAGTGTATTTATATTGTCTTGTAACTTAGAGTCTGAGTATATATATGTTTTCAGTGCCAGGACACTCTACATCTTAGCTTTATTATCATTGCATTGCTTTGCTCCAGGCAAGTACATCTACAAACTCATTTACTGTCTTTTAATGTTAAGTACATGTGACAACCTTGTGAATTACCATTAATCCAGCTGCAAGTCTTTTGTTAATTGTACATGTTAAAACACTGTTATGTGATAAAAGAATGTTAATCAACCCATGTGAATGCTGATCCTTGGAGTAGCAAGTCAGATCATAACATGTTTCATACTATTGCCAGTTCCCACCATGCTTTACACTAATTCCCGTATCTTTTACATGATGATTACTGGGTTATGAGAGAGTTGATAGTATAGTTACTGGACTCGTGGAATGTACTCACTTACATTGCAGTATGCTAATTGTGTAGTTTCTGGACTTGTGGAATGTACATACGTACATTGCAGTAAACTAGCAGTGCGGTTTCTGGACTTGTGGAATGTACATACGTACATTGCAGTAAACTGAGAATGTAGTTTCTGGACTTGTGGAATGTACTTACGTACATTGCAGTAAACTAACAATGTAGTTTCTGGATTTGTGGAATGTACATACGTACATTGCAGTAAACTAGCATAGCACCTATTGACCGATCTCATACCTGCTCCAGTTTTAATACATAATGTACATATGCCACAATTGACAAGAATGTCTTAAAATGATAATCAAGATATACCATGATTTCCGCTTTATATGATTTATCCTGATTCCAGTATGTCTATTTTTTTAGTCTTATCATACCATGTTCCTGTTGTACATCTCTTGCATTATACATTCAGTACTTTAGTAGTAGAGGTTGTACTTGCTCCCGTCCTGACAGGATAACGTTGTAGGTATTTTGACCGAGGAAGAAATGCTTTGTGACCCGTACTATGGAGCTCCAGTTGAGGATATTCCAGCAGGGAATCCTGCTTAGCTGCTTAGTTTGACTTAGTGTTTGGTTATTATCACAGTTGCTGTTTGTACCTTTAAACTGGACCTTGTCTCCAGTCTTACATTTTGGTTTGTATTATTATCGAACTTAGTGGTTTTTCATCTATATAGAAGCTGTGTTGTGATCATTCTTAAACTATCTTAATTATTAGCACATTTATCATTATTACCTGACTGTTTAGAACAGCTTACTGTGCTTTATCTTAAGCGTAGGCTGGACATGGCTCGGCCCGGCCCAATAATTTGGGTAACGGGTCGTGACATGTTTTTTTGGCGGCCCATGCAAGGTCCTGACTAAAGTTGTTTGGTTACGTTACTGTACCAAGCACGCCTGCAAAAATTAAGGATAACTAGATAACACTAGGAACAACATCTAGAACACCTAGAGGATTTCTAGGATTGCAACATAGGAAAACTTATCACAGCATAGGACCAGTAGTGTAACTAAATTGTTTGCTTATGACTGCTTGCTTTATTCTTATAATTCCTTTGTCTTTTATAAATAGATGGACCCTACACACTCTCCCGATTTCGCCACCTCAGGTGACGGTATACCACCCCCACCTCCTATCATACCTCCCCAGACTGTTGTTTCCCTCGACGGAACCCAATTACTGGCTTTGATCCAGGGGCTCCTGAATACTCAGCATACCCCCGTCTCGCAACCTATAGAACATCAATTGAGGCTAGGTAGTATCAAGAGTTTTATGAACCTAAAACCGAAGGAGTTTCTTGGGACGGAAGGCATAGTTGTAGCTGATGACTGGTTAGATTCCGTAGAGAGGAAGCTCATAGGGGCTAGATTACCTGACGACCTTTGGGTCGAGGCAGCAGGATTTTTGTTAGCAGACCTGGCAGGGGTCTGGTTCAAAAATGAGACGATGTTCATTGGCGGCAGAGGAAACTGGGAGCAATTCAAGATCCAGTTCAAGAGGAAGTTCTTCTCCACCACCGCTAGAGTTGCCATGGGATTGCAATTCCAGAACCTGCAACAGGGGAGCCGTACAGTCGATGAGTACGCAGGTGAGTTTAGCAGACTCAGTCGTTTTGCCCCGAGCTTAGTAGCCGACCCGGAGGAGATGGCTCGCAGATTCTGCCATGGTCTTGTCCCGGACATTAGCATCTTACTAGTGGCCAACGGGATCACAGACTACTACCAGCTACTGGAGAGAGCCCGAGGTATCGAGGAGCGTCTTTTGTCTTGCAAGAGGCCAGCTACCACACATCATGACGGGCCGTCCAAGCGCCAGACTTTCCAGCAGAGGACGACTACCCAGCACCACCAGGCCTATTCTCCACCATCTCATCCTCAGCATCAGTTATCATTTGCCCGAGATCCGGGGCAACAGCAGCAGAAGTGGGTCTCTTGTGCCTTCTGTAAAAAGCTAGGGCACGATGTCTCCATCTGTAGGAAGAAATTGAGCCAGTGTCTTGCGTGCGGGTCTTCCACCCATATGATTCGGGAGTGCCCGAAGGCGAAGCCATTTACCAGAGGACCTTCAGGGAGAGCATACCCTTTAGCCATCCAGGCAGCAGTACCAGTGCAGGGCCCAGAGCCAGAGCCAGAATACTTGACAGACGGTGCCACAGGTTGGATTTATTTGCATATGACTGTTTGATTCTAGTGCCTCATTAAGTTACCTATCATTAGACTCATACCAAACCATCATTTAGTAACTGCACCCATGAGACCAAACCATTGACCAGTAGACCTGTTTCATAGACGTTCCATCATTAGAAGATAGCCTTAGTCATCGCTGTAATTATTTTTTTAAAAACGTTAGATATCTTGCGTGTCTTCAGTTCTTGTAAATTTCGAGGACGAAATTTTTCAAGGAGGGAAGATTTGTCAGCCCCAGTTTTTCAAAATTTTTGTTAATCAGTATTAAATTGGCCATTAATAATTATTTTAGTATTAAAAATATTTTATTATAATTATTAGGAATTTTTCCTGTATTTTTAAATAATTTTTAAATGAGTTTTAAATACAAAAATACCATTTTGCAATTTCCTAAAATGTTTTAATTAACTTTTGCAAATATTAGAAATGTTTAAAATAGGTTTTTTGCAATTTAATAAATTGTTTTAATATCACTTTGTAATTTCTCAAATTGTTATTATGTCAGTTTGTAAATTAGTGAAATGTTTTTATTACTTTTTGCAATTTCCTATTTGCATTAGGCAGGGGAGGGACCTATTTGTAATTTCCTAATTCTAGGGGGACCTAAGCGTAAACCTACAGCCCCCCCCCCCCCACGTCACTCTCTCTCTCCTCCACCGCTCACCCTGCCCCGACCGACTCGCCGACCGCTGCACCCGCCGTTTCCGCTGCCCGACCGACCTATCGACCGCCTTAGCCCCTATTTAAACCCCCCACCTTGCTCCCCAGACCGAGCTCTAACCCACCCCGACCACCACGAACGTCCCCGACCACCCTAGACGTTGGTCTCCGACGAAAGCCCTAACCCTAACCCTACTCCGGCGACCCCCAGCGCAGCCCTACCGCCGAGCACCACCGCCCGCGACCACCACCATTCAGTTCGCCGTGCTGAGCCGCGTCCAGCGCCACTGAAGCGCCACGTCGCCGACGTCTCCTCCGCCGTCCACAACCCTCGAAGCTCCCTCGACTCGCCGGACACGTACGTAGCAGTTTGCCTCTGTGTCTTGCTTGTGTCTCGACTTCACGTAGAAGACTCGCCAGGACACGACGAGCTCAGTGCTGTGCTCGGACACGTGCGTATCGTGTCCTGGGACTGTGCATGGCCTTCGACACGTGGATACCTGTGTCCTGAACTGTCTGGACACAGGACGTATTTTTTTTTTATTTATTAATCTAACCTAATCAGAAACAAAACTAACTAAAACCCATTCCCTAACACAACTGATGGGCTGACCCCCTGGCCAGCCCATCCCCGTCTAAACCCCCCCCCCCCCCCCCCCCCCCGCTGGCTCAGGATCGAGCCCCCCCCTTTACAGTTTCTTTTTTTCTTTTCTTTTTCTTTTTCTTTTTCAGTTTTATATATATATTTATATATATGTGTATATATATATATATTAGTATATATATATATATATATATATGTATATATACTATATTTTAGCAGTATTTTATATATGTATATATTTTTATGCTTAATAAAATCTTATATATTTATTTGTATTTATATACATATATGTATATATGTATATATCTTCATATGTATATATATATTATACTATGTATATATATATACAATATTAGTATATGTATATATATGTACTTTTATAATTAAGTATTTTCCTTACATATATATATGTACTTTTAGAACATATATATGTATATTTTCACTATGCATAATTTTACCATATTAAAATAATAATATTTACTTTGCACTTTTATCAATTTGTATTTTTGTATATTTAAACTACTGCAACCATTTGATGTCCAAACCTAGCATGGGTATTTGGGCTCAAATGTGTTTTCACACATTCAAGACCTGTACAAGTCATATTGGACTTGATTCATGGCCTTGGGTCCTGTATTTGAACCTTGGTTCAAATTATATACATGGACAAAATACGCAGATAATTAATCATTTTTGTACATTACTGTTTTTGATTTTCTAAAAATACTTAGAGTGTTGCCAAAATTATGGAAAAATAGTTTTTAAATACTTTGTTAAGTTAGCTAATTTAGTATAATTTTTGTAGTATTTAATTTACTGTTTTGCCCCTAGTTTGGCATATGAAACCAGAACTCACTTTCTGTATATTTATGAAAACTGATTTTTCTAAAATATTTCTGTTGGGTAATAAATCCCAGAAAAATTATAATAAATTTCTATAATTAACAAGGTTTCTGTCAGTATATTATTCTGCATTTATTGGATATTTCTAGTATTTTCTAAAATTGTTAGAACACAGTGCACAGAATGTTTATCTTACCAATAATTATGACTAAGTCATGACTTGTGATTTTTGTGTATTTCTAGTATTTGGATTGCTGACCAACCTTAATATGGGAGAACCATGTGTTAGTTTAGATGCCAATCACTTCACTTTGAACCCCTAGGCTAAGTTCACCTAGCCAATGTCCAATTTGGCCTTCTCACCTCACTAGTGTATTTATATTGTCTTGTAACTTAGAGTCTGAGTATATATATGTTTTCAGTGCCAGGACACTCTACATCTTAGCTTTATTGTCATTGCATTGCTTTGCTCCAGGCAAGTACATCTACAAACTCATTTACTGTCTTTTAATGTTAAGTACATGTGACAACCTTGTGAATTACCATTAATCCAGCTGCAAGTCTTTTGTTAATTGTACATGTTAAAACACTGTTATGTGATAAAAGAATGTTAATCAACCCATGTGAATGCTGATCCTTGGAGTAGCAAGTCAGATCATAACATGTTTTATACTATTGCCAGTTCCCACCATGCTTTACACTAATTCCCGTATCTTTTACATGATGATTACTGGGTTATGAGAGAGTTGATAGTATAGTTACTGGACTCGTGGAATGTACTCACTTACATTGCAGTATGCTAATTGTGTAGTTTCTGGACTTGTGGAATGTACATACGTACATTGCAGTAAACTAGCAGTACGGTTTCTGGACTTGTGGAATGTACATACGTACATTGCAGTAAACTGAGAATGTAGTTTCTGGACTTGTGGAATGTACTTACGTACATTGCAGTAAACTAACAATGTAGTTTCTGGACTTGTGGAATGTACATACGTACATTGCAGTAAACTAGCATAGCACCTATTGACCGATCTCATACCTGCTCCAGTTTTAATACATAATGTACATATGCCACAATTGACAAGAGTGTCTTAAAATGATAATCAAGATATACCATGATTTCCGCTTTATATGATTTACCCTGATTCCAGTATGTCTATTTTTTTAGTCTTATCATACCATGTTCCTGTTGTACATCTCTTGCATTATACATTCAGTACTTTAGTAGTAGAGGTTGTACTTGCTCCCGTCCTGACCGGATAACGTTGTAGGTATTTTGACCGAGGAAGAAATGCTTTGTGACCCGTACTATGGAGCTCCAGTTGAGGATATTCCAGCAGGGAATCCTGCTTAGCTGCTTAGTTTGACTTAGTGTTTGGTTATTATCACAGTTGCTGTTTGTACCTTTAAACTGGACCTTGTCTCCAGTCTTACATTTTGGTTTGTATTATTATCGAACTTAGTGGTTTTTCATCTATATAGAAGCTGTGTTGTGATCATTCTTAAACTATCTTAATTATTAGCACATTTATCATTATTACCTGACTGTTTAGAACAGCTTACTGCGCTTTATCTTAAGCGTAGGCTGGACATGGCTCGGCCCGGCCCAACAATTTGGGTAACGGGTCGTGACATCTGTCAATCATGATACAGCCCGTGGGCGGGCAGTAAATAAAGGTGCAATACGGGCTAACACGTGCTCGCCGGCTAAACGCCTCAAAAGAATAATTTTTAGAATAAAGTGGGAGGACAAAAAAACCCACTCGTTGTCAGGGTTACGCCTGGTGGTCACCATCTGGCTGGAAGACAGGTGCATCCTCTGGTGCTGCTCCGATATCTGGCCACACAAAACCAGCTGGGTCAGACCCCAGAAAGAGCAAGTGCCACAAAAGAGGCTTCACTTAGGAACTAAAATCAGCATACCACAAATGAATAATAATAGATGGTTATAAACGAAACAAATAATAATAAGGATAACGACAATAAATTGAGTACAAGATAACCATTCAAGTAGCCATGTCACAACCCTTAAACCAAACAAGAATCAGGGTTGTAACCCATCACCTGAATAGAAATCCGTCTCAACTACTTGTTGGTAAGCAAGATTATAGGATGAAATAAGTCAATAAGCGAAGAGAGGACACAGATTTGCTCCGAAAGCCAGGTTACAACCCTTAAACCAAACAAGGACCGAGGTTATAACCCTTCGCCTGAACAGAACTGGACCCCCGATCGTTATTGTTAAGGCCAGTATAAATAATCATGCTATTAAAGTAAAATAAAACATGACGAGCATGACATAGGGAGCAATAAGATAATAAATGAAGAGAGGACACAGAACTGCTCCGGGAGCCAGGTTATAACCCTTAAATCAAACAAGAACCGGGGTTGTAACCCTTCGCCTGAACAGAACTGGACCCCCGATCGTTATTGTTAAGGCAAGCATAAATAATCATGTCTTGTCATAATCTTGCATAGGTTCAGGATAAGACTAAGCTAGAATAAACTCCATCCAATCAATCACGGCCAATCAAGAGTACGGCTTGATACTTTTAACTAACTAGGGTTATCACAGGCCTAGTTACTAGCAAATGCAATGAGATTATCCAAACAGCCACAAGCCCTATAGACCATCCGGTTATCCAGGTCGAATGTTCGTTTATGAAAAATGCAACACGTGACTGTGTGCTGGAAATGTGCCATACTCGTCGGTAGGCTACAAGTCCACTTAATGCGTCCAAATAACGGGATTGCCTGTAGCTGGGAATCTCTTCATGTCTACTGAATTATTCTAGTTTATTAGCCTTAGTCAATTACTGTAGGTATCCCTGACCGTGGTACTCAGGGATCCCTATCCTACACATGATGCAAGACAGTACTGGTTTATTTGTACAAACGCAATCGCCCATGGTGTCCGGGGCATAACTTCCACATACGAACCCAAAATGAGGTGCTCCAGAGATATTCGGAAAGGCAAGACAAAGATCTAAAACTTTCATGTGTTAAGTTTTTCGAAATTCTGGCTAGAAAATAGCTAAACTAGACAAAAAACAGTCATTCTGTGGACTTTTTATGCCAAAAATTCAATTCTACATAAAATACGCAAAAGGGGAGGGTTCCAGCGTAAAATTTCACATTCTGGGTACCATCCAGCGTAAAATACGCAAATTTAGGGTTCCTTGCGTAAAATCTTACATTCTGGATGCTATCCTGCGGCTCAGGGGAGACGGGGCATAACTTCCACTTACGAACCCAAAATGAGGTGCTCCAGAGATATTCGGAAAGGCAAGACAAAGATCTAAAACTTTCATGTTTTAAGTTTTACGAAATTCTGGCTAGAAAATCGCTAAACTAGGCAAAAACAGTCATTTTGTGCACTTTTTACGCCAAAAATTCAATTCTGCATAAAATACGCAAAAGGGGAGGGTTCCAGCGTAAAATTTCACATTCTGGGTACCATCCAGCATAAAATACGCAAATTCAGGATTTCCTGCATAAAATCTTACATTCTGGATGCTATCCAGCGTAAAATACGCAATTTCAGGATTTCCTGCATAAAATTTTACCTTCTGGATAATATCCAGCATAAAATACGTAATTTTAGGATTTTCTGCGTAAAATTTTACATTCTGGATGCTATCCAGCGTAAATACGCAATTTCAGAATTTCCTGCGTAAAATTTTATATTCTGGATGCTATCCAGCATAAAATACACAATTTCAGGGTTCCCTGCGTAAAATCTTACATTCTGGATGCTATCCAGCGTAAAATACGCAATTTCATGGTTCCCTGCGTAAAATTTTACTCAGCCGACATAAAAAATTCAGAAAACTTGTTTTGGCCATAAAAACTTCATTTTAACTCGAAATGAGGTGAATCAAAAACCAAATTCATACGAAATTTCATTCTCTTGCTCATGGAACTATTAATTCTCTAAAATAACAAGTTTTAGTAGATCAAAACCAAGAAAAACTCTATGAACTTATGAAACCCCAAGTTACAACGTAGATCTAGAAGAATCTATCCATAAAATTAAAAACTCCAAGTTCTAAAGAGGCTTATAATCATGTAAAGAAGAGAATAGAACAATAAAACTTGAGATCCATCATGAAGCAAGTTGCACTTGCCTAGGGCTCTTGGGTGTAGGTGGAGAGTAATGGTGAGGAAGAAGAAGAGTGAATGAGGAGAGAGAAAGAGTGTTAGGTTAATAAATGGGGATGGTGGTGGTAGGTAAGGGTTCTCCCCTTGGTTTATGATGAACCAATATGCAACCAAAGTCGAACCAAGCTAACCCAAACAAGCCGAACCAAGCTAGGAGACATGCAATATGAGTCAGATACGTACATGTATCCCAAAATACGTAATACGAACTATGGTCATCACACATACATATTTTTGACACTAATCATACTTGGTCCCAAAAAATCAAAGACGAATATTGATATCTACATGCAGTCATTGGTGGATGAATTGAATCAGTTATAGGAGTTTCACATCCATATGTGTGATATCTCGAAGAAGCAAAATTTCTAGATGAGTGCTTCACTTTTGTGGACCATAATAATTTTTCAGCATAAAGGATGTTATCGAAATGGAGTACTCTAGGTATTATATTGTCCATATGCATGGGAAAGAGTAAGGTATTGTGTCTTCAGCATGGAGAGAAAGTTAGCATGCCTGTTTTACTGTTATCATCAGTTCCTACGCACGTCACATCCTTAGAGAAAGAACAAGAATACTTTTAGAGCTAGCAACCAAGAACTATCTTATCTACCTACAAGAATGATTGTAAACAGTATCCAAGAAGATGTAGAGAATTGGCTAAACCCGATAGTAGATATGATATTGGACCATTATGAGGAAGCAGACATAGCCATAATTGAACTAAGAGGTGCATCTTCTGGGACTTACATTGTTGGATAAATAATCTCATAAGACATAATCTTGATGTATTGACAAATTTGCTCGAAAAAGTAGAAGTGTTTGATATAACAGACTTATGCTCTTAAGAGAACTTTGTAAAAGAATCTTCTTGTATTACAATCGCTCAGAATATAAATACAAGGGTAAAGAATGCTTCTACAGGATTTTGTGTGTTCTTGGAAGAATTTGAAAATAGAGATCTTGCTCGGTGGGTACGCAACAACTTCTCTCAATATTGACTGTTTAACAACATCTTGTGCTTTCGCAATAATAACTTCGTTGTTCCCACGTAGATGTGACGAATAAAAAATTCTACATTTTGATGTAAACTTTGGCTTCCTTGGTGCCATGTCTACCAGAGGTAATATGGATGTAGTAGATCCTAGGAGTTCGTCTTAAAAATTAAGTATTTTAGAAGAAAGGGGGGAGTATTATGTTGCTCGCCGGTAACATTGTTAGAAGCTCTCGAGGTTGTGAATTTGTTGACATTTTCAACCGGAGAAAACTTAGATTCTGTTATTGCCGGGGCACAATTTTTTCGATGGAAAACTGAGAATATGAAACAATTGTAAAAACAATGTTTCAACACAACACTTCTAGGAAGGTTGTGTAAGTATAACAAAGATCTAAAAAGATATCGTTATGATATTAAGAGAATCTAAAAAGATTTCGTAATCACAACAGCAAAGAAGATGACAGGCGAAAGATGAAAGATGGCCTGCTGGGATGAATGATCACCGTTGCTCAAAGCTTTATTCGTCCTACACGAACAGCTTCCAGGAACCAGCAAGTTTGTCGGAGAACTTGGAACACTCCTGCTCTTCTGACTCCTCGGACGGACACGAACTCCCGTACAAAAGCAACGCTGGTGCGGCGCCGTTCCTCTCTCTCTCGTAGGCTACTGGAAGATCAGAACTGTGTTAAAGAATACGTCTGAATACTCTGTAACTTGTGCTAAAAAACACTCGTAAACTTTCTGTGGTGGCTTTTCTTTCTATTCTGTGATGAGCCTTGAGAGAGAGGATGCCTTATATAGGCCCTGCAGCAACTGGTCGATTGCCACAAAGTTAGGAACGTGGTAATAACCACCCCGAACATGTAGCAACCGCCCTGAACATGCAAACGCACGTTCTGCTGCCAACTGCGCACACCCAGCGCTCCTTGCACTCTGTACGACAGAGTACGTACTGTACTGCGCACACTGCGCGCACTGTACGTACTGCGCACGCAGCGCAACCAGCGCGCCTGTGCAACCCGAGCAACCCGTGCAGCCCAGCACAACCCTGCACAAGCCAGTGCAACCAAGCGCAACCTGAGCGCAACCTGGGCGTGCACCTGGGCAGCGCAACTGGGCATGCGCAACTGGGCAGCACAACTGGACTTGCGCAACGTGGCAGCGCAAGTGGCTCGTGCAACGAGCGCTACTAAAGCACACTATGCGCCTAGTGACGATGCTGACGTGCTAAGTGCAAAGTGCGCCAACAAAATGCCACATTACGCCTCATGAGCCCATGAGCCCGAGCCCGAGTCCGAGTCCGAGTCGCTAAGCCCCTACGGGGCTTAGCTTCCATGGAAATAAATTTTCCAAGAGCAAAAAACATGAATGCTTTTATTGTTGATTTAGTCCTTTTTCCATTAGAAAAGTAACCCCACATGGCACACCCATGTGCACCTCCACACCACATGTGCATCTCTAAAATAGGAAAGCTATTATATAGAGATACAACTCCTTTGGTCTAGCCGACGTGGGACTAAAATTCACTTAAAAGAAGACCAAACTCCAACAATCCCCCACATATCTCTATATATATGGGTATAAGTGTTCCCCACGGTAACTGTCCATCATGCATTAGGAGAGATATCGCTTACGACTTGAATCTTCCCGTGTGGGTCAAACAACAGACTATAATACAAGAATGGACTAAGCCTTGAATTCTGCATCATACCTGAAATTCTTTCCACTCGCATAATGTAGTTACGTGTGCTTCTGGCTACACATTAAAGGCACTGTGCCAGCCTGGTTTCAGTGTATAATTTTGGGCGTCTACAAGTTTACCCTCAAGAGACGGCCTGATATCTCCTTGTCCATACACTATAGGTGAGTTCATTATAAAGAGACATGGCATGAAGCGCTTTGCGCTTCCCTTGCGGTGCTACGCCGCTATGACATGGCTTAAAGCCGAGGCCTTACCCCGTACCGGGAACCTCATCGTAGTGTCATACTACTGTAGCATGAGGCAACCGCCTCTTTGTAGTGCCAAACTACCCAACATGATGCCTTAGGCTCCCTTGCGGTGTTACGCCGCAACGACATGGCTTGCAAGGCCGAGGCTTTATCCCTAACAGGGTACCTCATCGTGGTGTCGTGCCACTGTAACATGAAGAACTCCTCCTCTTTGTAGTGCTGACTACATCCCTCTTTTTTTATCATATAACATTAGGCTAACTGCCTATTTGCGGTGCTACGCCGCTGTGACTTGGCCTGCAAAGCTGAGGCTTTATCCTATTCCTGGACATCACCCCACATATAGGAACCTCATTGTGGAGTCACCCCACTGTAGCATGAAGTTTCACTCCTTGTAGTGCTGCTCTATCTGCCTCCTGTAAAGCACACCAGGCATTCACTCTGCCTGAGAACTCATTAAGGCAATTAAGCCAACCTTCCCACAAGAACTATTTTCCGCAGAAAACAACATTAGACAACAGTGGTTATAGGTCCGTAACCTCTCCATGCCCAATAGAACATGTACCCACCGTTCCTGATATTCTTCCGATTAGAGGTCCTCCCTTGAACCAAAAGCTAGATGCCTAGTAGATAAATCTTTGAACTAATAGCATAAAACTTTATGGTTGGAATACAATAATACAATATCAGAATGCCTTCAAGCCCATTTTACAAGCTGTGCCATCGACCAGCTGGCGCTTGAGGCCCTTGGTGAACGGATCCGCCAGGTTCTCCTGACTCCGAACATCAATAACTGCAATAACACCTCTCTTGATAAGATCGTGTACTGTCCTGTGCTTCAACCGCACAGTCCTCTTCTTCCCGTTGAAGAGGTCATTTGATGCCACCGCCGTAGTCGCCTGGTTGTCGCAGTATATCGGTATCGCTGTCACGACCCGCACCCGGATATACGGGTACGAATACGTGGGCCACGCCCAGCCTACGCCGCAGTATCGGCGGTAGAATGCTGTCAAGTATACTATACTAACTACAACATCTAAGAATCCATAACTAGAAATGTACTCATGTCACATCACGAAAACTAAGAAAGATAAGACAAGAATTAATAACAATATCACTAGAACAACTAGAATCTACAATAATCATAAGACATGAAAGATAAAGAAGGAACAACAAGACTAACTAAGGATAACTACCAGGCAACTCCCATAGAGGAATAGTGAGATCCACCTCAGCTAGCAACATCATGAAGTCCAATAATGAGGGCACAACTACTCCTAAAATTTGTCAACATATCCGGTCAGGATGGAACGAGTACATATATCTCATAACAGATCTCAAGATAGAATAAAAGCTATAAGACTGTAAATAGAGCATATACAATGAATCATGGAGTGTACATGTATGTATCATGGCATGGTAAGCTGTAGAGCTAAGCTAGAACAAGAAAGTAGAACTGAAATCATGGTATGTACACAAATCAAGGTAAGCCATATGTCTAATGTGTGTGAGTAGTAGTTTCAGCTTGTGATCGGCTTGGGTACCTGTCAAGAATCGGCCTGGCAAGTCATTAGTGCGGTATATGACTCACACTGTTCGGAAATCGGGATGGATCTGATCACAGGCATACGCTACTACTCCCCCTACCCCAATTGGTAGAATGGATCCAAACAGGACACGTCACTGCACGGGATTCTAATGAGAAGGTCGCGAACCTTCTCTAGAATCAGTGACCACATATCGAGCAAGAGCTACAAGGGTGCTTGCACAATACATTCCAACCTAAGAAGGAGAAACATCTTTCGTCGGGATCCAAGAATACCAATCCGTGAGAACCATGTGTCAGGAATAAGCATATCAACACTAAGTACATGAATCATAACAGTTATCATAAATTAGGAATAAGTTATCAGAGAATGTACTCGCCTGGGGTCCTGCTGTCAATATGAATCAGGGTTCAGAGTAAAGCCACAGACCTAAAGATGAAATACAAGAGCTGATCAGGGTCAAAAGATATACTAACATCTAGGTTAAACTAAGACAAACTGGGTCAAGGTTGACGTACAGTTGACTTTGGTCAACTGGTCAACTCCGGTCAATTCTAAGTCTAATCTAGGTTAAATAGGTCAATGGTTGACTTACAGTTGACTTTGGTCAACTGGTCAACTCTGGTCAACCCTAGGTCAACTCTAGGTCTAATCTAGGTTAAACAGGTCAATGGTTGACCTACAGTTGACTTTGGTCAAAAAGTCAACGTTGGTCAAGTCTGATCAAACCTAGGTCAACTGTTGACTCTACTTCGACGTCTAGTCAAAGTAGTCAACCATGGTCAAGCTAGTCTCTATAAACATCTACAAGATCAACTTATGAATTTCAGTGATTTAGAAATCACTGAAATCGACGGGTCTCTAAAACAACCAAAAGGAGAAAATATTATAATAATAGGATGACAAAAAAAGGAAAGAAATCTACATATGTTGTCGGATGATAAAACTAACATCACCAACGTGTCCAGAATGGTCAAATCAGCTAGGATAGCCTGTCCAAAAGTCCAATTTGGGCACAGGGGCAAAACGGTAATTTTGGGCCAAAATGATGTCCGCCGTTGGACACACTTTGCACCGAAAAATGTGCCAAAATAAAAGTGCACAAAACCTAACAAATTATATGTCCATGAATTCAGAATGACGATACGAACCCAACGGTATATCCAGAATTGGATTCCGTTGACCCGATCTCAAATTGGTCCGTTGACCGGGACATTGAAATTTTAATTTGTACGGAAAAGCGTGTCGGAGCCAATGTCCTCAAAACTCAACAAATTATATGTCAACGAGTCCAGAATGACGATACGAACTCAACGGTATATCCGGAATTGGATTTCGATGAGCCGATCTCAAAATGACCCGTTGGCCCGGATATTGGTATCCGACTTGCACCGAAATGCGTGTCGAAACCAATGTTCACTAAAACCTAGCAAATTATATGTCAACGAGTCCAGAATGACGATACGAACTCAACGGTATATCCAGAATTGGATTCCGATGAGCCGGCGTCAAAAAGTCCTGTTGACCCAGAAAGTGGGACCCGCTTTGCACCGAAATGCGTGCCAGGGCCCACGTTCTCCAAATCAAGCAAGCTTTATATGAAAACATGCCAGAACGACGCCACGAGTCTACTGGTGGTGTCAGAAATTGAATCCGGAGTCCTGGGTTCAAAAATAGAATTTTAGAAGTGTAACACTAAGAATTCGAACGGCCAACTTTGGCGTCGAATTCGACCGACCTAACAAGCTCAAACTGAAATGAAATCTAAAGGGGGGCAGGAAGAGGGTTATACCAGCTATGCACCGGAACTGGTGGCGCACAAAACGGAGCTGCGACGACGAAGATACGAACCCGCGAAGTTGGCGTCACGAAACTGTCCAAAAATAATTCAATTTAAAACGTCAACTTGGTGGCCAGTTTTGATGTATCAAACGACAAAATTAACGGACAAAAATTGACAGGAGTGAAGATGGATATATCGAGATTGAGACGGAGTGAAGAAATTGCCGATCCAACGGTCGGATTGTCCGAAAAATCTGTGCGAAGTCGCTGTCCCGAAACTCCATTTCTGGATTCAACCCGCGCGCGCGTCGACGGGATTTCGTCCAAAACGCACGAATCGGGTACGTCGCTCGTCGGGGAAGAGGAGGACGGCGAAGGGGAGCTCATCCAGGGGTGCACCCGGCCGAGGGGGCTCGGGGCCGCGCGGTGGCCGGCCACGGCGGCGCGCGGCGGTGGCGGTGGCCGTGCGCGCACGCACTACAGCCATTGCTGTGCTGCGTGCTGTCGCTGCTGCTGCGGCTGCTGCTTGCATGGCGCGGCGGCGCGGCGGTGCTCGCCAGCCTGGCGCGATGGCGGGGGAAGGCTCGCCGGCCTGTGGTGGCGCACAGCGCAGCCTTGGTGGCGGAGGCGTGCGGTTGGAGGAGGAGAAGTGAAGATGATGGTGATGGTGTTTATGGTGGAGGTGAGAATGGTTTTGATGATGGAGGAGGAAGGAAGAGAGTGTGGTGGAGAGATGGTGATGGGGTGGTGGAGCTCGGCATGGGGGCTCGGCCATGGCATGGGAAGGCTGCTGCTCCTATGCATAGAATAAGGAGGAGGGAAGGAGAGTAATGGGAATGAGAGAGAAAGAGAGAATATGTATGTGTGAAAAAGGAGGAGAGAGAGAGTTTTAGATATTTAGAGAGAGAGAGAGATAGAGATGGGGAGTGCTGCTTGTGTACGTGAAGGGGGTGTGGGTGCTGTGAGGTGACTAAGGAAAGAGGGGGGAATTAATATAGGTGTGGGAGTGTATATTATATAGAAAGAGAGAGTGGAAGATATTACTTGGAAGAGAGAGAAAATGGAGAGAGAGAGAAGGAGAGACGTAGGCCGGCCACAAGGGGGTGCTCACGCTGGCAGTATGGGGGGGTTGAGGTGGTGTATAGTAAAGAGAGAGAAAATGAGGTATTTATTTATTTATATATATATATGTGTGTATATATATATATATATATATATATATATATATATATATATATATATATATATATATATATATATATATATATATATATATACAAGAATTAAAAAATGAGATATTTGTAAAAATAGAGAGAGAAGATATTTTCAAAATAGGAAAAAGAAGAAATATTGTGTGGGGTATTTGGGCAGTCATGGGAGAACAATACGGAGCTTGGGTTCGGGTTCGGTCGAGCCGGGTCGAGTCAAAATCGGACCGGGTGCAATATTTGAATTAAAAATAGGTATTTATGGTCATGGATAAATAAGTAGCATGTGGGGGCTCAAATAAATGGGACATAAGTGGCGGGCGGGTAGTAGGCTTCGTGTGGGCTATGTTCCTATTTGGGGTCGACTAGGTTGGGTCGATGTCGGGTCCCGAAATTAAATTGGAATTTAAATCAGGTCTTACGGCAGATAATTAATTGGCCTAAATTGAACCGAAAGTTGTGCGAAGGAAATGAAGCACAAAATGGAGTGTCTGAGTGGGACACAATGGTCATGGGTGAAGAGCGTCTCGAGTAGATCAGGCATGACAAGTTGGTTTCGAGAAAATGACAGGTCTGGTGCTCCTAAATTAAAAGTCACGGTAACGCGCATATGATGACAAGAAAAAGAGTGGGAATTCAATTAATAATTAAATGGTCTAATATTGACCCGAACTTGCGCGAAGCAAAAAGGATGCAAGGGAACAAGTTCGAGTGGGACACGATATATCAAAATAAAGATAATCTCGTCTACTACAAACTCCAAGAAGGAAGTTTCCAGAGACTGGCATCCCTGATGCTCTAGAATTCTAAGTCACGGTAAAGAGCATTAAATCAAATAATAATATCTGTTCAAAATAATTGATTTATAAAATTGAAAAAAAAATAAGCCCAAAATTCAGGGGCTTACAATCCTACCCACCTTATAAAAATTTCGTCCTCGAAATTAATGGTTGGTAGTGGGGTTAAAATATGATAGAAGGTTTAAGTAATATTTAGGCACGATCCAAGAATGATCAGTTTGCACAATCAAGATAATCGATTCGAAATTGTTCAGGCACGATGATGGATTTGGCACGATAGAATGATAATACGAACAAAATCATATGTGCATGATTTCAAAATAAGTCAAGTCATTGTGGCACGATTTTAGAGACGATTAAGAGAATCGCAGATATAATTGAAGTTCAAGTACGGGGTGATTTGTAGGACTTAGGTTAATGGAAATCAACCTGAAAGTCACACATGCTCTATCAAGATGAAAAGCTAACCATGACCAAAACAAGGTTTGGCATAGTTGAGATAAAATTTTAGACACAAACAAAATCGAAGTCAATGTCTTATAAGTTCGAACGCGATAAAAATACAGACACAAACAAGATCAAAGATTAAGGAGGATGATTAATAAAATCATGAAATACGATCCAAGTTCGAACGCGATAAAAATTGGAAATAGTTCTAAGTTCACTTGGCACGATTTGAGGGTTAAGATTATCAAGATCATGAAAATCAAAGTTAGATAGTCATGATCTAAAACAGGGCTAAGAGAAGCAAATGGAGAGAAAAATTTGAGAACAGCACGATTGAGAGATAGATTTGATAGAAATCCGATTATAGGTCACATAAGCACGATCAAGATCCAAGTTCAGTTATGAAAGACGATAAAATCATGAATCTGAAATCAAAGTCCTAAAAGCACTATTTAGGAAGGAACCCAAGTCACAAGGAATTTGAAGTCATCTAGAGTCTAGTCAGCAACAAAGACTCTTTGGCACGATAAACAAGACGACCAAAATTGATTGGTCATGGACAGAAGGAAATCAAAATCTTAATAGTATCAAATTTTAAGAAACAATTTAGATATGAAAATTTCAAAATTTTCAGAGTTTTCAAGTGTAGATGACAGATGTAGATACGAGATGGGTGATTTGTGTAATCAAGAAATAGCTAAACAAGGCAAAGGAAATGACGGTAAGATGAGAAAATCATCATGCGATGGGAGAGAAAATAATGATAAACAAGAAATAATGGTAGGAATTATCTTGCTCAATTGGTAAAAGAAGTGAATCAACTTAAGATATGACCTGATAACCATACACGTCTATCCAAAATCATGTTGCCAGAATTTACGCCACGCCAGTAAACATAGCTACAATAAACGATAGAGTCCATAACCAAGGTATACACCCTATAATCATGTCATCTAGATTCCTTACCACGCCAACCGGTATGGCTGCAAGAGAATCTAAATTCCATAACTAGGATAGTATATCCAAAATCAGGCTCCATGTCCTTGTCCCGCTAGCTAATATGACTGCGATAAATTCTAAACTCCATAAATAAAGTAGACACTTACTGTTCTCATCGTCCTCGCCCAAAATATGTTTATCAGGATATCTTAACTCAATTCTTAAAAGAATTATCCAAAACAAAATTAAACGTCAACAACGAATATTAAGATTTAAAATTCAACAACAAGTCAAGGGTAAGTTAATAGAAACAACGGAAACAACTTCCGAGATAGGATTCAGAGGAAAATCTTAGAAAAAGTCCCGAGGGTACTACCTAGGTCAAGATAGAAAATGGTGGAATATAATCTAAAACAAACCTCGACCGTAATACGAGGTTCATAAATCATATTCTCTCCCCAACCTAGATGATATATAAGTCCAACTTATACCTCCCCTCTGGGGTCCACAAACTTATTCCAAGAAAGAATAGAGTTGATAACGGACAGATGTTTCAGAAATCAGGACGGACAGAACAAATGGGAAAAGTTTCGAAAAGTTCGAAATAAGATTCCCAGGGGTCATCCCTGGAATCTACCAAGAGTTCCTAATATGTGACTGAGTACCAAATTCCTAAAATATTCCATGACTCAACCTTAATCCTAGGGCAGGCTCGCAGTAGTACAGAAAAGCTCAAGTACTACTACGACTTCGCATTAATTGCAAAGACTGACCTGCATGGGCCACCACTAAAAACATGTCACGACCCGTACCCGGATATACGGGTACGAATACGTGGGCCACGCCCAGCCTACGCCGCAGTATCGGCGGTAGAACGCTGTCAAGTATACTATACTAACTACAACATCTAAGAATCCATAACTAGAAATGTACTCATGTCACATCACGAAAACTAAGGAAGATAAGACAAGAATTAATAACAATATCACTAGAACAACTAGAATCTACAATAATCATAAGACATGAAAGATAAAGAAGGAACAACAAGACTAACTAAGGATAACTACCAGGCAACTCCCATAGAAGAATAGTGAGATCCACCTCAGCTAGCAACATCATGAAGTCCAATAATAGGGCACAACTACTCCTAAAATTTGTCAACATATCCGGTCAGGATAGAACGAGTACATATATCTCATAACAGATCTCAAGATAGAATAAAAGCTATAAGACTGTAAATAGAGCATATACAATGAATCATGAAGTGTACATGTATGTATCATGGCATGGTAAGCTGTAGAGCTAAGCTAGAACAAGAAAGTAGAACTGAAATCATGGTATGTACACAAATCAAGGTAAGCCATATGTCCAATGTGTGTGAGTAGTAGTTTCAGCTTGTGATCGGCTTGGGTACCTGTCAAGAATCGGCCTGGCAAGTCATAAGTGCGGTATATGACTCACACTGTTCGGGAATCGGGATGGATCTGATCACAGGCATACGCTACTACTCCCCCTACCCCAATTGGTAGAATGGATCCAAACCGGACACGTCACTGCACGGGATTCTAATGAGAAGGTTGCGAACCTTCTCTAGAATCAGTGACCACATATCGAGCAAGAGCTACAAGGGTGCTTGCACAATACATCCCAACCTAAGAAGGAGAAACATCTCTCGTCGGGATCCAAGAATACCAATCCGTGAGAACCATGTGTCAGGAATAAGCATATCAACACTAAGTATATGAATCATAATAGTTATCATAAATTGGGAATAAGTTATCAAAGAATGTACTCGCTTGGGGTCCTGCTGTCAATATGAATCAGGGTTCAGAGTAAAGCCACAGACCTAAAGATGAAATACAAGAGCTGATCAGGGTCAAAAGATATACTAACATCTTGGTTAAACTAAGACAAACTGGGTCAAGGTTGACGTACAGTTGACTTTGGTCAACTCCGGTCAATTCTAAGTCTAATCTAGGTTAAATAGGTCAATGGTTGACTTACAGTTGACTTGGTCAATTGGTCAACTCTGGTCAACCCTAGGTCAACTCTAGGTCTAATCTAGGTTAAACAGGACAATGGTTGACCTACAGTTGACTTTGGTCAAATGTCAACGTTGGTCAAGTCTGATCAAACCTAGGTCAACTGTTGACTCTACTTCGACGTCTAGTCAAAGTAGTCAACCATGGTCAAGCTAGTCTCGATAAACATCTACAAGATCAACTTATGAATTTCAGTGATTTAGAAATCACTGAAATCGACGGGTCTCTAAAACAACCAAAAGGAGAAAATATTATAATAATAGGGTGACACAAAAAGGGAAAAAATCTACATATGTTATCGGATGATAAAACTAACATCACCAACGTGTCCAGAATGGTCAAATCAGCTAGGATAGCCTGTCCAAAAGTCCAATTTGGATACAGGGGCAAAACGGTAATTTCGGGCCAAAATGATGTCCGCCGTTGGACACACTTTGCACCGAAAAATGTGCCAAAATAAAAGTACACAAAACCTAACAAATTATATATCCACGAATCCAGAATGACGATACGAACCCAACGGTATATCCAGAATTGGATTCCGTTGATCCGATCTCAAATTGGTCCGTTGACCGGGACATTGAAATTCCGATTTGCACGGAAAAGCGTGTCGGAGCCAATATCCTCAAAACTCAGCAAATTATATGTCAACGAGTCCAGAATGACGATACGAACTCAACGGTATATCCAGAATTGGATTCCGATGAGCCGATCTCAAAATGATCCGTTGGCCCGGATATTGGTATCCGACTTGCACCGAAATGCGTGCCAGAATCAATGTTCACTAAAACCTAACAAATTATATGTCAATGAGTCCAGAATGACGATACGAACTCAATGGTATATCCAGAATTGGATTCCGATGAGCCGGCGTCAAAAAGTCCCGTTGACCCAGAAAGTGGGACCCGCTTTGCACCGAACTGCGTGCCAAGGCCCATGTTCTCCAAATCAAGCAAACTTTATATGAAAACATGCCAGAACGACGCCACGAGTCTACTGGTGGTGTCAGAAATTGAATCCGGAGTCCCGGGTTCAAAAATGGAATTTTATAAGTGTAACACTAAGAATTCAAACGGCCAACTTTGGCGTCGAATTTGACCGACCTAACAAGCTCAAACTGAAATAAAATCTAAAGGGGCAGGAAGAGGGTTATACCAACTGTGCACTGGAACTGGTGGCGTGCAAAACGGAGCTGCGACGACGAAGATACGAACCCGCGAAGTTGGCATCACGAAACTGTCCAAAAATAATTCAATTTAAAACGTCGACTTGGTGGCCAGTTTTGAAGTATCAAACGACGAAATTAACGGACGAAAATTGACAGGAGTGAAGATGGATATACCGAGATTGAGACGGAGCGAAGAAATCGCCGATCCAACGGTCGGATTGTCCGAAAAATCTGCGCGAAGTCGGTGTCCCGAAACTCCATTTCTGGATTCAACCCACGCGCGCGTCGACGGGATTTCGTCCAAAACGCACGAATCGGGTACGTCGCTCGTCGGGGAAGAGGAGGACGGCGAAGGGGAGCTCGCCCAGGGGTGCGCCCGGCCGAGGGGGCCTCGGGGCCGCACGGTGGTCGGCCACGGCGGCGCGCGGCGGTGGCGGTGGCCGTGCGCGCACGCACTGCAGCCGTTGCTGCGCTGCATGCTGTCGCTGCTGCTGCGGCTGCTGCTTGCATGGCACGACGGCACGGCAGTGCTCGTCGGCCTGGCGCGACGGCGGGGGAAGGCTCGTCGGCCTGTGGTGGCGCGCGGCGCAGCCTTGGTGGCGGAGGCGTGCGGTTGCAGGAGGAGAAGTGAAGATGATGGTGATGGTGTTTATGGTGGAGGTGAGAATGGTTTTGATGATGGAGGAGGAAGGAAGAGAGTGTGGTGGAGAGATGGTGATGGGGTGGTGGAGCTCGGCATGGGGGCTCGGCTTTGGCATGGGAAGGCTGCTGCTCCTATGCATAGAATAAGGAGGAGGGAAGGAGAGTAATGGGAATGAGAGAGAAAAAGAGAATATGTATGTGTGAAAAAGGAGGAGAAAGAGAGTTTTAGATATTTAGAGAGAGAGAGAGATAGAGATGGGGAGTGCTGCTTGTGTACGTGAAGGGGGTGTGGGTGCTGTGAGGTGACTAAGGAAAGAGGAGGGAATTAATATAGGTGTGGGAGTGTATATTATATAGAAAGAGAGAGAATGGAAGATATTACTTGGAAGAGAGAGAAAATGGAGAGAGAGAGAAGGAGAGAGGTAGGCCGGCCACAAGGGGGTGCTCACGCTGGCAGTATGGGGGGGTTGAGGTGGTGTATAGTGAAGAGAGAGAAAATAAGGTATTTATATATATATATATATATATATATATATATATATATATATATATATATATATATGTGTGTGTGTGTGTGTGTGTGTATATATATATATATACAAGAATTAAAAAATGAGATATTTGTAAAAATAGAGAGAGAAGATATTTTCAAAATAGGAAAAAGAAGAAATATTGTGTGGAGTATTTGGGCAGTCATGGGAGAACAATACGGAGCTTGGGTTCGGGTTCGGTCGAGCCGGGTCGAGTCAAAATCGGACCGGGTGCAATATTTGAATTAAAAATAGGTATTTATGGTCATGGATAAATAAGTAGCATGTGGGGGCTCAAATAAATGGGACACAAGTGGCGGGCGGGTAGTAGGCTTCGTGTGGGCCATGTCCCTATTTGGGGTCGACTAGGTTGGGTCGATGTCGGGTCCCGAAATTAAATTGAAATTTAAATCAGGTTTTACGGCAGATAATTAATTGGCCTAAATTGAACCGAAAGTTGTGCGAAGGAAATGGAGCACAAAATGGAGTGTCTGAGTAGGACACAATGGTCATGGGTGAAGAGCGTCTCGAGTAGATCAGGCATGACAAGTTGGTTTCGAGAAAATGACAGGTCTGGTGCTCCTAAATTAAAAGTCACGGTAACGCGCATATGATGATCAAGGAAAAGAGTGGGAATTCAATTAATAATTAAATGGTCTAATATTGACCCGAACTTGCGCGAAGCAAAAAGGATACAAGGGAACAAGTTCGAGTGGGACACGATATATCAAAATGAAGATAATCTCGTCTACTACAAACTCCAAGAAGGAAGTTTCCAGAGACTGGCATCCCTGATGCTCTAGAATTCCAAGTCACGGTAAAGAGCATTAAATCAAATAATAATATCTGTTCAAAATAATTGATTTATAAAATTGAAAAAAAATAAACCCAAAATTCAGGGGCTTACAATCGCCGGTATTTGTGCCCCAACCATTGGAAGATCATACATGAGCTCCCGAAGCCATTCTGCTTACTCGGCTGCGGTATCAAGTGCAAAGAACTCAGATTCCATGGATGACCGCGAGAGCATAGTCTGCTTTTTCGACTTCCACGATATAGCAGCTCCACCCATTGTGAAAATGAATCCACCTGTGGACCTCTCGCTCTCCACCTCTGAGCACCAGCTGGCATCACTGAAGTCTTCCACTACCGACGGATCTCCGCCGTAGTACAGTGCATATGTCTGAGTCTTCTTGAGATATCTCATAACCCGTTTCACAACTTTCCAGTATTCAGCACCTGGATTGCTCGTAAAACGACTCAGTATTCCCACGGCGAAAGCTATGTCAGGCCTTGTGGCATTAGTAGCATACATCAAACTTCCGATTACGCTTGCATATTCCAGCTGCCTGACGCTTTCCCCTGTATTAGGCTTCAGCTTCAGATCATACCTGTACGGCGTATCGATCCCTGGAAGATCCCGATACCCATAATGAGTGATCATTTTCTCAATATAATGAGACTGTGACAGCGCTAGTCCAGTGTCTGTCCGGATGATCTTGATCCCTAAGATCACATCATCTTTCCCCAAGTCCTTCATACTGAACTTGTTTGAGATGAATTTCTTTGTCTCCGTGACACAACTAATATCCGTACCTAGGATAAGCATGTCGTCCACGTACTGACAAACGATCACATCTCTTCCATCAGCGAACTCTGTGTAAACACACTTGTCCGTATCGTTGACCATGTTGCCATTTGACCTTATAACTTTGTCAAATTTCTCATGCCACATCTTGGGAGCTTGTTTAAGACCGTACAAGGATTTCACCAACTTGCAGACTTTGTCTTCAAGACCCCTGATGACAAATCCCTCTGGCTGTTGCATGTAAATCTCTTCGGTCAGCTCGCCATTTAAGAAAGCCGTATTCACATCCATCTGATGTATCACCATCTTATGTATTGCTGCGAGAGCAATCAACATTCTGATGGTGGTCATCCGGGCTACTGGAGCATACGTGTCAAAATAGTCAATCTCCTGCTTTTGAGAAAACCCCTTGGCTACCAACCTAGCCTTGAACTTGTCAATAGTTCCGTCTGCTTTCATCTTCTTCTTGAAGATCCATTTGCATCCGATGGGTTTCGCTCCTTTAGGAGGATCAACCAACACCCAAATGTTATTTGAGGTGATAGAATCAATTTCATTGTCAATCGCCTTCTTCCAAAAAACTGCATCTCTGGTCTTCATCGTCTCATCATAGGTAAGCGGATCTGCTTACACATGATAGGTGACAAAGTCACTTCCGAAGTCCTTCGGCCTCCTCACTCGCTTCGTTGACGGCTCAGCTAGATCTGGTTCAACCGTTGTTTCAACAACAACATCTTCTTGACCACATCTTCATTGAAGACCTGTGCACCCTCATTGTTCTCCGGAACATCCGCAAGAATAATATTCTTGTGCCTTACAAATTTGTCTTCAAAATATTCTGCGTCACGAGATTCAATGATATAATTTAACTCAATATCAAGAAATCTCCGAGCATCACTATTCTCGGCATACCCCAAGAAGATCGTCTTAGTAGTCCTTGTCCCAAGCTTCTGAATCTTCAGATCTGGAAGCTTGACATATACCAGACACCCCCACACTCGAATGACATTCAAGTTAGGTCTGACCTTGAACCAGAGTTCATGAGGAATAACGTCTGAAGTTGCATGAGGCACTCTATTTAGAATAAAAGTGGCGTCAATGCAGCTTCTCCCCAGTAGCACTTAGGAAGACCAGCAGTCAACAACATAGCGTTAATCATTTCTGTTAACGTTCTGTTCTTTCTCTCTGCTACTCCATTTGATTGAGGAGAGTACGGAGCCGTAGTCTCATTGATAATTTCATGTTCTTTGCAGAACGATGCGAATTCATGAGACCTGTACTCCCCATCTCGATCACTTCTTATCCTTTTGAGTTGTTGTCCAGTCTACCGCTCAGCTTCGGCTCTGAACTCCTTGAACTTCTCGAATGCTTCATCTTTAGCCTTCAGCAAGTAGACGAACGCATACTTTGAGAAGTCATCGATGAAGGTTATGAAATACTTCATCCCGGTCTTTGTAGAGAACTGTTTAAAGTCACATATATCGGAGTGCACCAACTCCAGAAGATCTGTACTTCGATTAACCCGAGGAAAGGGTTTCCTTGTGATCTTTGTTTGAGCATAAACTTCACATTTCTCTACCTTACCCCCATACTTGGAGATAAGTCCTAGACTAGACATTCTGTTTATTCGTTTACAATGAACATGTCTTAGCCTATTATGCCACAACTCAAGAGTATAAGCAGAATGAGTGACTTCATTAATCACATTAATTACATTGGACTGATTTACAAGCTGAATTTTGAACATTCCTTCGGTATAAAAAGCTTTCTCGAAATATGTTTCCTTGATAGACATCACCATCTGGCCAGCATTGATGTCCATCCCGAGGCCTGCTTTGCAGAGTAGGCCTCCTGAGATCAGGTTCTTGGCGATAGCAGGTACGTGCTTCGCGCCTTGAAGCGTCAGAGACTTCCTCGAAGTCAGCTTCAACACCACTGTCCCGATCCCGAGCACTTCAGCTTGTGCCTGATTCGCCATCATAATCACTTCAGAAGTAGGTGTATAGGTGGTGAACCACTCCTTACTGGAGCAGACATGGTAGGAGGCTCCAGTGTCTACCCACCAGTCAGAGTCAGTCCTTACCGCATCAACCTGTGCAATCATAGCAACAACGTCAGTGATCATAGATACCTTACTAGGCTCTCCTTGCTCTGATTGCTTGGTCTTTGCTTTGCACTCATTCTTAAAGTGGCCCTTCTTGCCACACTTGAAGCAAGGCATTTGAGACTTTGGCTTCTTTTTCTTGATTGAAGTTCCCTTGACTTTTAGATTGTCAGAGTCCTTCTTCTTGCTGTAGGAAGTCGCCTGCTTTCCCCTTGGTTCCTTGGTATGAACCATATTGGCGTTAGCCAATTGCTTGGACAGTGCATCCACCTTCAGTTGAGCCCGCATCTGGTCCTCAACATAGATTTCCTGTAGGAGATCTTCAAGGGTGATCTCCAGCTTCTTCCTATGCATGTTTGCATAGAACTTGATCCACCCAGCGGGGAGCTTTGAGACAATTCCTCCAACAACAAACTTGTCGGGGAGGGGCATTGCCTCGTCTTTCAACTTCTGTCGCAGTTTCAGGAACTCCTTCACCTGCGACAGCATAGACTTTTTGTCCTCAAAGAACCACTTGTGATATTTTTCAACCACAAATATTTTACTGCGGTTCTTGTCTTCTTCGTAGAGTTTTTCTAGAGACTCCCATATGTCTCTAGCGATATTCTTCTTAGAATAGGATTCTGCAAGGGAATCCTCTATAGCATTCAGGATAAGCAGCCTGCAAATGCTATTTTCTCTTCTCCACTTGGCCTGAAGTTTAGTAGCCGCAGAGATTGCGGCAGCAGACCCAGTATCTGGAATGGTAGGTTCCTCTTCAGGAAGCACGTGATCCACGTCTCTGAGTTGAAGAGTGAGAAAAACCTTCCTCTTCCAGACTTGATAATGCTCTCCATCAAACTTTTCTAATTTGTAAAAGTCAGTATTGAGGAGTGAAGCATTGACGTTTTCCATCGTAGCAATAAAGCTTTGAGATAGTTATTGCCGGGGCACAATTTTTTCGATGAAAAACTGAGAATATGAAACAATTGTAAAAATAATGTTTCAACACAACACTTCTAGGAAGGTTGTGTAAGAATAACGAAGATCTAAAAAGATATCGTTATGATATTACGAGAATCTAAAAAGATTTCGTAATCACAGCAGCGAAGAAGATGACAGGCGAAGATGAAAGATGGCCTGCTGGGGTGAATGATCACGATGCTCAAAGCTTTATTCGTCCTACACGAACAGCTTTCAGGAACCAGCAAGTTCGTCGGAGAACTTGGAACACTCCTGCTCTTCTGACTACTCGGACGGACACGAACTCCCGTGCAAAAGCAACGCTGGTGCGGCGTCGTTCCTCTCTCTCTCTCTCGAAGGCTACTGGAAGATCAGAACTGTGTTAAAGAACACGTCTGAATACTCTGTTTACTTGTGCTAAAAAATACTCGTAAACTTTCTGTGGTGGCTTTTCTTTCTATTCTGTGATGAGCCTTGAGAGAGAGGAGCGCAACCTGGGCGCAGACGTACTAAGTGCAAAGTGCCCCAACAAAACGCCACATTACGCCTCATGAGCCCATGAGCCCGAGTCCGAGTCCGAGTCGCTAAGCCCCGTAGGGACTTAGCTTCCATGGAAATAAATTTTCCAAGAGCAAAAAGCATGAATGCTTTTATTGTTGATTTAGTCCTTTTCCCATTAGAAAAATAATACCACATGGCACACCCATGTGCACCTCCACACCACATGTGCATCTCTAAAATAGGAAAGCTATTATATAGAGATACAACTCCTTTGGTCTAGCCGATGTGGGACTAAAATTCACTTAAAAGAAGACCAAACTCCAATAGATACAGAAGGCTGTATCAAAAGTTTGATACAGCCTCTGTATGACAGGTGGGCCCTCCCTCTTTTTTTTAAATTCTGTAAGCAAATATATATAGGAGGGTCTATCTGTCATACAGAAACTGTATCAAAAATTTGATACAGCCTTCTGTATCAAAGTTTCTCTCTTTTCAACCTTAGTCATTTACTCATAGTAGGGGTGCAACTCGGGCGGGTTGGGTCGGGTTTGAGGTCAACCCGAGCCCAACCCGATAGATCATAAGTCTAGCCCAAGCCCAAGCCCGACCCGACTTCGGGTTCAACATATGAAGCCCAAGATCAAGGCCGGAGGATCGGGTTGGGCTCGGGTTGGGTCGGATCCATCGGGTTTATCTGACTCTAATATGATATTTGAAATAATTTAAAACAAGAGTAATATTAAATGCATAATCAAATAGCAATCAAGCCTCAATCATTACAAAATAAAACTGAAACGAGATTTAGGACAAGGAGTTGAAGAGTTCGGTGAAAAAAATTATAGTTTAAACTTTTTATTTAAGTAGTATGAAACAATATATATATATAAATTATATGTATGTCGGGTTTCGGGTTCTTCGGGTTACCCAACACATGAACCCAAGCCCAACCCGATTTTTGATCGGGTTCAAATATTTTAACCCGAGTCCAAGTCCGAACCCGAATATCTTCAACCCTAACCCAACCCATTAACGGGTTTACCCGATCGGGTTCGGGTTTAGTCCGCCCGAGTTGCACCCCTAACTCATAGGCCACAAAAAAGAATCTTTATCTTTCTCAGGACCTACGTGACCCATACGAGTCAAATGCTTTTATTAATCAGATGGTTTTGTTTACAGCATAAGCCAATCGAGCATCATGTCGGAGAATAATTGACCAATAGCATATTTTTCGTCTGCCAAACGCGCCATATGGTATTACTCAATGTGATGAGGCCTTTATGCATGCTTATGTTCTGTCATTTGCGTGAGACATGCTTTTTGCGAGTCTTTTCCTTAGCCTCTGTGCTTTGTGTAGGTCAATTTTTATTAGAGATCTGGGCCTCATGGTTCTTCTCTAAAGTATCAGTTAGAGGTGTAGTATCTGGCATTTATCGAGACTGTAAGAGCATCTCCAATCCTACTGTGAGTTTAGAAAAAATGGTTATCACATAGGAATGATAAACTTTCATTCCAAAATTTTTTTCTCCAATGCAAATATAGAATAAAACATGAAGTTAACATGGCAATGACATGGCAAGAAGAATGTGAAGTTGGTTGTTTAGATCTAGACAATGCACTTCACAATGACTTTGTCTCCACATCATCAATTATGAATAGAAATTTTTATAAAAAAGTTGAAGAAGTGAAGGAGTTACCTTGGAAGTTGGAAAAAGTACATTTTATTGTCTTCTCAATACTTTTGCATTGGAGAGAATTTTTCTATCTTATTGCCTTTTGAGATATAATTTTGTTATATAAATAAAATATTGTCTTGTGACTCATGCTACATAAGAGTCACCTGAGACTCACAATATTTAACAAGATAATAGGGTTGGAGATGCTCTAATGGCACGCCACATTTGATTTGGATGTTGTGTGAGAGCATTAGGCAATTGATAAAGGTGAGTGCCACCAGAGCATTAAGTGTTATCCCATGCGGACTTAATTCTAACTCCTCGTCTGCCGTGAGCCCGCCTGGAAAAAAATATTTCTTTCGTGATTGGCGTGTTTAACAATGATGCCATTAAATACCATGTAAGAACAATTTATGGAACTTATCATGGAGCAGTTGCCACCTTTTGCGGGTTTCAAGACCAATTATGCTAGGGCCCTTAACGCTGTGTTTGGAACCTACGAGAGAGAGGGAGAGAAAAATTTAAGGAAAAAGAAAATGGAAGAAAGTAAAATCAAGGTAAAATTAATTTTTTTTATTTGTTTGGATAAATAAAAGATAGAAAAAAAAAATTTAAAATAATATTTTATTTATTATGGAGAAAGATATAATTACCATTTAGTTCTCGATTTTTTCAAATTATAATTAATAACTACTTTATTGAAGGGTAGTTGGGTAATTTATTTCACAATTCTCTCATTTCTCTCCATTTTCTCTCACTTTTGGATTTTTTTTTTGAGTGGGACCCACATGAATTTTTTTCCCACATTCCTCTCCCTCAATTTCCCTCCCTCTTCCCAAACATCACTACTTTTAATTTTTCTTCCATTTTTTCCTCAAAATTTTCCTTCCTCCCATTTTTCTCTCTTCCCAAACAATACCTAAGTGTGGAAGATCCCCTTTTGACAAATGTCTTTTCGGCAGAGGCATTTTCATGAGGATAACTTAGTTATTTTTCAATAATATAGGTTTTCACATGGTAGTTGTTCTTCACTTATTTGTGAGGTAGTTTCTACTTTTTTAAGGTTCTACAATGACATAATTTTAATATCATACATTTAGAAAAATGTGTTTGATAATGTCTTCAATACGGTTATTGCCACTAAGGGAAAGATGAAGACAATCCTAAAGCAAGACAAGACATGGTAGAAATATATATTTATATGCAAATGTCTGAATTTAAGCTTAAAATAAAATAGTGGGTTTGTGATACCAATAGTGCAATTTACACCAAGCAGGGAAGACAAAAAATTATAATATGCAAGTGGATAACATGCTTAAGATTTTATGAAAGTTATGTTTTAAATCTTTTAGATGCATTTATCTTAATGAACGCAAACTTATGGTACTAAAGAGCCACGTTTGTCATATGTTCATAGAGAGGGTACTACTAAATGCTCTAAGAGGTATCTTGCCTCATGTTGTATTGTTGGCCGAGCTATTTATACTGTTCAAAGATCTTTTCTCAAGTAAGCTGACGGTGCAATATATGGTTGAACAATGATGAAGGCGTGGGATGCACGAAACAATTGAGAGATATCTATAGTCATTATGAAGGGCAAGCATGTTGGTTCTAGTAAGAGCTGGTGATTGGGGGACGATAATTTAGTTGCCGCTCACCGATATGTACTATTAAATCATTCCATACAAAAAATGAGATATGTTAAGTGGTAAGCAACTCGACTTTGCTTGTTTTCTTTAAATGCCAAATAAATAAACTAATTCTACTTCTTCTTATCTTAGTGTTATCTTAGTGTGTTTAAGGATGAAGTAAGAATGAGTCAAATTAATACTAATAAGGATGAACTTCAAAGAGAGGTTGAGAGTATATTTTCATCTTGGTTCAGCAAATATGTAAGGAACTTAATTATGCCTTATTGGATACTGATGTTGTTACAACATTAATGACTACTAACATGTCAAATATCGATGTGTGATTATATGTGTTAATACCTCAAAAACTCAATAATAAAAGACTATATTATTTGGCATTAGGACCCATTAAGGAAGCAGTAACTTGGCGTGACTACACCATTAGTGACTACAAGTTTAGAATAACTTAGAATTGTATAATTGCTGAATTTGTTACTAACAGGTTCAATACAAAATATTTTGGCATTTGTGTGAGATGCACCATCTATGATAAGGAACCAGATTTTTATTATTATTGTCACGTCCCGATTACGTCGAATCAATAGTCGTCCTCCGGGTGTGATGCCGTACGAACCTAATTTGCGATCGCACAAGGCATAGTCATAAGGTAATCTAAAACACGAGAATCTATGAGAGCAAGCAGACAAATTGAATCACACATTAAGTAAAGAGAACTTTGATCTGTATTGATAATGGACATCATTTACAGACTCCAGTACAAGACTCGTGCCGCGCAGGCTACAACTCGACTCAATTACAAAAGAGTGCCGATGAGATAGCCGTTCCATACATTGCACACATCCCTCAATATACAAAGTATTCCAGTGACCTGGAATGGAGGGACACTGAGCCATCTTCTTGGCCAGTCGAGAGCCTTCAAAAGTGGAGATACGGGACAAGTCTTCAATGCACGGCCGAAGCTTCAAAATCACGAACGTCGCCGAGCTAGTTGGCGCGTCCTTCCTGATTCGCGGGACTTGCAAAGAGAGAGGATTAGTACGATCACATGTACTGACGAATGGCTAATTAAAATCCAAGCTCTGTATTTGATTCAAACAGTTTTATAAACATGTTAGCTAACTATTTCTGTGATCTTTCTAACCATCCTAATTGCTTTGTGTGTTAACATGTTTTGAGGCAAGCAATTGAAATTGTATACATTAAGCAGTTATCATATTCATCCCGTGTTACGTGCATTAGTTAAGCAGTGAAAGGGCATGAAGGTCACTGGCAATGTCAAGCCATCACGGACTATAGCTGGGTTAGATGGCGACCCTTTCACGACGGGTAGCGAGCCCTGTGTGAAAGTTCCCGAATAACCCACGCCGATGTAAGGCTGGCGCTTGCTATACTCGTTCCTCCTGGGTCAAATCGGTCCCTTGGCCTAGGCAACGTTCGAGGAAACTACACCTTGTCGATAAGTTGTCCAATGACCGTTTTGCAGAGTCTTGAAAAATACTCTCCCTTTTCTAGAACCTTATCCTTTCTCTTTTAGTTGCAAAACTCAGCCTTTCTTTTGAACTTAGTCGAT
The DNA here is from genome assembly GCA_029216955.1 of Iris pallida. Taxonomy (NCBI): domain Eukaryota; kingdom Viridiplantae; phylum Streptophyta; class Magnoliopsida; order Asparagales; family Iridaceae; genus Iris; species Iris pallida. The sequence continues at coordinate 15,950,567 of JANAVB010042018.1, forward strand.
TTACTCACTTAGCCATATCGCTACGATAAACGTTAATCGATTCATTAATTATTTTGCATAGGATAAATGAAATTGCATAAAAAACATGTTTTTCATTTTCAATATAGGCAGTTTGATAACAAGTGTTTCGTGAATAATCGTGTCATGATTTTCTTGATTCTACACTATAATGACAAGCATTTCATTTAGCTTCATATTACTTTTGAAATAGAGGGACGAGGCGAAGGAGGTCAGCCACTCGCCTTAGACTTGCTTCAGGCGAGGGACTGGTTGGCTGTACTGACGTTGCCTATGCGATCACCTACAATCGCATAAGCAACTGATTAGAACACTGTGTAATTCAAGAAATTTCGATAAGAATGCGAAGCTCAAAAATGCAAGTCACGAAAATCCATCGAAAACATTCACGAAAAACGCATTCACGAAAACTAAAGCCAAAGCCAAATCAAGTACGACATAAAAGCCAGAGCAACATGAGGTCTCTCCCGACTCAGCCGCAGAGCCAATCCTTGAGGCGCAACCCGCTGAATATGGGACTTGGTTCCGAAGAAGCCATTCCATAACGTGGAATGGATCTTAATTCAACCGTTTTCGTTCGATCGATTTTGACCTATCGGTCCCGACCAAATCGATAGCGACAATGTTCCTTTCTCGCGCACCCCGTGGACAGAAACGGGGCACGATGTAGGGACGGGGCACTACACCATGGTATTCTTTTAGAGTTGCAATACCCCATCCCTTAAGACATGAAAATGGTGATGTGCAAATGTGATTGGTTACCAAATCAAGGGTAGAAATTAACAAATAATTTGGATTTGTCGATATAAACCATCTATGAAGATTAGAGGGGTCGTAGAGATTGGTGGGTTGTATGTGAGACTAAAGCTAGAAACATGTTCAATGTTGGAGACCTAGTATACCAGGAGGACGAGATTGAGGAGCCACAACGTAGTCAGATGAAGGTACCGAAGATGATATGGAGGTTGACGCTATCGTAGAGGAAAATAAAGGTGGTAAAGACATTAATATATAAGACTTAGCCCAAAACCAGATATTGGCATTGTCTATGATCAAGAAGAAGTGTAAGAGGTATCTGAGGAAGAAAAGTAAGAATAAGAAGTTGATGACAAAAAAAATAAGAAGATGATGATTAGGTGTACTAATTTAGATATATGTAATATTTTTAAATAATTTAGGTTCACAGATGTCATGCAATAGTCATCGTAGACAAGGTTTCTGTTACATACTAACTCCATCTTCTCGATTTTTGACCACTCCATATTCATATATTATTTTATTATCTGGGACAGATTATTCCTTCGACCTCGACAAAATCCATCATTGTAAGAATTTTAAATTTTTTTTTATTTATTTGGCCTAAATAGTGATTTTTGGATTTTTTATATTTTTAAAGCAAATATTTATTATTTATATATAGCCTTAGCCATGGTTAAGTTTTGAGATGCATGTTGACTAAAAATTATGGCATAACTAGTGTAGTCATGTGCTATGACTAACATATTAGCTATGATAGGGATGGCCTACCCATATTATGTTCCTTGTATGGTAATAAGTCAAGTTGTGGCTTAAACCATATTTTTGGCTTAATTAATTAATTATAAAGGCTTTGATTTTTAGAAGACTCGATTGTACCAAACAAGCCTAAACTTAATCCGAACCAAACCCAAACCAATGTATACAAGTAGTGCGTCCAAATACGTCAATTTAGATGTGTGTATATATATATATATATATATATATATATATATATATATTTTTTTTTTAGATGTGTGTATATATAGATGTGTATATATATATATATATATATATATATATATATATATATATATATATATATATATATATATATATATATATATATATATATAAATTTAAATTAATATTTTTCTAATTATAGAAGTTTCTATTTATAGGAAATATTTATATATGTAGTTCTAGTTGACATTAGTCTATATTTGACCCAAAGTCAAATCAAATCCCATTTAGGCTTGAAATGCATCCAAGATATATATATATACACACCACTGGGCAAGTTGGAAGATGACAGTAAGGACAAACACCACTGGACGAGTTGGGACAGGATGGCTAAACCCACAAAAGATGGCGGGCTCGGATTCATTAAAATAGCTCACATTGTAGACGCCTGCTCTATGAAATGGTGGTGGAAGATTAAAGCTCATACCTCCATCTGGACGTGGTTCATGAAAGCTAGATACTTCCAACACTCTCACTCAGTGTCAGCGATGGCCAACAATCGTTCATCAGCATCCTGGCGTCGTATTCTTTAAGGTCGGCAGCTTGCAGAACCTCTTATCCGTATGCGACTAGGCAGCGGCAACTCGTCCCCTTTCTACGAACGGTGGATAGGCAACACAACCTACCGCTTATCAGTGAACGCTCCCCCTGACTGCACTATCCAGGACCTTTGGAACCCAGCTACAGGGTGGAGATGGGAGCGGATCAGAGAGTTGCTCGGGCTGGAGGCGACAATCGAGCTAGCGGCCGCGAACGTACGGATCAGAGATGACCTCCCCGACGCTAAAGGATCGTTTTCTATGGCATCCGCCAGGCGCGAGCTAGAGGGCGGAGGCGCGCGGACCACTCACTGCGCTCACTACTGGCAAACGTGTATTCCCATCAAGTGGTCATTTCTTATCTGGAGAGCGCAGCGCAGGAAGCTTCCGACCGACGATTTCCTTACCACCATCGGATTTAGCCTTGCATCCAGATGTCACTGCTGCTCTTCCCACAAACCTGAAATTGTTGAACACATCCTGCTATCCGGAGAACTCGCGTGTCAGATTTGGCATGACCTTGAACGTCGCTGTTGTAAGAGGCATCGTCCAGGGGGCTTCAACGATCTCCTGCTCAACTGGGGGGATTCCTATTGTCATCAGATCGCCGCAGCCACCGGTATTTGGGTCCTCTGGAAGAACTAGAATAAATTTAGGTACGAAGGTAGACTATTCACCACGGAGCAACTGACCCGTGAAGTTTGCCGGCAAATTCTTAAAATCAGGACCCGTTGCCCCCACTCCCCGGACCAGTTTTGGCAGGCTTTGCAGTAGTCTAGTCTGCGGCACCCTTTGGTGCTCGCTTCTGGTTTTTCCTTTTGTTAGTTATTCGCGCTTGGCGTGCTTACTTGTATATGCTTCAGAATTTTGTGCCTGATACATCAATAAAAGCTCTGTTTCTTATATATATATATTGGTTTTACATATAAAATTATCTGTATATATCCTTAACCTTAGCTAACCAAATTTCATAACTAACTAAAAACCAACCTTAAAATCTGCCCAACCCATCTCCACCTAGGAAACCTTCAATGAAGCAAAGCAAGTGTAGGCCTTTAAAAATGACAGTCACGCTGAGTTGATCAGGACAGAGTCAAAAGTCACGCTCAGTTGATCAGGACAATATTTACAAATCACGCTGGGGAGACAGCTCATCATTTGTCAGAGAGTAATTATGACTGACAGCACAACAGTCGAAGGATGTCTCTTCGTATGCCACGTATGCACAGAATTCGAGATATCACAGCTGTCTATTGCATGATTTTCGAAATCTTCTTCAGCAAGACTCAACCTTCGTCAAGTTGGCGTACCAAAAGAGCTTCTTGTCATTTAATGTGACTGACAAAAGCAATCACTGCCAGAGATTTTGTGTCAGTCGAGGCACGCTGAATCAAGACAGCTGGCAGTTCTATCCCAAGTCTGCGTGTATTTTGAGTTTTTACTCAAATCTGCGTGGATTCTGAAGTTTTCTTCCTCAAGTCTGCGTGGATTCTGAAGATTTCTTCATCAAGTCTGCGTGGATTCTGAAGCTTCTTGCCCCAAGTTTGCGTGGATTTTGAAGCTTTCTACCCCGAGTCTGCGTGGATTTCGTCTTCAACAAGTCTGCGTGAATTTCATCAAATTGGAGTACGTGGCAGCCATGCCACTGATCTCTCGCCTGCGTGTCCTGTAACTTGCACACGACTCATGCATGATTGTCATGTGTCCAACAGTTACAGGTCACGTCCAGTAACTGCTCACAACCTTGCGTATGTTAAATCCTGCGTGATTTTCAACTAAGCACAGGCTGTGAAGACAGTTATCTTTTCAGTTATTATTTTTGACTCTATAAATAGAGTTTTTTTTCTCATTCATTGGACAGATACATAGTTATCTACTGTCAAAATTTTAAGAGCTTTTCTTCTTCGTATAGTCCAAGGGATAAAGTGATCGTCTTCTAGATGAGAATCCCACAGTTGTAATTTTCCCAGATACACAATAAATAAATGAATTTATTTATGGAAAACAAATTGGCGACTCTGCTGGGGAAAACCATCTCCTCTTCTGAGATGGCAACAGCTCAATGCGATACTTCGTCAATCGGCTCGACGAAGAAGGTGATGACGATCCAATTCGATCAACTCGCCTATGAAGAAATACAGCGGGCTAAGAGTGGTAAACCCACTACAGCCTCCATCATCACTGCCAAGTCGAAGGGACACTCTGTCTATGTCCCTAAGAATCAGTTGGCAGCCAATGGTGAAGTCTCTGCCACAGTGTCTGCTCCTAACACTGGCAAGAACTCTACTGCAAGCACGCACACTCTTGTGCGCTCGAAGATGACAGCAATCAAAGATCACGCTAACAGTACTGGCTCCTTAGCCAAATCTGTTCCAGTGTGTGTCTCCAAAGTTGAAAGTCACGCTGACAGTACTGGCTCCTTAGCCAAATCTGTTCCAGCGTGCAATTTCAACCTCAAAAGTCACGCTGACAGCACTGGTTCCTTAGCCAAGTCTGTTCCAATGTGTAATTCTAAAATCAACAATCACGCTAACAATATTGGCTCCTTAGCCAAATCTGTTCCAGCGTATATTTCCAAAGTCAAAAGTCACGCCAACAGCACTGGTTCTTTAAACCAAGCCTGTTTCAGCGTGTATTTCATCTAAGAAGAATAGCTCTTTAGCTATCTCTTCTTCTTTGCCAAGTTCTACCAGAACTGGGGGTGGTCTTCCACACAAAGTCCCTTTGAAAAGAAATAACTCTTTAGTTGTTTCTTCTGCTCCTGTAGTTTTTACTTCAGGAACAGCTTTGACTGACAATTTTGTTAGTCAAAGAAAAGGAGATGGTCTTTTGACTACTCTTCCTTCTGGACATTCTACGTCTCAATACTTGAATGAGTTTAAGAAGAAACATTCCTTAATATTTTCTTCTATGACTTCCTCGAATTGGGCACAGAATTCGTCTAGAAAAGGTCTGTTACCAACTCCTAATCAAGGAGGTGGTTCAACTCTTCCTTCTCTGCAAATATCCAGATCAATGGAAGGAAAACTCCATGTTTCCAAAACCAATGTGTTACCTCCAACTGATCTAAGAACAAAAATTAACACTTCTGGTGTTAAGAAACTATACCAGTTGGAAACAAGGATAAGAGATCCAGATGCAGAGTATGCAAGAAACTATGTGGCTCATATTAATCATTCTCTATATAATCAAGAGCCATCAAGACCCAAGAACAGGAAATATACTCCTCAATCTTCACAAACAGATTTACGAGAATATCTTCAACAGAAGAGAAGAAGTGATTCTGTGTCAAAGGACCATGCTGAATGTGACTTCTATCCAAGAGTCATAATTCAATGCAGATGTCAATCAATGGCTCATAATCATGTTGATCATGAATGTGACTTCCAGCCAAGAGTCACAATGTAATACAGATGTCAAACAAAACGATAATCTGTCTTCAATCGGATTCAGTGTGAACCTATGCCTGATGAAGATGAGCCTTTGTTTGCTTCTGTCAATATGACCTCTCGGGATGCTGGGGGTAGAGTTGATAGTCCAGATGGAGTATATAGAAATACCAGAGCAAGAGTCCTGGCCTCTGGTCAAAGAATTTTGATCTCTGAAGATGATTCTGAATTTCTTGGAGAATCTAACTTCCCACCTCTTCCTACTGGGGGTAGTTCTCCTATAATTGACTTTGATACACAAAGCAATGATTCAGAACAAACAACATCTACCAGTTCATCAATAATTCCTCGTACAGTCACGACTTATATGGTTGATGGGAATACTGATGAACCTTCTTCTTCCTTGACTCCTCAAGATCAAAGAATTGCTTCTTTGGAACAACAAATAAAGTCTATGGCTGATACTATGAAGTCGATGTATGAACTCATGGCAACACAAATGTAAAATCGACAGACTGTACCAGATGCCATACCAACTGACACTGATATGAGTCCAGTATAAGTTCCTCCAGCAGTACAATCCAATACTCCTGGACCAGCTCAACCAAACCCTAGTCTCTCTGGAGCTGGGGGTAGTGCTTACAATGCTGTTCCTCCTCCCAACTATTCTCTACAAGTTACAACTCCACAATCTTCTGGAGTTGTTAATGAAGAATTGAGGAATCTCAAAACTCAATTCGAGGCATTCAAACAGAAAGATGGTTTACAAAGGTTAGGCATCAAACAACCTTATCCGATAGAATGGAAGAAAATATCGTATCCTCCTAAATACAAGCCTCCCACTATCTCATTCTATGATGGAACCACTTCTCCAAGTCAGTTCATTAATCACTTTGAAGTGATGACTGATCAGCTGCAACCAAGCGACGCCCTCCTTACTCGGGTGTTTGTTGGATGTCTCAAGGGAACGGCTTATGAATGGTATAGAAGTCTCCCAGATGGGAGCATTACCTCATTTTTCGGTTTCAAACAGATGTTTCTTGAACGATTCTATGAAGGGCTCAATGACATAACTATGTCTGCTCTTATTAGAATCAAGCAGAAAAATAATGAAACTACAGAAGAGTACATTGAACGGTTTCGAAGAGAAGCTCTAAAGATGCCTCTTGGAACTCCTGATGCTGTCACCATCGACACATGCAAATCAAACTTGTTGCCAATCATCAGCATGTGGACAGGATCCACTCAATTCCAAGACTGGCCTTCTTTCATAGTTAGTGCCAAGGCCACATAAATTAGTGCTGAAACCTTCAAAGGTTTAGGAGTGCAGATGACTCCTAAAGAAACAGGTCAAGGTACTAACAATAAAAACAATGCTCGCAAGGGAAAAGAAACTCTTGAAGTTAATCTTCAGAGCAAAGATGCATCAACTGTTCAAACTTCTCCTACAACTCAACAACCAAGAACACCTCGCCCCAAAGAAGAATACTCTTTCGATGACGATGATGTCCTTGGTATCTTTGAATGTCTGCTGTAAGGTAATAAGATACAATTACCTGAGATCAAGAAACCTGATGAAGCTGGTAAAATAGATCATCCCAAATACTGCCCATATCACAGAATGCTGGGTCATACAATTCGTACATGTTATGTACTGAAAGGAAAGATCCAAGAAATGATTAAATCTGGAGCTATCTCTCTTACTCCAAAAGAGAAGACCGTCACCTCCAACGTCGTCTCTATACAATTCAGAGATTTCCCTCCTCAACTCCTTGAAAGTGGGATCGTTCCTATTCCCAAGGCAACTCTTGACATAGTGAATCTTCCTCCTCCACAGTCTGAAGAATTAGTGCCAATCACTTTGGAAACTGGAGAAATCATGTGGATCCATCCTGATCTAGTGGCAGATTTTGAATCGCCTTCTACTCAAAAGACTACTTCTCGAAAGTCCAAGACGGCTGGAAAGATTAAGTCATGTCATATGACTTTTCTTGGATCTATTCCTAACACAGAGCCAAAAGAGAAAGAAAAAGCACTTGTTAGTGCTACTCGAACGGGGAAACCTTATCTAAAGGATTATTCCAAGAATCCTGAGGATCCTCTTGATATCCCTCCAGCTGATAAAGATGCTTCTAATGTTCCTCCTGAAGAAGAATCATCCACTGAACCTGTTCCTCCCAAGCCTACAGCTCTGGAGAAAGGCAAACAACAGGCTCGATTTGATAAGCCAATCAAGAAGTCCTCTCCTCTTGAACTTCAGAAGCCTTATAATTTCGACATTTTAGCTCAGCTTGCTAATACTCCAGCTAGAATGTCCCTCTTTGAACTTCTACGTCTTTCCAAAGAGACTCGGGAGATATTAAGTGAAGCACTTCTACAAGCTGACTCTTGTCTTGCACAATTGAAGAAGCCAGATGTAGAACCTGCCACTTGCTTACATTACAACAGTGTATTGGAGATTATCCCAAATATCACCTTTACACAAGACGACATGCTATTGGAGGATAATCGACATGATCGGCCTCTCTACTACACCGGTTATATCGATACAATGAAGATAGATCGTATCCTCATTAATCCAGGGTCTGCTATAAGCATAATGCCAAAGAGTCTGTTGGATGAACTAAAAATCCCTCTTCACAAGCTCTCTAAGACGGTTACTACTATCCTGGGATTCAATCAAAGCCGAAGCGAGCCTTTGGGAAAGATTCATCTGAAGCTTCAGATAGGCGATTTCAGATCCAAAGTCACTTTCTATGTGATCGAGATTGTGGGATCCTATAATCTTCTTCTGGGGAGGCCCTTTCTTCATGAAAATAATGTGGTGCCTTCTACTCTTCATCAGTATTTTAAATACATTGATAGCAATGGAAGAGTACAAAAAGAAGTTGCTGATATAAATCCCTTCCATGGGGTTCAAGCTTATTTCAATGATTCCCGAATGTACAAAAAAGAGTATACAAGGATTATACAAGCTATGGAGAAAGAGGATTCACAAAGTGAGACCTTAATAATTCCTGTTAAAGGTCGAACTATTCAGCAACAATCTTCCAAACTCTCTGAAGAAGGTTCTTTCATCATTCCGGTGAGTGGACGAATTTCTCCGTTACATCAGTCGTTTGCTCAAGACACAATGATTATTCCTGTCAGTGGGCGTACTGTAATTCCTGCATCTCCACATATGAAACATGATACTCTGCTTATTCCAGTTGGAGGGCGGATTATTCTTCCATCTCAAACTTCAAGGGAGCTCACCTCTTCTGAGCCATTTGTTATCGATCTTAATCGAAACAACGCTTCTTCTCGTTCTTCTTCTCCCCCTTTAGTCATTGACTTGGCTAAAATCTCTAAGGCTCAGCCTTCTCCCAATGTAAATACTGCTGCTTTTACATTTAATGAAAAGTCTCCATCTTTGCAGTATGCTGATGTGTGTAATTATGTTCATAGTTATTTACATTTGTTAGATGACTTGAACGCAATAACCATAGGGGTTGTACAGACTGTTCATACAGATGTATCCCTAGAACCTGTACAATCTCCATACTTTCTAGTTCCCAGCAGAAAGCCAGGAGACATTCCAATATTCTTCTATAAAGGGCCCCAAAGTCCTTCTGATTTAGAAGATGAAGACAAAAATGATGATATTGGAAGATTACAACTACGTCGTTATAGTCAGCAATCTAAAGACATCATCAAAAATATGGGCTATGACTTCAGGACTGGCCTCAATAGTGGAAAGGGAAGAAAAATGCCTGTTCGTATTCCTCCTCTGAAATATGGAAGGACGAAATGCGGACTGGGCTATATAGCCCCTACTCCTTTTATCAATATTATCTATGAAGATCCCGAATCTGACGAAGATAAGAGATCTGATTCTTCTAGTACTACTTCTTGGGATTCCGATACAAGTATCGGGGACTTCTACTGCAACCTTCTGTCTTCCAACATGGTTTCCGTTGACCATTCTGAAGTAAGTGATGAAGACGAAGAAGAGTTTGAAATCTCACCTGAATCAGAACAATGGGCCCAAAGATTAGATAATCAATGGGAGTTCCGTTTCGAGCAAAAAGAACCTCCGACTGAAGACAAACTTGTTCAAATAGATGTTGGTGAAGAGGGATCTCCCAAACCAATAGTCATCAGTGAAAGTCTTTCTGAACCTGATAAGCAAGACATGATCAAACTCATTCGTGACTACATTGATGTCTTCGCTTGGAGTTATGAAGATATGCCAGGACTTGATCCACAAATTGTAACTCACAAGCTCAATATCTTGTCGAATGCTAAACCGGTCAAACAACAACAGCGACGATTTCGTCCAGACATTATGGATGCAATTGAAGTTGAAGTCAATAAACTCATAACCTCCGGGTTTATTAGAGAGGAACAACATCCCGAGTAGGTGGCTAACATAGTTCCTGTCCTTAAAAAGACTGGCAAGGTCAGAGTATGCATAGACTTCCGCGATCTCAATGCGGCATGCCCTAAAGACGAATTCCCTCTACCAATCACTGATGTCATGATTGATAATACCTGTGGATTTGAACGGATGTCATTCATGGACGGGTATTCTGGATACAATCAGATTAAAATGTTTCCAGATGACGAGAAGCACACTTCTTTCAGAACGTCGATCGGTACATACTGTTATACAGTTATGCCATTCGGTCTCAAGAATGCAGGAGCAACTTATCAACGAGCTATGAGCACTATATTCCGTGAACATTTGCGAAAAATAGTCGAATGCTATGTTGATGATATTGCAGTCAAAAGTCGATAAAAGGAGGATCATATCCAAGATTTGAAGACTATATTTGATCTAATGCATAAGCATCAATTAAAGATGAACCCTACTAAGTCCTTCTTAGGCGTCTCTAGTGGTAAATTTCTCGGCTTCGTCATTACCTCTAAAGGTATACACGTGGATCCCGAGAAGATCAAAGCCATCCAAGAGATGCGTCCTCCACGCACCTTAAAAGAGCTACGAGGATTTCAAGGAAGGATCGCTTATATCAGGAGATTCATCTCTAATTTATCAGAACGCTGCAGACCATTCAACAAACTTATGAAGAAAGGTGTTTCTTTTGTCTGGAATGATGAATGTCAGAAAGCATTCGATGATATAAAATAATATCTGATGAGCCCTCCAGTATTGGTACCTCCCGTTTTAGGAATTCCATTTCTCCTATATACTCGAGCAATGAGTCATTCATTGGGTGCATTACTCGCTCAAAAGAATCAAAATGGTCACGAACAAGCCATCTACTATCTCAGTCGTACTATGACTGGAGCTGAACCTCGATATTCACCGGTCGAAAAAGAATGTCTAGTCTTGATGTTCGCTGTTCAAAAGACACGACATTATATCATTGGCCAGACTATTCATGTCATCTCCAGGATCAATCCTATACGGATCATGATGAAGAAACCCAGTGTTTTGAATTCTCGATTAGCTAACTGGGGAATCCTACTTGCTCAGTATGACATGCATTATATTCCTCAGAAATCAGTCAAAGGACAACCTTTAGCTGATTTTCTGGCTGCTCATTCAATTCCAGAAGATTCAAAACTCTATGACGAAATTCCAGATGAAGTCCTAGATTCAAACCAAATTGATGAAGAAGATCCTACTTGGCGTCTATTCTTTGATGGAGCTTCAAGGATAAGTCCTAATGGTGATATTATCGCTGGTGTTGGAATCGTTCTTGTATCGCCAGAAGGTCTTGCTATCCAAAGAGCTTATTCTCTCGATCAGCCGTGTTCAAATAATATAGCTGAGTACAATGCATTACTCATTGGTCTTCAACTCGCTAAACATCTAAATATTCAATATTTGGAGGCGTACGGAGACTCTAAACTCATTGTCAATCAGATAAGGGGTAATTATGAAGTCCGCCATCAAGATCTGGTTCCTTATCATAGATCAGCTATAATTATGGCTTCTTCGTTTGAAGAATTCTTCATTGAACATGTTAGACGAGCATGTAACACAGAAGCTGATGCTCTAGCTAATCTTGCAGCGGTGTTGGCTATCCCAATTAGACGACAACAAATGATTCTTGTTCGCAATCGAGAATTATTTCATCTTGAAAATAACCTGCCCTAGGACTTCCAGTTGACATTGAAGAATCAACATCTCATGACGTCAACACAACAAGAGGATTTGGATTTAGTCGTAAATCTTTATCATCTTCATCTGATTCCAGCATGGAATTCATCTTCAGTCATTCGGCCGAGAATCAAAATACGGATACGGATTGGAGACTTCCTTTCTTAGATTTTGTATTGTATGATATTCTTCTGGATAATCCGAGTGAAGCAGCATCTATCAGACGACGATCATTCCGATTCTATTATAATCATACAACAAAGACCTTATATCATCGAGCCTATGATGGTTTACTTCTCCGATGTGTTGCCGGTGACGAGGCTCAACAAATTATTCGTGAAGCATATGATAGAATTTATGGAGCACATCAGCTTGGACCAAAACTTCAAGACCGTATTCGACGTATGGGTTATTATTGGCCTACTATGGTATCAGACGCCATCGAATATGCAAAGAAGTGTAAAGCTTGTCAAATCCATGCAGATTTTATTCATCAACCTTCGTAATTTCTACATCCGACGGCAGCATCATGGCCCTTCGAAGCTTGGGGCATGGACATTATTAGTCCGATCAATCCGCCGTCATCCAAGGGTCATCGGTTTATTCTTGCAATAACCGATTACTTCTCCAAATGGGCCGAAGCCATTTCTTTGTCTGAAGTTAAGACGTCCAATGTTATTTGCTTTATTAAGCACCACGTCATCTACACGTTTGGTGTTCCTCGACGCATTATTCATGATAATGGACCACAGTTCGTCAGTCAGAAGTTTATTCGATTCTGTGACGATCACCGGATCAACAATGTGGCTTCTACCGCATATAATCCGGCAGCTAACGGATTAGCAGAAGCTTTCAACAAGACCATCATCAAACTCCTAAAGAAGTTTGTCTCTACTAACAAACGTAATTGGAGTGAGAAGCTCGGTAAATGTTTGTGGGCTTATCGCACTACAGTTCGTAATGCTACTAAATGTACACCCTTCTCTCTGGTGTATGGTTGCGAAGCTGTTCTTCCATTAGAGATTCAAATTCCTTCTTTAAGGATAGCAATCGCTAATGAACTCACTGCAGAAAATAATGATCATCTTCGACTTCAAGAATTAGAAGCTCTGGATGAAAAGCGATTATCTGCTCAACAGAATATTGAATTATATCAATCTAGAATTTCAAGAGCTTTTAATAAGAAAGTCAGAATTCGGACGTATCAAAAAGGAGAACTTGTTCTAACAGTCAGACGTCCTATGACTATGACTCATATGAGCAAGGGCAAATTTGACGCAAAGTGGGAAGGACCCTATATTGTGAGCAAAGTTTTCTCAAATGGAGCTTATCAACTCTCAGAATTGGATGGTCGAAAAGTTTTGATGCCTATTAATGGCAAATTCCTTAAAAAGTACTATGTATAAATGTAAATGCTTGTAATCATCAGACAGTTTCATGTTTAGAAATAAAAATTTTATTTTATTTTTATCATGAATGATGATACATGATATTAAAGAAGATCACTATCATCCTTTTCTACATTTGGATGTGGGCCACTGCCGTCCTTCTCGAAGACGTGATCAGCAAAAGAGTCGAGAACCTCCTTGCTAGAACCCACGAGGAACTTGCAAACGACCATCCTCATGGCTTCTTCTTCTTCAGTCTTTCCTGGTTCGAGCAGGAAATCTAGAATGTCCCTTGGTGGCTTGGGTGCAGACGAACCTTCGCCTGCTTCCGTCTTCTTCGATTGAACTGGATCAGCAGGGTGTTCTTCAGTGCCTTTCTGAACTTTTGAGGCAATTCCATTTTTCTTGGATGCTTCTTCAGACGACATTTTTATGTTTGAAAGAAGAAGTGTTCGTTCTTGTCAGATTTCTGCTATATTTATAGGCAGAAGTTCTACAAATAATAAAACGTCACGTTCATCCGACGGTTCATCCATCCATTAATTGCGTTCATCCGACGATTCACACATTCATTAATACTTGACGGTTCATCCGTTCATTTATTCGTCCGTTCATGATCTTCTATCAATTTATTAAATGGGGATTCATTATTGATCACGTTTTCATAACCTCTGAATCAATTCCGAATCTACTTGCTCATTTGTCATTTTTGACCTCTGTATAGAAATCAATCTATTTTCTTTTGAGTTCCTACATATTATAACATCCATAATACCTCTGATAATATCATATACTCTAAAACAGAAAAGAAGATTTCATTATCTATCATGTCCACAATTCATCCACAAATACAAATCTTTGAGCATAGAAGAATTATCATTTCCATTCTCATTTCACCACAAAAAGTCTATTACATTTTCTTAGACTTTCTTACAAATCATAATGGAAATCTATTACAAATCTTGGATTTTCATTCTACACCACAACAATAACCTAATAGAGATCTATCTTCTTCTTTGGATCTTCTCCGTCGGACCTTCTCCGTCAGGTTCGTTGTTGGTGGCAGTTCCTGACTGTCTGGGTCCCAGTCACGACCAGATCAGCAGGAATCAAACTCTGGTCTTCTCTCTCAGACGAGAGGAGAACCACAGAGTATGGCAGCCCGAAGTCGTGGTGCTGCCAATACAACTGATGGATTGGGGGTAACCTCTCAAGGAAGATAGGAATGTATCCAACCTTGGGATACAATTCCTAGTTCTCCCGTGAAAGGAACTCTACTACCCGATTTCTCGGGGTAGAGTTGACTCCACCATCCAACTCTCGTGTATAAAGGCTCTTCCTACCATCTGAGGAAGACCCTTCTATCCCACGAAGAGTTCTGAGTTGTCTGATTTACGCGTCAAAAGCGTATGAGCTCCCTGATGTAGATGTCAGCAGGATATTCTCCACGGCATCCACATCCCCAATGCCAGTTCTGAAGAAAATTTTCAGCCAAGTTTCTGCAGAAAGTATCAACAGAAATCATTCAGCGTGCATTTATCAAACAGAGACAGGCATGTATTATTCAAATCAGAAACAAGAAACAGAAAGCCTATCTTCAACAGCAAAAATAATACACGTATTACACTGACTTACCTTCAAGTTTGGTGCTAAGGATTGGCAAACTCATGTTTGATACAGTGCGCAGAAGTCGAACATTAGAAAATATTGCTTTCCTGTTTGAGAGTGCAATCTCCCAAAAATTTCATTCTCAGAGAAGAAGAAGAGGAATGGGAGATGAGTATCTGTGAAACTCTTCTATCTATTTAAAGGGCAAAGTACAAGTCTATTCTTGGAAAAGATCCGCATAAATAGCGCTCGTAAACCGTGGAATGAGTGTTACGTGTGCTTTGGAAGACAGAGCAACATTGGAAATAGTAAAAGGGTGCTAATTAATATTCTTCATTTATGTACATAGATTAAACACAGAAGTTGTACTTCATTCTTCAAGACAGGCACTGATTGCCTTACAAAAGACAAAACAAAAAGAGTGCAACAAAAGCACAAAAGACACGCTCTATTTTCCAGAGCGACTGAGCTTAATGCCTAGTTCTTCTATGCTTTTGACCCCCACGCGGTGTAACAGAGCCTTCAACATTTCACGCTGCTCTATGAGGCTGTGCCCATCAGAAGAGAACGAGCCATCTAAGCCAAAATAGCTCAAGAAATTCTTGGCTAGTTGCAAGGGATCATCTTTGAGTTCGAAGACAAGGGGCTCTGGCTCTTCACCCCCAAAAGTGGGGTCACCATGGGAACAAAAGCCCAACTTGCGTGCTTCTTCCTCAGCTTTCTCTTTTGGTGTCATGTTGACGTAAGATGAAGATTAAATGAATCCTCTCCCTGTTTATATAACAGAGATCGCCGGCGGTTCATATTCCACCATAAACTGGATGTAATCAGTCTCGGAAAATGAAGAGTCATCATGACATTTAATAAGTTCATTTGGATATTCTCAAAGAACTTCGAAGTCTTTCCGACTTCCGAAAAATTTGAAGTCATCTCAGCGTGACTGATTTCATTTTATCATCTTATTTTCAAAGTATTTCAAAAATTTTGAAGTCTTTTCAATTTTTCGAAAACTTTGAAGGGGGTCTTGTAGGCATTTAAAAATGACAGTCACGTTGAGTTGATCAGGACAGAGTCAAAAGTCACGCTCAGTTGATCAGGACAATATTTACAAATCACGCTGGGGAGACAACTCATCATTTGTCAGAGAGTAATTATGACTGACAGCACAACAGTCGAAGGATGTCTCTTCGTATGCCACGTATGCACAGAATTCGAGAGATCACAGCCGTCTATTGCGTGATTTTCGAAATATTCTTCAGCAAGACTCAACCTTCGTCAAGTTAGCGTACCAAAAGAGCTTCTTGTCATTTAATGTGTCTGACAAAAGCAATCACTGCCAGAGATTTTGTGTCAGTCGAGGCACGCTGAATCAAGACAGCTGGTAGTTCTATCCCAAGTCTGCGTGTATTTTGAGTTTTCACTCAAATCTGCGTGGATTCTGAAGTTTTCTTCCTCAAGTCTGCGTGGATTCTGAAGTTTTCTTCATCAAGTCTGCGTGGATTCTGATGCTTCTTGCCCCAAGTTTGCGTGGATTTTGAAGCTTTCTACCCCGAGTCTGCGTGGATTTCGTCTTCAACAAGTCTGCGTGGATTTCATCAAATTGGAGTACGTGGCAGCCATGCCACTGATCTCTCGCCTGCGTGTCCTATAACTTGCACACGACTCATGCATGATTGTCATGTATCCAACAGTTACAGGCCACGTCCAGCAACTGCTCATAACCTTGCGTATGTTAAATCCTGCATGATTTTCAACTAAGCACAGGCTGTGAAGACAGTTATCTTTTCAGTTATTATTTTTGACTCTATAAATAGAGTTCTTTTTCTCATTCATTGGACAGATACATAGTTATCTACTGTCAAAATTTTGAGAGCTTTTCTTCTTCGCATAGTCCAAGGGATAAAGTGATCGTCTTCTAGATTAGATTCCTACAAATTTTCCCAGATACATAATAAATAAAGGAATTTATTTATGGAAAACAGCAAGGAGTGGTGTTCTTGGATAAGAAGGAGCACCGACAATCCATCTTTTGGATGTTTTGGGTAAAGACCCTAACCTTTTCATATCGAATCTCCATGATATAAATTCTATAGAAATCTGAGAATTATTTGTTCTAAAATCCATGTTAGTTTATCCTTTTTGCTATATTGTCACTTATATAGATTGCATGCTAGGTGGTTGATAGATCAGCTTACAATAGGACTAATTTGAGACATTTCGGTATAATTTTTGAGCGATTTTTAGAATATCTTAAAACCGAATTTATTTGTGTTTATTTGATTTAATTAAAATAATTATTTTAAAATTATTTTCATGATTTTATCATCTCAGATCTGAACCCTAAAAATATGAGCCAACGGATTAGGTTTTCGGCTAACTTGCTAACATAGAATAGCTCATAAATATGGCTGATTTAGTAAATAAATAAGGTACTATTTTCTGGATTATAATCAGATTTAATTATTTTTTTATAATTTATTTCATAGATATAGGTCATAGCAAAGATTTGGTACTGTTTCGGACAAGTTTCGAACATGACTACTTAGCGTAGAATTGACATAACCATGAGTTGTACCCAAAATTCTAAATATAGAATTCAGAGGTTAAATTCAATATAAATTATGTTTAAATTATGATTTTTAGGTGATTTATATGTTTTTCCTTTATTGGGGGACTTAATCTTTGAATTTGAGAAGTCAAAACTATAAAACTAGGTCTATAAATCCTATATGCATGTAGACTTATCGTTTAGGAAACACATGTGTAACTAGAATGCTAAAATAATTATTTATTTGTATGTGGACTCTTGGTAGGTTTGGTATTGCAAATTCAACAAGAACTTGGACGATAGTCAAGTATACTTTGCCAACTTGTACAGTATATGCATGCTTACCTTTGTTCATGTTTACTTCTTTCTGGTACTATCATATGATTTCTTGTTCATAATTTATGATATATTCCTTACTTCTTTTCCTATATTTTACATGTCTTTCTTTTCCTTGTCGTATATTTGGTCCATGCTACACTATTACTTCCTACATTCTCGTATTCTCGTGTGCTTGATTTTGTCATGTGTTCCCGTGTTACTTGGACTTGATTGACTTGATCATTTGACTTGACCTAAAATGACTTGGACTTGACATGATTGACTTGACTCGTAGTTCTAGGCGACAATGTTGCTATTACGCTACCAAAATATGTCACATTAGCGACGCCAGATGACATCGCTAAACATCAAAAATAAGTCGCTAAAATAAATCGGCGACGAAATTAGCGACATTTTGACAATGTTGCGTAAAACATGGTCGCTAACTAGAGAAACGACATTGTTCGTCTCTATAGCGATGTAAGTCTGCGATGCAGCACATCGTTAGATTTTTTCAAAAGTAGCGACGTTTACCGACAATGCATTGCTAATCTGCGACATACAAATTCCTTGTTAATTGTCGCTGACATTTCAACTGTTAGCGACATAAATTGCAAAATTTAGCGACGTTTAGCGACTCTATATCTGACAATTTGGGATTGCCATGTCACCATTTTATCGACGTTTGGCGACATCTAGTGACATTAGGATACTTGCGTAGCGACGTATTGATACGAACTTAGCGACGATGATAGCGACGTTGCCTGACTAAAGTTGCTGACCTGTAATATTGTCTACATCAGCATTTTTGTGATGTTCAGCGACATTCTGATTCTCAGGTTTGCGGCATTTCGGTACACCTTAGCGACATATGCTTGCGTCGTAAAGCGTCGCTAAACGTCGCTAACTTCAAAAAAATGTAAAAAAAAATAGAATACTGAATGCTTTTTATATAAATGACAGTTACATTATAAAGCATTGTACCTGCATTTAGAGTGATATTTTGCAAATAATAGACCTGGAGCAATCCTCCGTAGAATTTTTGGGGTTCGCCGATCCCTTCGGTGGAACACTCAACATCGATAAACCAATATAGAGACAAATAATAAAAATGTACTACCAATAATCAAATAAATATAATCTAACGATAAAAAAGACAGGAAATAGCCGGGTGGAATAAAATCCACTACCAAATGGCTATAAAAAGTGTGTCCAATAATATTCAACATAACATAACACAAATTGTAAGTAAGTGTATAAAATAAATACATAAAGATCCAACAATGGTCACCAATACAACAAATGAATAACTCCAATAAAGGACTACTACGCCTACTCTGGATGAGAAGAAGGAGTAGGCAGTCCCGATATCTGGGACATCATGAACCTATACTGCGCCGGGGTCAGCATCACCGGTGATGACTCATCAGTAGAAGGAAGAGGAGGCAGTGGAATTGCTACAGTTGGTGTGGATGCCGACGCACGACCAGGAAGTGTCTGCTCCGTGGCTAGCAGTTTAGAGTTAGTGGAATCCATAACAGCCGCCAGCCTCGAAACCTGCTCGCCAAAGGCCACCTGTGACCCGTACAACGTGTGAACGACAAGATCCGCCCTCTCCTTTACCGCCTGAACGGCACATTCTGTCCTCTCGCCCGTCTCCCTAATGGTGCGCTCGAGCATATCAAATCGTATGGTGAGGTTGTAGAAGCATGGAAAATATCAGAATAATGGTCCATGCGGCTCCGGATACGAAGACCATGCGGCTCATATGGGAGCTGTCTTATACAGTTCAAAGGAAGACTCTCTGTCTCATGCGGCTCGAGAGTGTATGTGGTTCAGCAGGAATATGCGGCTCGATCCATGCCACGTGTCCCCCTGAGATCCTTCCCTACAGCTGGCCCTTTGAATAGTGGCCTCATTTAATGCTCTGACACGATTTGACGACTGTGGCGGCTCTGGCATAAAGTGTCATAATGAATCTGCCATAATGACAGACTCTTCGGGGAAAGAAGAAGATCTCTGACCTGATCCGTCAGAAATCCTAGGTTGCCACGTGGCAAATCTCATGCGGCTTAAATAGAGAACAGCTTCATGCGGCTCACTGAGAAGTCACCCTATATGACTAGCAGAAATCAGCCATATGCGGCCCACTGAGAGCTCAGCCCCTGCGGCTCAATACAACGCTAGCTCATACGAATTACAAAGACTATGCATATGCGACTAATTGAGAGTTCGTTCCCTGCGGTTTGACGAAGCACTGTCCCATGCGGCTCATGAAGATTATCTCCCTGCGGTTCAAGTCTTGTCTATCCCATGCGGCTCTGGCAGGACCCACAATTAAAACATGTGGCATCGGATCAATCAACGATTTAACCGAATCTCAACTAATATATTTGACATCATCATCATAATTACTGAGATCAAGGCATATCATTTATCATCAAGCCAATGGGACACGTGGCGAGCAATCGGGCATTGGTATAATCAATCATGAAGATTTAAAGCAATCAACATTAATTGCTCACAAGATTCGGTGCTATCCTCATTAATGGCCGAGATTCATTGTAATCAGGACCAAGGGTTCAGATAAATTAAAGGAGCGCCGACATTCCAAAACAATGATCATTAGCAAACCCTAATGATCATACCCCACTCTTATAAATAGCCAGCATCATTTCTTTGCACAAGGACCAGCAACAAAAGAATAAAAAATATACAGAGTCAGAGAGAGAATACACAGAGAGAGAGAGAGAAGCCAGGAGAGCAACAGAGGAGCAAAAAGAGTACTTCTTCGTCAACGCCAACCATCTTTTCACAAGGAGCCAAGGCTGCATACCGATCGTCCAAGGAGTAAGGCAGGGCTGCCGTCGCCTTCCCGAGCCTCTATCGTCACCCCCCAGAATCTAAAATAAACAATTGTACTTAGATTGCTGTACCTAGGTTTTCGTCCCTAGGCTTTCTTTGTACAAGCGAGTTTGTATTGTGAGTCTAAGTTCAGTCCTCCGATAATTGTTCTGTACTTTTATAATCAATGGCAAACACGATAGCGACTCTGCTGGGGACAAACTTCTCCACGGCTGAGGAGTTGGTGACGCAATCGGATGCAACCAAACTTGGCTCCACGCAACAAAAGATGGTCGTCCGCTTCGACCAACAAGCGTTTGAAGAGATGCTCTCCGAAGGAAGCGCTGGCCCGGTCCAGAAGCGCACCCGCACGACAAAGGCTCGCAGAGAGTGGAGGCCAAAATCATTTGCTCCTCCCCAAGCCCCCGACGGTGTACCCTCTGTTGCTCAAGACGGTGAGAAGGACTCTTCTGCGGCCCCACTTCAGACCGTAGATAACTCTGCTGTCTCCAAGTCCGGCAGAAGAAAACATTATGATGCTGGACTTGCAGAGGCAAAGAGGAACTCTACGCGAACTGAGCCGCATAGGGGTGCTAGCCGAGTGAAAAAGGCTCATGCGACCACATCCGCTAGCCACAGGGACAAAGCCCATGCGGCAACAGTCGCTGGCCGCATGAAGAAGAATCATGCGGTCACATCTGGCAGCCGCATAATTTATGCAGCTCCAGTCGCCAATCACATGGTTGAAACATATGAGGCTACAGGAGGCAGCCGCTTGCAGAGAACCCATGCGGCCACTATTGCCAACCGCATGCGGCCAGCCTGCACGGTCGTGACTCCTAACCGCCCAAAGACAACTCATCTGACAGCAGAAGATGACCGCATGCAGACAGCCTGCACGGTACCCAACTCTGGCAGCATAGCGTCCGTTCCACGCTTCTCTCGATCGGTCTTCGACCGTCTCTCATACGGTCCCGACCCTGATGATTCTCTGTATGATAAGCCAGATTCTGTGGCATTCAACTTGGACTCCTCCTATTACGCACCCACAAGTGCTAGAAGGAGGAAGTCTAGGGCAGCGCGGGCTCATCGAGCCCAGTCAGCTGTCCCAACCTCTGACTATCGGAGCGTCCCGTTGACTATCACACGGGCCTCGGATGGAAAGTTGTATACAACCACTCAAGTCCAGCCCCCCGCGGCAAACAGACAGAGTGGTTCCTCTGACCTGCGGGAGACGATCCTCCACAAACGCAAGGAAAGAAAAGGAGTGTCGGTGTGCAAAGAGTCCTCGCTTGGACATTGCTGCACCCAAATCATCGTCAATTGCTACTGCAACAACGCGGCAATGACGGAAGCTCGGCCATCCGCCTTCCAAAGGCTACAGCACCCGAACTCAGAAGATGAGGCACCTCCTGTTGTCTCCTGCAATTCTGCTCAAAAAGTTCCTGCCGAAGAGAGGAGAAAGAAAACGAGCATCTCCAGTCAGAAGATATCAACCATTACAACTAAAAAACTGTCGTCTAAACGGTTGCCCTCCACTGGTGTATTCCAATATACCCGTTCAAAGACGAAATTTACCTCGATGGGAAATTCATCATCCACATCGCTGGGGGTTGAAGAAGCTGGGGGTAACACTCCTCCGAACATCCGCAACAATCCGATGTTCCAAGGAACCGAGTCCGCACAAACAACTCTTCCATCAGGAGCAACGGACGCTGATGCCCCCGAGGACATCCGTAACTCTCAAGACAAGGCAAGCTCTGAAGCTGGGGATACCGTTCCCTCCGAGTCCGAGCCCGAAGAGAACATTCCCACCTATCCCGATGACTTCTCGGTGCATGGGTACGACTCAGAGGGCACATCCTCTACCGTTCCTTCCATCACTCCTCACGTAAGAATGGTGTTCATGACGGACAGCGATCAAGGTGGTTCCAGTGATCGCCAGCGCATCGACAGTCTCGAAGCCATATTACTTGCTTTGGTCAAGTCTGTAGACGAGATTAAAGCGGCCCTGCCCACTTTACAAGGAGGAGCGCCTGGTCAAACAAACACGGGCCCCGCGGTCAATATAGATTCGAACTCAGCGGCACCAAACCCGGGCAATAATCCTCCCGAAATAACAGCCCCCGCCGCGATGGATGAGACCCGAGAAGTAAGAAGAGAGGTCCAAGAGCTCCGTACCATGTTTCATGCCCGAGAAAATGCTCAAGATCTCAGAATACTGCAACCATATCCTGCTGAGTGGAGGGATGTTCCATTCCCACCAAGATATAAGCCGTTCAACATCAACCCATATGATGGCAAAACCTCAGCAAGTCGATACATCACTTACTTTGAGGTCACCACCGACCATCTGCCCCATGAAGATGTGATCCTCACACGGTTATTCATTGGAGCATTGGAAGGAGTCGTCTTTGATTGGTACCGCAATCTACCGGACAACTGCATCCATTCCTTCGCCGGCTTCAAGCGCATGTTCTTGGAACGATTCTATGAAGTAGGACAAGACATCACTATGTCCACTCTCATGGACGTCATCCAAGGGGAGAAGGAGCTAACAAGGAACTACATCGAGCGGTTCCGCCAGACCGCCATGAAGCTACCTTCCAGAAATTCGGATTCTTCTTTGATCGAAATCTGCCAAAAGAGACTGCTTCCAACGATCAGTCTCTGGATGGGCGAGAGTCAATTCAAAGATTGGAAGGCGTTCATCATCAGCGCCACAAGCGCTGAAGAACGACTGAAGAAGGCCCGCCAACTGGGGTTGCACATCTCAGAAGGAGAAAACAAGGGCAAGCGTCTCAACAACGATAATGGGGGTAACCCCTCCAACAATCGGGACAGCAAGGGAAAACAGGCTATGGTGGCCGACACGGCCCAGAAGCCCGAGCCACAGCCAGCAGACAAGCAATGGCCTCAGATCACTTACTCTTTCGAAGACGGCCACGTCAAGCCTATCTTAGACATGCTTATACAAGGAGGTAGAATTCAGCTTCCTCCACTAAGACGGAAGCCTCGGCCGGCTGATTTGGAGAACCCAAAGTTCTGCCATTACCACCGTTATGTACACCACGCTACACATGACTGCTACCAACTAAAACGGTACATCCAAAGCCTCATCGATTCGAACGCT
The DNA here is from genome assembly GCA_029216955.1 of Iris pallida. Classification (NCBI taxonomy): domain Eukaryota; kingdom Viridiplantae; phylum Streptophyta; class Magnoliopsida; order Asparagales; family Iridaceae; genus Iris; species Iris pallida. The sequence continues at coordinate 15,974,219 of JANAVB010042018.1, forward strand.
CTGGCCATCGACTTCGAAGAGGTAACCGTAGCAGCCAATATGGTGTCCGTATAATTCGGCAACTTCCCTCCAATGGAGACCCAAGACGGGGTAATTCCCGTCCCTCTCGCGACAATGGAGATTACCAATCTTCCTCCATCCCGAGAACAAGCTGCTGGTCTAGTACCTCTCACCACCTCAAGAAGAGAGGTCATGTGGGTCCATCCAGACTTGGTGTCAGAAGTAACTCGGCCCACACCATCTCCCACCAACAAAAAGAGTAGAAAAATTAAGACCTGTCGCACAATTTCAGCAGACAACGAGGAAGCTACAGCCATCGTCACGCAGTCCGGAGCACAATCCCAACCTGTGGTTGACAGTCCAGCTGAAAATCATCAACCCCCTGCAACTGATGCTCTGGGACCGGCTCAGCCTTCGACGACGACAAGCCTAGGCCGAAGGAGACTCGCTTCGACAAATCTCTCCGAAAGGACGCAGCCCAAGGGCTAGAGAGGCCCTACAACTTTGACATCTTAGCACAATTGGCTAACACTCCGGCCAAATTGTCATTATATGAACTCCTGAAGCTCTCCAAAGACGTTCGTATTGCATTGAACGAAGCACTCCAAAATGCCGATGCCTATCTCGCTAAATCTAACCTCACTGGGGAGGACTCAACCATGAATCTCCAAGATAGTGCCTGCACGGGAGCAATGCGCAACATCGTCTTCACTCCGCAGGACATGCTCATCAAAACCAACCTACATGATCGCCCGCTATACTACACGGGATACATCGGCGACGTGAAGGTGGATCGGATGCACATTGATCCTGGCTCTTCCATAAGCATCATCCCGAAAGGTCTGCTACATCATCTCCGCATCCCAATGCATCGCTTAACACCTACAAGCACCGCCATCAGCGGTTTCAATTCGGGCAGGAGCTACCCTATCGGAAAGATTTGTCTGAAGTGTCAGATTGGCGATCTGCAATTCGAGGTCACCTGCTACGTCATAGATGCAGACACTTCTTACAACATCCTCTTGGGGCGCCCATGGATACACGATTATATGATCATGCCTTCCACGCTACACCAGTGCTTCAAATATGTCGATAAACACGGCTTCGTGAAGACAGAGTTTGCTGACATCGATCCCTTCAAAGGGGTCGAATCTTACTACTCAGACTCCTGTTTATACGAAAAGTCGAAGAGGCACCTGGATGAAGGAGACGCACAAGCTCATACTGAGACAGCCACGGGATCAGAAGGACCCCTGACGATCCACCTCTAAGCTCGCAAACCGGGCAAGTCTGCACCCCTCACCGCCACTCTGCAGAAGGACGCGATCAGCCTCTCGGCACAAGAAGAGCAGATGACAATCCGGCTGCCGAGATCCGGCCAAGTGCCGAGACCCACAACGGAGCCACTAACAATCAGGTTACCAAGAGTCAGTCAACCAGAAATGGGGAAGCTCAACCCCTCGGACAGGCCATTGACAATATGCCTTCCCAAGAAAGATTGTCGCCTCGATGCAAGGTCTGACACTTCCAGCGAACCAGCCACTCCTCGCTCCACATCGAATGCCAAACTGGGGGTCGCCAGTCTGCCAACTACTCTACGCTCTGCTCCATCAACTGGACCACTGACGATCAAGCTTCCTAGGTCGTCCTCTCAGTCTTCGTTCACACAGGGGGTAGTCGAAGAGGAACCGGAGCTAGCCAAGTATGTGGCCGCCCACACTAATGTCCCCTCCGCTGATGATGTAATCCCCCTAGAAAAGATACCTTACTTCTGTAGAAGCATGGAAAATATTAGAATAAAGACATAAATGGCCCATGCGGTTTTGGGTAGCAAGTCTATGCGGCTCATACTGGAGTTGTCCTATGCGGCCCAAAAGAAGACCCTCAGACTCATGCGGCTCGGGGATGAATACGGTTCAGCAGGAATATACGGCTCAATTGACGACACGTGTGACCCCCCCCACAGTTGGCCACTGGAGTAATGGCCTCATTTAATGTACTGACACGACTCGACGGCTGTCTCTGACATAAAGTATCATAGTGGCTCTGCCATAATGACAGACTCTTCGGAAAAAAAAGAAAATCTCTGACCCGATCTGACAAAAAATCCTAGATTGCCGCGTGGCAAAAGTCTCATGCGGCTCGGATAGAGAACAGCTTCATGCGGCTCATTGAGGAGTCACTCTAATATGATTAACAAAAATCCGCCATATGCGGTCCACCCATAGCCCGGTCTATGCGGCTCAACACCACGCTAATTCATGCGGCCTACAGAAACTATGCATATGCGGCTCACGGAAAGTTCATCCTCTGCGGCTCGATGAGGCATTGACTCATGCGGCTCACGAGTAGTATCCCCCTGCGGTTCAAGTGTTGGTCACCCTATGCGGCCCTGGCAAGATCTTCAATTTAAAAAACGTGGCACTGAAGATGCAACAGAATCCCAACGAGAATATTCGACATCATCATCATAATTGCCGAGATCAGGGCATATCATTCATCATCAAGCCAATAGGACACGTGGCGAGCAATCAAATATTGGCATAATCAATCACGAAGATTTAAAGCAGTCAGCATTAACTGCTCATAAGATTTGGTGCTATCCGCATTAGTGGCCGAGATTCATTATGATCAGGATCAAGGGCCCAGATAGAATGAAGGAGCGCCGACATTCCAAATAGATAATCATCAGCAAACCCTAATGATCCCACCCCACTCTTATAAATAGCCAGCATCATTCCCATGTAAAAAAGGTCGGCAACAAAAGAATAAAAAAAAAAGAGAAGAAGAGAGAGATATACACAGAGAGAGCTCCCCCTTTTCTTGATATTCACAGAGAGAGAGAAGCCAGGAGAGCAACCCGAGGAGAGTAAGAAGAGCCTTTCTTCGTCAACGCCGAGCAGATCTTCCCCGAGCCAAGGCTGCATACCGATCGTCCAAGGAGTAAGGCAGAGCGGCCGTCGCTTTCCCGAGCCTCTATCGTCACCCCCCAGAATCAAAAATAAACAATCGTACTTAGTCTGCTGTACCTAGGTTTTCGTCCCTAGGCTTTTTTTGTACGAGCGAGTTTGTATTGTGAGTCTAAGTTCAGTCCTCCGATAATTGTTCTGTTCTTTTACAATCAATGGCAAACACGATGGCGACTCTGCTGGGGACTAACTTCTCCACGGCTGAGGAGTTGGTGACGCAATTGGATGCCGCTAAACTTGGCTCCACACAACAGAAGATGGCCGTCCGCTTCGACCAACAGGCATTCGAAGAGATGCTCTCTGAAGGCAGCGCTGGCCCGGTCCAGAAACGCACCCGCACCACGAAGGCTCGCAAAGAGTGGAGGCCAAAGTCATTTGCTCCTCCCCAAGCCCTCGATGGGATACCCTCGGTCGCTCAAGACGGTAAGAAAGATTCTCCTGCGGCCCCACTTCAGATCGCAGACACCTCTGTTGTCCCCAAGTCCGGCAGAAGAAAATACTATGATGCTAGACATGCAGGGGCAAAGAGGGTCTCTGCTCAACCTGAGCCACAGAGGGGTATTAGCCGCAGAAAGAAAATCCATGCGGCCACAACCGTCAACCACACGAAGAAAACTCATGCGGCCACTTCTGTCAGCCGCATAACTTATGCAGCTACAGTTTCCAACCGCATGGATGAGATTCCTGCGGCTAGTAAAGTCAACCGCTTGCAGAAAACCCATGCGGCCACAGATGCCAACCGCATGCGGACAGCCTGCACGGCCGTGACTCCTAACCGCATAAGAACTCGTCCCACAACAGAAGACAGTCGCATGCAGATAGCCTGCACGGCACCCAACGCTAGCCGCATAGCGTCTCTACCGCGCTTCTCTCGATCAGTTTTCGACCGACTCTCATGCGGTCCTAACTCTGATCACTTTCTGGATGAAAATCCAGACTGTGTGATACCTAATGTGGACTCTTCCTATTACGCACCCACAAGTGCTAAAAAGAAAAAGTCTAGGGCAGCGCGGACTCATCAAGTCTAGACAGCTGCCCCAACCTCTGACTATCGGGGTGTCCCGTTGAGTATCACGCGGGCCTCTGACGGGAAGTTGTATAAAACCACTCGAGTCCAGTCCCCGACGGCAAACGGACAAAGTGGTCCCTCTGACCTGCGCGAAGCTATCCTCCACAAACGCAAGGAAAGAGAAGGAGCCTCAGCGTGCAGAGAGTCCTCACAGGGACGTCACTGCACCCAGATTATCGTCAACTGCTGTTGCAACAACACGGCAGTAACGGAAGACCGGCCATCCGTCTTCCAAAGATTACAACATTCGAGCTCGGAAGACGAGGCACCTCCCGTTGCCTCCTGCAATTCCGCACGGAAAGTCCCCGTGGAGGGGAGAGGGAAGAAGACAAGCATCTCCAGCCCAAAGGTGTCAACTATTACAGCTAAGAAGCCGTCATCTAAAGGATTATCCTCTACTGGAGTATTCCAATACACCCGTTCAAAGACGAAAACTGCTGCAGTAGGAAGTTCGCCGTCTACGTCATTGGGGGTCGTCGGAACTGGGGGTAGCACTCTTCCAAACCTCTACGGCAACCCGACATTCCAAGAAGATAGACTGGAGGAAGCAAATCCTCCGACGGATACAACAGATACCGACGTCCCCGAAGACGTCCTAAACGAAGCAAGCTCTGAAGCTGGGGGTACTGTTCCTTCCGAGTCCGAACCTGAAAAGAACATCCCCACATATCCTGATGATTTCTCGATGCATGAGTATGACTCGGAGGGCATGTCCGCCACTTCTCCTTCTGTCACTCCTCACGTAAGGACGGTATTCATGACGGACAACAGCCAAGGTGGTTCCGGCGATCGCCAACGTATCGACACTTTGGAGGCCATACTGTACGCCTTGGTCAAGTCTGTAGACGAGATCAAAGCAGCGCTTCCTACTCTGCAGGGAGTGTCACCTGGTCAGACAAGCACGGGTCCCACGAACAACATAGATTCAAATTCAGCGGCACCAAACCCAGGCAATAATGCTCCCGAGATAACGGCCCCTACCGCGACAGATGAGGCCCGAGAAGTAAGAAGAGAGGTTCAGGAGCTTCGAGCGATGTTCCACGCCCGAGAAAATTCTCAAGACCTCAGAATACGGCAACCATACCCAGCTGAATGGAGGGATGTGCCCTTTCCCCCAAGATATAAGCCGTTCAATATCAACCCATATGATGGTAAGACTTCAGCAAGCCGGTACATCACTTACTTTGAGGTCACTACCGACCATCTGCCCCATGATGACGCCATCCTCACACGGTTATTCATTAGGGCACTGGAAGGAGTCGCCTTCGATTGGTACCGCAACCTGCCAGATAATTGCATCCACTCCTTCGCTGGCTTCAAGCGCTTGTTCTTGGAGAGGTTCTATGAGGTAGGGCAGGACGTCACGATGTCTACCCTCATGGACGTCGTCCAAGGAGAGAAAGAGCTGACAAGGAATTACATTGAGCGGTTTCGTCAAACCGTAATGAAGTTACCATCTGGCAACCCGGACTCTTCCTTGATTGAAATTTGCCAAAAGAGACTACTCCCAACAATTAGTCTCAGGATGGGCGAAAGTCAATTCAAAGACTGGAAGGCCTTTATCATCAGCGCTACAAGTGCCGAGGAACGATTGAAGAAAGCTCGCCAACTGGGGTTGCATATCTCAGAGGGAAAGAGCAAGGGGAAGCGTCCCAACGCCAGCAACGACAATGGGGGTAGCCCCTCCAACAACCGGGACAACAAAGGCAAGCAGTCCATGGTGACCGATACAGCCCAGAAGCCCGAGCCACAGCCAGCAGACAAACAATGGCCTCAAATCACTTATTCTTTCGAAGACAGCCACGTCAAGCCTATCTTGGACATGCTTATACAAGGAGATAGAATTCAGCTTCCTCCACCAAGGCGGGAACCTCGGCCTGCTGATTTAGAAAATCCGAAGTTCTGCCATTACCACCGCTACGTCCACCATGCTACACACGACTGCTACCAACTGAAACGGTATATCCAGAACCTCATCGATTCAAACGCTCTGGCTATCGACTTCGAGGAGGTAACCGTAGCAGCCAACATGGTGTCCGTACAATTCGGCAATTTCCCTCCAACAGAGACTCAAGACGGTGTCATACCCATCCCTCTAGCAACGATAGAAATCACTAATCTTCCGCCTGCCCGTGATCAAACTCCCGGCCTAGTTGCCCTCACCACATCACGAGGGGAAATCATGTGGGTCCATCCGGACCTAGTCCACGAGGTGACTCAGCCCACTTTACCTTCTAAAAAGAAAAGTGGAAAGGTCAGATCATGTCGCACCGCCTCGGCAGAGGAGAAGGAAGTCTCAGCCGTCACTACTCGATCTGGAGCACAAGCCCAACCAGTGGCCGAGAATCCGACTAATGATCAGCAGCCCACAAACGCTGATACTCCGGGACTGGCTCAGCCTTCGACGACCGACAAGCCTAGGCCGAAGGAGACTCGCTTCAACAAATCCCTCCGAAAGGAGACACCTCAGGGGCTGGAGTGGCCCTACAACTTCGACATCTTGGAGCAATTGGCTAATACACCGGCCAAATTGTCCTTATATGAACTCCTGAGGCTCTCAAAGGATGTCCGCACGGCTCTAAGTGAGGCGCTCCAAAATGCCGATGCATACTTGGCTCAGGTCAACCTCACGGGAGATAATCAGCCTACAGATCTCCAAGATAGTGCGTGTACAGGTGCAATGCCCAATATCGTCTTCTCTCCGCAGGATATGCTCATTAAAACTAACCTGTACGATCGTCCATTGTACTACACTGGATACATCGGCGACGTAAAGGTAGACCGAATGCACATTGATCCTGGGTCCTCCATAAGCATCATTCTGAAGGGTCTGCTACATCATCTTCGCATTCCAATGCATTGCCTGACGCCTACAAGCACCGCCATTAGCGGTTTCAATTCGGGCAGGAGCTACCCAATAGGGAAGATTCGCTTGAAATGTCAGATTGGCGATCTCCAATCAGAAGTCACCTGCTACGTCATAGATGCCGACACTTCTTACAATATCCTTCTGGGGCGGCCTTGGATACACGATTACATGATCGTGCCTTCCACGCTACACCAGTGCTTCAAATATGTCGATAAGCACGGCTTCGTGAGGACAGAGTTTGCTGATATCGATCCCTTCAAAGGGGTCGAATCTTATTACTCAGACTCCTGTCTGTACGAAAAATCAAAGAAGCATCCGGTCGAAGAGGAGGTGCAAGCTCACACCAAGACAACCACAAGATCAGAAGAACCCCTGACGATCCACCTCCGCGCTCGCAAACCGGGCAGTTCTGAACCCCTTACGGCTACTCTGCGTAAGGACGCAATCAGTCTATCGGCGCAAGAAGAGCAGATGAGAATCCGGCTGCCGAGGTCTGGCCAAGTGCCGAGACCCACACCAGGGCCTTTTACCATTAGACTACCGAGAGTCGGTCAGCTCCAAGCGGAGAAACTCAATCCCTCCGACAAACCGCTCACAATACGTCTTCCTAAAAAGGGCCGTCACCCCGACGCGAGGTCTGACACTTCCAGCGAACCAGCCACTCCTCGCCCCACGTCAGATGCCAAGCTGGGGGTTGCTAGTCTACCAACAACTCCACGACCTGCTCCCCCGGTCGAGCCTCTGAAGATCAAGCTGACTAGGTCGCTCTCCCAGTCTTCACTTATACAGGGGGTGGCCGAAGAAGAACCAGAATTAGCCAAGTATGTGGCTGCCCACTCCGATACCCCTTCCGTGGATGATGTAATCCCTCTCGAGAAGATACCTTATTTTATCAATAAAGGGCTATCTTTGAATTACATCGAGCTCAACAAGCTATGTACAATGTATGCTATGGACCACGGTATAGGCACTCACCTACACACACAAGTGACAAATGTATATACCACAATCCAGCTCATTCCGGCAGAAGACGCTTACCGAATAGTCGAGGGAGGGGACCACCCGATTATCTTCGGCCGGAAAGACGATCCGTACCCCTTCACCATAAAAGAAGTCGATCTTGGGTCAGATGCCGGGAGATTGCCTCTATACCTTTATAGTCCCCAGTCCAAATACCTCATGCAGAAACAAGGATATGATCTAGAAACTACACCAGGCTTGAATTACGGTACCGGACGACGACTACCTTTGAAGCCCCCAGTACCGTCTGGTAAACCACGGGACTACTATAGCAAAACTCGATGTGGACTAGGGTATGTAACTCCCACAACGAATCCAGAGAGTTCAGATGAAGAATGTGATTGGCAGTTACACTCAACCGGGTCACCAACTTCCGACTCAGACACAAGCATTGGGGACATATTCAGACAAGTCCTATCAGTCAACATGGCATTTACCGACGCTTACGAAGAAGATGAGGACATTCCTGAAATTCTCAAGCTTGAGCCGTGGGCCCAACAGTTAGACGCACAATGGGAAAAGCGGTTCGAGCTAAGAGAACCTCCTACAGAGGATGAAGTTATGCAGGTCAACCTCGGCACCGAATCCTCTCCAAAGCCAATCTTCGTCAGTAAAAGCCTAACAGACGAGGAACGAGAATCACTGCTAGAACTCATCAGAGAATACATTGACATATTTGCATGGAGTTACGAAGACATGCCGGGATTAGATCCCGATATTGCTCGCCATAAACTCAATATACGGCCGGATGCAAAGCCAGTCAAGCAGCAGCAACGACGCTTCCGCCCGGGCGTCATGGACGCGATCGAAGCCGAAGTCAACAAGCTGATAGCCAGCGGCTTCATCCGTGAGGAGCAACACCCTGACTGGGTCGCCAATATAGTCCCGGTCCTTAAGAAGAACGGGAAGATCCGAATCTGCATCGACTTCCGTAATCTAAATGAGGCATGTCCGAAAGACGAATTCCCCCTCCCGATCACGGACATCATGATTGACAACACATGCGGCTTCGAACGAATGTCATTCATGGATGGATTCTCGGGATACAATCAAATCAAGATGTCCCCCGACGATGAGAAGCACACATCATTTAGAACACCGATCGGCACATACTGTTACACAGTCATGCCATTCGGTCTAAAGAACGCTGGTGCCACATATCAGCGGGCTATGAGTATCATTTTCAGAGAACATTTGCGCAAAATAGTGGAATGCTACGTCGACGACATCGCTGTCAAGGGTCGCCGCAAGGAGGATCATCTTCAAGATCTGAGAACGGTAATCGACCTGATGCGAGCCCACAACCTGAAGATGAACCTTACAAAGTCGTTCTTGGGCATATCCAGCGGGAAGTTCTTAGGTTTCATCATTACTGCACGGGGTATCCATGTAGACCCTGAGAAAACCAAGGCAATAATGGAGATGGGTCCCCCGAAAAATCTCCGCGAACTTAGAGGCCTCCAAGGGAGGCTAGCCTATATCAGAAGGTTCATTTCCAATCTCTCCGGACGATGCTGGCCGTTCACACACCTCATAAAGAAGGGAGTCTCATTCGTATGGGACGAAGAATGCCAACGCGCTTTCGACGACATCAAAGAATATTTGTTAAATCCTCCAGTCCTGGTGGCCCCGGTCCCTGGAAAACCATTCTTGCTCTATGTACGAGCAATAGAACACTCCCTCGGTGCCCTGCTGGCACAAAATAACGACGCAGGACACGAACAGGCCATATACTACCTCAGCCGAATGATGGTCGGGCCCGAACACCGATACACTGCCGTAGAGAAAGAATGCCTCGCCTTGGTATTCGCCATTCAAAAGATGCGGCATTATGTTACAGGACAAACCATACATGTGATCTCACGGGTAAATCCCCTCAGGGTCCTCATGACTAAACCAGGGGCGCTCAGCTCTCGTCTCGCTACATGGGCAATACTGCTATCCCCATATCATATGATCTTCGTCCCACAGAAGGCTGTCAAAGGCCAAGCCCTGGCAGACTTTTTGGCGGCCCAGCCAGGATCGAGGTCATCCAGAATATACGTGGAAATCCCAGATGAGGTCGCCGATTCTAATACAACCACCCACGACAACATATGGAGGATGTTCTTCGATGGCGCTTCAAGAACCAGACCCAAGGAAAATATCGTCGTCGGGGTCGGAGTAATATTGATCTCTCCTACCGGGCTAGTGATCAATCGCGCCTACTCTCTCACGGAACCCTGTTCCAACAATGTGGCCGAGTACAACGCTTTGGTCATTGGCCTCCAACTCGCAAAGGAGCTGGGTGTAGAATATCTCGAAGCATACGGCGATTCACAATTAATCGTCAATCAGATTCGGGGGTCGTACGAAGTCCGCCATGAAGACATGATCCCCTACCACCAAATAACAATCAACATTATCTCCTCATTCGAGGGATTCTTCATCGAACACGTCCCCAGACTTCAAAATATCGAAGCCGATGCCCTAGTAGGCCTTGCCGCTTCCTTAGCAGTGCCGAACCAAGCGCATCACTCGGTTGAGGTGATAGGCCACGAACTGGTCTGTCCCAAGAACAATATTCAATTCGTGGCGAGCTATTCCGCCCAGACGGTCGACGAAACACCAGACTGGAGACAGTCGTTCATTGACTTCGTCGTATACGATATCCTCCCGGAGAATCCAAGGGAAGCCACCTCCATCAGACGGCGTTCTCTCAGATTCTTCTACGACACAGAGACAAAGATGCTGTACCGACGATCCTACGACGGATTATTACTCCGGTGCTTGTCAAACGCAGAAGCCAAAGAAGCTATACGAGAAGCTCACGATAGTGTCTGTGGGGCCCATCAGCCTGGCCCTAAGCTACAGGACCGCCTTCGCCGTATGGGCTACTACTGGCCCACGATGGTGGCAGACGCAATAGACTATGCCAGAAAATGCAAGGCTTGCCAAGTCCACGCGGACTTCATTCACCAACCATCCGAGTTTCTACATCCAACGGTGGCATCCTGGCCATTCGAAGCATGGGGAATGGATATCATTGATCCAATCACCCCACCTTCCTCCCGAGGACATCGCTTCATACTTGCGATCACCGACTACTTCTCCAAATGGGCGGAAGCCGTCCCACTCGCAGAAGTTAAGACTTCAAACGTGATCAGCTTCCTTAAGCATCATGTCATCTACCGCTTCGGACTGCCGCGGAGGATCATCCATGATAATGGTCTGCAGTTTGCAAGCCATGCATTCTATCGATTCTGCGACAAACACCGCATTCAGAATGTCGCTTCGACACCATATAACTCGGCAGCAAACGGGTTGGCAGAGGCATTCAATAAAACAATCATCAAACTCCTCAAGAAGTTTGTCTCCTCCAACAAACGCGACTGGAACGAGAAGCTCGGCGAATGCTTATGGGCTTATCGCACCACGGTTCGAACAGCTACTGGGAATACACCATTCTCTTTAGTATACGGGAGTGAGGCAGTCCTCCCACTGGAAACTCAGATTCCCTCACTCCGCGTCGCCCTCACTTATCAATTGACAACGGATGATAACTATCGACGCCGATTACAAGAGTTGGAGGCCTTAGACGAAAAGCGCCTCCTAGCCCAGCAAAGGATCGAGCTATACCAAGCACGTATCTCAGGAGCCTTCAACAAGAAGGTCAAAATCAGAACATTCCAAGTGGGCGATCTCGTTCTGGCAGTCCGGAGACCAATGGTCATGACTCACAAGACCGCAGGCAAGTTCCAGCCAAAATGGGAAGGTCCATTTGTCATCGAGGCCGTGTTCTCCAACGGCGCCTACCGCCTCGCCAAGCAGAATGGAGACTTGCTTATGTTGCCCGTCAACGGCAAATTTCTAAAGAAATACTATATTTAGACAACATTCTCCTGATTATCGAGTCATGTACCCTCTTAGTACCCCTGAACTCGTACCCACCATTTTCCAAATTATCGAGTCATGTATCCATTGATACCCCTGAACCCACATCCACAACATTTCAGATTACCGAGCCATGCACCCGCTGGTGCCACTGAACTCTCATCTCCTCAATATTCTAGAAAATCCAAATTATGTACTTATATTCCGGTCACTCTCTCAGATAGTAAGTCACGTATAATCATACCTCTGAACTTTCTTCCTGAAAGAGATCCTCCCTCATGATCCACTACCCGTGCTCCCAGTGCACAAAAAGGGTAATCGATCCACTAATTTCCGAAACGACCATGTCCTCATTACCTCTGAGTCATTTTCACTTCCACCAAAAACAAACCGCCCCCTCGCATAGAACTTCCATGTCCTCCTACCTCTGAGTAGTTTTATGCACCCCTTCTTCATTGAGCCCACTCCTGCCATGTCCTCATTACCTCTGAGTGGGAAGGCTCCATCGAAGAAATCACCATATTTGCCATGTCCACATTACCTCTGAGCAAGTATGTTGGTTCCCTTTCAACCTATTATCCGTACCCACAACCGGAGTACGACAAGGATAATAGGTCCACAAATGTCCTCTGTTGACCACAAATGTCCTCTGTTGACCACAAACGTCCTCTGTTGACCACAAATGTCCTCTGTTGACCATAAATGTCCTCCGTTGACCACAAACGTCCTCTGTTGACCACTATTGATTATAGAAAAGTCTTCCGTGAAGTCTCCCCCTACCATGTTCTCATTACCTCTGAGTAGGAAGATTCCACGATAAAACCCTCATGTTTGCTACGTCCTCATAATCTCGGAGCAAATATGACTGGCTTCCTCCCACCTTATTATCCGTATCCTGAACCAGGGTACGCCAAGGATAATAGGTCCACAAATATCCCTTGCTAAGCTTCTTAAGCATAAATCCACCATCCTACCATGCCCCGGGAGCCCAGCTGCTCTACGACATTCCTTTCCCCAGTACCGAGAACATCCATGACCATTTTGTCGTGGCTGTCCCGGACATCCTGATCAAACTTATTATCCGTACCTAAAACCAAGGTACGCCCAGGGTAACAAGTCCACAAATAATCCCCCAGCAAGTCCAATTCCATGAACACCACAAGAACAAGAAAGAGAAGATGAGTTGAAACATGCTCATTTATCTCAAAATTCAAAAGAGCTACATCAGTGGGGATCACATCCCTGGCAAATAAAAATATACACATATGAAAGAAAAAACAAAAAGAGAAGCAGAAGAGGACAGATGGTGGATCACTGCTCCGGGGCGCATAACACCGTGAGGCGGTCCTTTATCAAGGCGACCGACCGCTCAAAACTCTGTTTGGCTCGACGCTCTGCCTCCTGATTCAGCACCGCCTGGTCCTCCAGATGAGCATAGGCTCGCCAGTTGTCCTCAAACTCCTTAAAAGACCGCTCCAAGGTGGCAGAGGATCGGGAAACCCGCTCGGCCTTCCGAGCAATCGACTCCTGCTCTGCACGAGCACCTTCCCGCTCTAACTCTAGGAAGGCCAACTCCTGTTGGAGTGCAAGAATCCGCTCCCGTGTGGCCGCTACTCCACGAGAAGCAGACTCTTCACGAGCCCTACAAGCCTGACTTCGACGACCCAGATGGGCATATGAAACAGAAAGCTTGTCAAGGTCTTCCCGCACAGCTGGCGCGGCAGCATCCCGAGTGAGCTTAATCTTGTCCCGAGCAGCAACGAGGCGACCCTGCTCCCGTTCAATTGTAGCGGGCAAGCCAGCCTGCCGTACTGCCAGCAGTTGGGTCACAAGTTGGTCAGCCTCTGTCAGCTTAGGCTCCAGGAACGCTGCTAACCCCAGCCCGCCAGGAAGACCCTTCAGAGTGTCAATTTGGCCCCGAGGTCCCCGTAGAGACAGAGAAAAAGGGACCCCCCGTTCCACGGCAGCATTTATACCCCTCCCTAAGTGGCGATAAAAGCTGTCAACCACATCCTGCGTCACCTCGTCCAGAGCCTCCGAGGAAACCGGTGTCAGCGGGAGTGTGGCTGGTAGCGCGGAAGAAGACGCGACGAAATCTGCCACTCCTACCACAAGAGAAACCAACTCCGCACAGAAAGACGCTTGAACAGCGGCCAACTCCTCTTCAGCAGCCCGCAGGATTTGGATGCTCGACAAGGTCGAGAAGTCGACTTCCGGAGCCGTGTCAACAGCGGAAGACGAGGCGAAAACCATTGCCAACTCCCTCCCCGTCTGCCCGGAGACGGCAGGAGGCTCTTCAACATAAGAGAGAGGAGAAGAAACATTCCTTTCGTCCGGATAATGGCCGGCCGAACTCTCCCCGAGAACATCCGCGGCGGGAGGTAAAAGGTCAGGACCTGCAGGGCCAAGGCAACCATGAATCGACTTGACCTGAAGGATATGTTGATAGAGCGAATAAGCCCCTTCGGTAGTCAATATATGGCCTATCTTACCAATGGAGGAGTATGGAGGCTGAGGTTCGCTTACAGCCACCACAACCTCCTCACCAATAACCTCCGAATCAGGAATCAGAGAGTCATCCCCGGGAGAAGAGGTACTGAGAACGGTGTCATCTCGCCGAAGCTCAACGACCGCAGGGGCGGGCCCAGAGGAACCTTCGTTCCCCCGAGCTGATGCTTCAGCAACCCGGGAACTTCCAGCCGCCTCCGGGAGAGCCCCAGCAGAAAGGACCACGGCGCACATATCACTGATTAAGACAGCAAGAGCGGGATCAACCTCGGAGGCAGTAGATGGTTCAGAAGACCCCGGTCCGTCGGACGCCTACAAAGAAAAGTGATTAAATCATATCTGCGAGAGAAAAGGGAACTACAACAAAGAAATAAATCCAATTTAGCCTTACCTCCGGAGTAGCATCGGTACCGTCATCCCTTTCGGTAATAAGCGATCCACGAGACTTAACGGCAGCTCTCTTCACGGAAAAAGTCGCTCTACTGCCAGAAGATTCGTGCCTGACTCGCTTACGTGAGGAACCAGACACAGCCGGAAGCTGTTCTTCCCTCACTCTTCCACCTTCTGTAGAAAGCAATGGGCCCTCCGCCGGTTCATCAGGGATGGGAAGCGATTGATCTGCTACTTCTTCGCCTCCATCAAAAAAAGAATCTTCGCTATCATCTTCCTCCCCAGCCGACTCGGAAGGTTCTGATTCAGGGAGAGGAGTCTGAAGCGCTAGTTGCTTTCTGGCCTTAGCCCCCTTTGGCTTCTCCTCTAAGCCTGTACCCACGATAAAACTGGTACTCGAATCAAAATTAATAGGAGGCTTGTTCGCCATGACATGATACAAAGCAGCCACGTATAAAATTTCCCTTGGCGTCTGAGCATCAGGGACCGAGAAGCTGGCTCGAGTATGATAAGCATCATAATAATTCCATGCCCTGACGCCATCAAGAACACTACCTTCGAAGCCCAAACCCGGATTGGGATGATCAAGGAATAATTGGCTATAACCGAACTGCCGAGAAAACCTACTAGGTAGGTAAGGCTCCAGGTACACCCTATCGCGGTTGCGATAAACCAAATGAGCAGGACGGATGTTACGCAACCAGGTGAGCATATCCGGAGATAGAAAGTGAGGAGGTCCAGTACCATCAAGGTGTACCTTACTCACATCCTCATCAGAAAAAGGAGGAACAGACACAAAAAGGTGACACCCATCTACCCTCGCCAGCGCCCTCCGACAAGCCGGCATAGTATTGTATTCCCAAGACTGGCGATGGCATTTGAAGAGGAAAGCATCTTCATCCGTAGCATCTTCCGCTATCCCGGGTCCCAGCAAAGACTTGTAATGCATCGCCAACCACGCCATCAAGTAATGGAAAGGCAATTCTACGCGCTCAAAATCCAAGGTCTTCTTACGCACAACAACTTTGGATGAGAAGGTCCGAAGACCGTGGTGGATGCTGCACACCATGGCAGGAAGAAGGGCCAGCCTAACTCCGAACACCAGTTTAACGGCGGGAAGAATAAAATGACGACCGATCCTCTCGATGGAACCTGCTCCTCCCGAGACGACGCAATTCCGTAACCATATCATCAAAAAGCCAGCCAGAAGCGCCTTCTCTGACATCTGCGTGGTCCCATAGTAAAAATAGCTGAGAGAGTCAGTTTAACTCCCAAATATGTCACTCCTGGACCGCGACTTCTTGACGCCTGACATCAAATCCTTCACCTCCATGTGCGTCTTAGGGGTTCGAGGAGTAACTCCACCAGAAGGGTTAACTTTGAAAAGGTAACTAATCCATGATGTGGTGTGGGGAGTGGTCCCTTCGGAGCTATCCGCTGTCTTTATGGCCATCTGGTGACAAGCACTATGGTGGCACAGCAACTCCCGGTATACTGCAACGAAACCTGGGAATCGTCGGTCCAAGTCCTCAAACTCCTCATTCGAAGGGGTATACACCCCGAAAGGCTCATTTCCCCAGGGGAGTTTAGAGACAGTATACATCTCATGAAGAGCAAGCCCCAGCTCCCCTACTGGTGAGAAGAATGTCCCCGTTCGCCAGCTATACATCTCCAAGAGCGCCATGAACATCGGCTTATTAATAGGGAGCCCGTGACAAGTCCCTCGAACAACATGATAAAGTCCCACCTCACACAAGAGTGTTTCGTAGGTTTGCAGGACCCAGGTGGTCAATTGGACCCACATAGAAGTAGGGTTTATCCAATTCGTCAACGCTATCCTACCAACAGGATAGGACTTCTTACGGACAAGCCGATTCAAGAAGGTGTCAGCCTGAGCAAATGAGAAGTTGGGACCGTATGCATTCATGAACGAGCCCGGGGCCAGACCCATCATATACCGAGGGACGGGATCCTTACCTGGGTACGCTGACCGTATATTCGGATTGTAATGGATGTCGCCCATCAGCATCCCCGATTGAGTAGGGGTTAAGTTGCACACCATCTTCCTGTTCAACAGCACCATGTTGAACCACGATAAGGGATAATGGCGTTCCATAAAAGGGATATGGATTGACTCCCCATCCAAAGAGAAATCCCAGTTCTCGGAAATCTCTAACACTCGAGAGTTCCCTATGATTAGAGCATCTCCAAAGAGGAATAGAGGCTTCAGGTATTTCCCATCCAGCCTCCCAGTGTTCATCATGGAACGAAGGTAATGAAGGGTCTGATTTTCGATGGCATTCAACCTCTCCAAAGGCTCATCAACAGGGAACTGATTCAATACATGCTTAATTAGGTCGTCAAGACGCACACCCAAAGCGAATTGATTTGAACCAACCAAAAGTTCCCCCGCAGGATTCACGGGCAGATTCACTAGAAAAAGATAAAAAAACAAGGTCAGAAGACAAACAAAGAAAACAGAAGTATTGGAAAAGATTACTGAAGTCTATGCGGCTCAGGTTGCCACAGCCTCATGCGGCTCATCAGCAGATAGGTCCATGCGGCTCTGCGCGTCATAGCCCCATGCGGCTCTGAATTAACCAAGTTCGTACAACTCAGATTCAGAAGGGTTTATAGATTCATGCGGCTCAGCCCGACTCATACAAACCGCTGCGGCTACAAACCATCAAGTTCATGCGGTTCAAAAGTGAGCAACGCTTATGCGGCCCAAGTCGAAAACACACATGCGGCACTGATCGAATATGACAAGCTCATGCGGCCATAATGGGCGAATTGCTTATGCGGTCACATCGATACGTCTCGTATATGTGGCTTGTGCATAAAGTATGCAACAGAGCCATGGCAGCAGTTAGAGTTTTTTCGGAGTGACCCCCTTACCAGCGATGGGCGGGTGAACATCAGGATGGACAGCGCCTACAGCAGCCGACGGAGGAGCGACTACATTCGTCGCCACAGTCGCCGTAGCAGCAACTGCCTTGCCCTTCGCGGCCTTCGATGCAGCAGATCTCTTGGGAGCCATGGTCGATGGATGAAGAAGGAAAACGAAGAACGAAGTTGGCAACAGGGAATTCAAGCAAAGAAAGGAGGTAAAGAAATCCCCAAGAGCTGAAAAACTCCTATTTATAGGCGATCCATAAAGTAGAAAGACGCCTCGGATTACGCGCCGCCTCCAGAAATAAAGGCGAGAACGCTTCGGTCAAGGCAAAACCGACCCTTGGGATCCTCCCCCAAAAGGCGGCGTCAAATCAAATCGAAGGCAATTAATAAAGATTTGCTCACGTGGTCAGGGCGCGTGGCAAAGAGCTTATGCGGCCAGAAGAATCTATACGGCCGAGATGCTAATGCGGCATGAACGGGGCCATGCTTCTTATTCAAAGTGTTTCAATTTTACAAATTGAAAACTTTGAAGGGGGTCCTGTAGAAGCATGGAAAATATTAGAATAAAAGCATAAATGGCCCATGCGGTTTTGGGTAGCAAGTCTATGCGGCTCATACTGGAGTTGCCCTATGCGGCCCAAAAGAAGACCCTCAGACTCATGCGGCTCGGGGATGAATGTGGTTCAGCAGAAATATGCGGCTCAATTGACGACACGTGTGACCCCCCCCACAGTTGGCCACTGGAGTAATGGCCTCATTTAATGCTCTGACACGACTCGACGGCTGTCTCTGACATAAAGTATCATAGTGGCTCTGCCATAATGACAGACTCTTCGGGAAAAGAAGAAAATCTCTGACCCGATCTGACAAAAAATCCTAGATTGCCGCGTGGCAAAAGTCTCATGCGGCTCGGATAGAGAACAGCTTCATGCGGCTCATTGAGGAGTCACTCTAATATGATTAACAAAAATCCGCCATATGCGGTCCACCCATAGCCCGGTCTATGCGGCTTAACACCACGCTAATTCATGCGGCCTACAGAAACTATGCATATGCGGCTCACGGAAAGTTCATCCCCTGCGGCTCGATGAGGCATTGACTCATGCGGCTCACGAGTAGTATCCCCCTGCGGTTCAAGTGTTGGTCACCCTATGCGGCCCTGGCAAGATCTTCAATTTAAAAAACGTGGCACTGAAGATACAACAGAATCCCAACGAGAATATTCGACATCATCATCATAATTGCCGAGATCAGGGCATATCATTCATCATCAAGCCAATAGGACACGTGGCGAGCAATCAAATATTGGCTTAATCAATCATGAAGATTTAAAGCAGTCAGCATTAACTGCTCATAAGATTTGGTGCTATCCGCATTAGTGGCCGAGATTCATTATGATCAGGATCAAGGGCCCAGATAGAATGAAGGAGCGCCGATATTCTAAATAGATAATCATCAGCAAACCCTAATGATCCCACCCCACTCTTATAAATAGCCAGCATCATTCCCATGTAAAAAAGGTCGACAACAAAAGAATAAAAAAAAGAGAGAAGAAGAGAGAGATATACACAGAGAGAGCTCCCCCTTTTCTTGATATTCACAGAGAGAGAGAAACCAGGAGAGCAACCCGAGGAGAGTAAGAAGAGCCTTTCTTCGTCAACGTCGAGCAGATCTTCCCCGAGCCAAGGCTGCATACCGATCGTCCAAGGAGTAAGGCAGACCGGTCGTCGCTTTCCCGAGCCTCTATCGTCACCCCCCCAGAATCAAAAATAAACAATCGTACTTAGTCTGCTGTACCTAGGTTTTCGTCCCTAGGCTTTCTTTGTACGAGCGAGTTTGTATTGTGAGTCTAAGTTCAGTCCTCCGATAATTGTTCTGTTCTTTTACAATCAATGGCAAACAACTTCATCAATAAAGGGTTATCTTTGAACTACATCGAGCTCAATAAGCTATGTACGATGTATGCTATTGAACACGGCATAGGCGCTCACCTACACACACAGGTGATAAATATGTACACCGTAATCCAGCTTACTCCAGTAGAAGACGCCTACCGAATACACAAGGGAGGAGATCATCCAGTCATCTTCGGCCGGACGAACAACCCTCATCCCCGCACCATAGAAGAAGACGACCTCGGGTCAGATGCCGGGAGACTGCCTCTGTATCTCTATAGCCCTCAATCCAAATATCTCATGCAGAAACAGGGGTATGATCTAGAGACTACGCCAAGATTGAACTATGACACTGGGCGACGATTACCTTTGAAGCCTCCAGCCCCGGCGGGCAAACTATGGAACTACTATAACAAAACTCGATGCGGGTTAGGGTATGTAACGCCTACTACGACCCCGAAAAGTTCAGATGAAGAATGCGACTGGCAGTCGCATTCAACCGGATCGCCAACTTCCGACTCAGATACTAGCATCGGAGATGTGTTCAGACAAGTCATGTCAGTCAACATGACGTTCGCCGACGCTTACGAGGAAGACGAAGACATCCCCGAAATCCTTGAGCTAGAGCCATGGGCCCAGCAATTAGACGCGCAATAGGAAAAGCGATTCGAACTGAGAGAACCTCCTACTGAAGATAAGGTCATACAAGTGGATCTCGGCAGCGAATCTTCTCCAAAACCAATCTTCATTAGTGAAAGCCTAACCAACGAAGAGCGGGAGTCGCTGTTAGAACTTGTCAGGGAGTACATTGATGTGTTCGTCTGGAGCTATGAAGATATGCCAGGGTTAAATCCTGACATCGCTCTTCATAAACTCAATATTCGGCCAGATGCGAAGCCAGTCAAACAACAACAGCGACGCTTTCGCCCAAGCATCATGGACGTGATCGAAGCTAAAGTCAACAAACTAATAGCCAGCGGCTTCATTCGTGAGGAGCAACATCCCGATTGGGTCGCCAATATAGTACCTGTCCTTAAGAAGAATGGAAAAATTCGAATCTGCATCGACTTCCATAATCTGAACGAGGCATGTCCCAAAGATGAATTCCCCCTTCCTATCACAGACATCATGATCGAAAATACCTGCGGCTTTGAGCGCATGTCATTCATGGATGGCTTCTCGGGATACAACCAAATCAAGATGTCTCCCGACGACGAAAAGCATACATTATTCCGAACACCGATTGGCACGTACTGCTACACAGTCATGCCTTTCGGTTTAAAGAATGCTGGCACCACATATCAAAGAGCTATGAACATCATCTTCAGAGACCACTTACGCAAGACGGTGGAGTGCTATGTTGATGATATAGCCGTCAAGAGCCGTAGCAAAGGAGACCATCTGCAGGATCTAAGGACGGTATTCGACCTAATGCGGACGCACAATTTGAAGATGAATCCTACGAAGTCCTTCCTGGGCGTATCTAGCGGGAAGTTCTTAGGCTTCATCATCACTGCAAAGGGTATCCATGTAGACCCCGAGAAGACAAAAGCAATCATGGAGATGGGTCCCCCGAGAAATCTCCGCGAACTCAGAGGCCTTCAGGGAAGGCTAGCTTACATTAGGAGGTTTATTTCTAACCTCTCCGGGAGATGCCGACCATTTACCCACCTCATGAAGAAAGGCGTCTCGTTCGTATGGGACGAAGAATGTCAGCAGGCCTTCGACAGCATCAAAGAGTATTTGTCGAACCCTCCAGTCCTGGTGGCCCCGGTTGTTGGAAAACCATTCCTGCTCTACGTACGAGCAATAGAGCATTCCCTCGGGGCTCTGCTGGCACAGAATAACGATGCAGGCCATGAACATGCCATATATTACCTCAGCCGAATGATGATCGGACCAGAGCACCGATACACCGCTGTGGAGAAGGAATGCCTCGCTCTGGTGTTCGCCATTCAGAAAACGCGGCACTATGTCATCGGACAAACGATACATGTGATCTCACGAGTTAACCCTCTCAGGGTCCTCATGACTAAACCAGGGCCACTCAGCTCTCGCCTCGCTACATGGGCAATACTGCTGTCCCCTTATCATATGATCTTCGTCCCCCAAAAGGCAGTCAAAGGTCAAGCCCTGGCAGATTTCTTGGCAGCCCACCCAGGCTCGGAGTCCTCCAGGATATACGAAGAGATCCCAGATGAGGTCGCCGACTCGCATACAACCTCCCACAAAAATATATGGCGAATATTCTTCGACGGTGCTTCGAGGACCGGACCTAAAGGCAATATAGTCGTCGGAGTCGGATTAGTACTAATCTCTCCTTCCGGATTGGTGATTAACCGCGCTTATTCCCTCACTGAACCCTGTTCTAACAATGTGGCCGAGTACAACGCTCTGGTCATTGGCCTCCAACTTGCAAGAGAGCTGGGGGTAGAATACCTTGAAGCGTACGGCGATTCCCAACTAATCGTCAATCAGATCCGGGGTTCGTACGAGGTACGCCATGAAGACATGATCCCTTATCATCAAATAGCGATCAATATCATCTCGGCATTTGAGGGGTTCTTCATCGAGCACGTCCCCAGACTCCGAAATATTGAAGCAGATGCCTTAGCTGGTCTCGCCGCTTCCCTAGCAGTTCCGAATTATGATCGACAATCAGTGGAAGTGATAGGCCATGAACTGGTCTGTCCCAAAAATAATGTGCAATTCGTCGCAAGTTATTTCGCACAGATGATCGATGACGCCCCAGATTGGAGACAACCATTTATCGACTTCGTCGTCTACGACATCCTGCCTGAGAACCCAAAGGAAGCTACTTCCATCAGAAGGCGTTCCCTCAGATTCTTCTACGATACAGAGACGAAAATGCTGTATCGCCGCTCCTACGACGGATTACTGCTTCCGTGTCTGTCAAACGCAGAAGCCAAATAAGCCGTACGAGAAGCCCATGATGGTGTTTACGGGGCCCACCAGCCCAGCCCAAAACTGCAAGACCGCCTTCGCTGAATGGGCTACTATTGGCCCATAATGGTGGCAGACGCGATAGATTATGCTAGAAAGTGCAAAGCTTGCCAAGTCCACGCGAACTTCATCCACCAACCCTTCGAATTTTTACATCCGACAGTG
This sequence comes from Iris pallida, assembly GCA_029216955.1. NCBI lineage: Eukaryota > Viridiplantae > Streptophyta > Magnoliopsida > Asparagales > Iridaceae > Iris > Iris pallida. Next base: position 15,996,839 of record JANAVB010042018.1, read on the forward strand.
GCATCCTGGCTATTCGAAGTATGGGAAATGGATATTATTGGTCCAATCACCCCACCTTCCTCCCGAGGACATCGCTTCATACTTGCGATCACTGATTACTTCTCTAAATGGGCGGAAGCTGTCCCACTCGCAGAAGTCAAGACTTCAAACGTGATCAGCTTCCTTAAACACCATGTCATCTACCGCTTTGGACTGCCCCAAAGAATCATCCATGATAATGGTTCGCAGTTTACAAGCCACACATTCTATCGGTTTTGCGATAAGCACCGTATTCAGAATATCGCCTCGACGCCGTACAACTCGGCAGCAAATGGGTTAGCCGAGGCGTTCAACAAAACAATCATCAAACTTCTCAAAAAGTTTGTCTCCTCCAACAAACGTGACTGGAACGACAAGCTCGGCGAGTGCTTATGGGCTTATCGCACCACGGTCCGAACAGCCACCGAAAATACACCATTCTCCCTGGTATACGGAAGTGAGGCAGTCCTCCCCTTGGAGACACAGATCCCCTCACTACGTGTCGCCCTCATACACCAATTGACAACCGATGATAACTACCGACGTCGACTGCAAGAGTTAGAGGCCTTAGATGAAAAGCGCCTCCTAGCTCAGCAAAGGATTGAGCTATACCAAGCACGCATCTCAGGAGCCTTCAACAAGAAGGTCAAAATCAGAACATTCCAGGTAGGCGATCTCGTCTTGGCAGTCCGGAGGCCAATGGTCATGACTCACAAGACCACCGGTAAATTCCAGCCAAAGTGGGAGGGCCCATTTATCATTGAGACGGTATTCTCCAACGGTGCTTACCGCCTTGCAAAGCAAAACGGTGACTTGCTCATGCTGCCCGTCAACAGCAAGTTCCTGAAGAAATATTATGTCTAAACGACATTCGCTACAAGGTCGTCGAGTCATGTACCCGCTGGTACCACTGAACTCACATCCTTAGCATTTCAGATTATCGAGTCATGTACCGGCTGGTACCACTGAACTCACACCCTCAGCATTTCAGATTATCGAGTCATGTACCGGCTGGTACCACTGAACTCACACCCACAATATTGTAAGATTATCGAGTCATGTACCTGCTGGTGCCCCTGAACTCACCCCTACATCCCCTTTAGATTATCGAGCCATGTACCCGCTGGTGCTGCTGGACTCCCACTTTCTCAATATGTTAATTTACCGAGTTATGTACCCGCTGGTACCTCTGAACTCACATTTCGGTCACTCTTTCAGATAGTAAGTCACGTATGATTATACCTCTGAACTTGCTTCCCTGGAAGAGATTCTCCCTCATGATCCAATACCCGTACTCCCAGTGCACAAAAAGGGTAATCGATCCACAAATTTTCGAAAACGGACATGTCCTCATTATCTCTGAATCGTTTTCACTTCCACCAAAAACAAACCGCCCCTCACATAGAACCTCCACGTTCTCCTACCTCTGAGTCGTTCTATGTACTCCCTCTTCATTGAGCCCACTCCTGCCATGTCATCATTACCTCTGAGTGGGAAGGCTCCGTCGAAGAACCCTTCATGCTTGCCATGTCCACATTACCTCTGAGCAAGTATGTCGGTCTCCTTTCGACCTATTATCTGTACCCACAACCGGAGTATGACAAGGATAATAGGTCCACAAATGTCCGCTGTTGACCACAAATATCTCCCGTAAAACCTCCCCTGCCATGTCCTCACTACCTCTGAGCAGGAAGGTTCCACGGTAAAACCCTCATGCTTGCCATGTCCTCATGACCTCTGAGCAAATATGTTGGTTTTCCTTTCACCCTATTATCTGTATCCCGAACCAGGATACGCCAAGGATAATAGGTCCACAAATATTCCTTTGCTAAGCTTCTTAGCATAAATCTACTACCCCACCATGCCCCGGGAGCCCAGCTGCTCTACGACATTCCTTTTTTTGTTAAGCACCGAGAACATCCATGACCACTTTGCCACGGTTGTTCCGGACATCCTGTCCAAACTTGTTATCCGTACCTAAAACCAAGGTACGCCTAGGATAACAGGTCCACAAATAAATCCCCTAGCAAGTCCAAATTCCACAGATGCCACAAGTACAAGAAAGAGATGATGAGTTGAAACAGGCTCATTTATTCAAAATTCAACGTACTACATCATTTGGGGATCACACCCCTTACAGAAAAAAAAGAAAAAAAGAAAGCAAAAGAAAACAGACGGCTGATCACTGCTCTGGGGCACATAACGCCCTGAGACGGTCTGTCAGCAAAGCAACCGACCGCTCAAACCTCTGAGAGGCTCGACGCTCTGCCTCGTAGGTCAGCGCTGCCTCATCCTCCAGATGAGCGTGAGCCTGCCAATTATCCTCAAATTTCTTAAAGGCCCGCTCCAGGTTATCGAAAGATCGGGAAACCTTCTCGGCCTCCCGAACGATCGACTCCTGCTCCGCCTGAGCAGCCTCCAGCTCTGACTCTAAGAAGGCCAGTTGCCTCTGGAGTCCAAGAATCCGCTCCTTCGTATCAGCAATTCCACGAGAAGCGGACTCTTCCCGAGCACGGCAAGCATGACTCCTGCGACCCAGCTGGTCATAGAAGCAGAGAACATATCAGGGTCCCCCCGTACAATTGGCCCAGCAGTATCGCGGGATAGCTTAATCCGATCCCGAGCAACAATGAGGAAGCCCCGCTCCCACTCGATTGCAGCAGGCAAGCCCGCTTGTCGTATCGCCAGTAGCTGGGTCACAAGCTGATCAGCTTCCGTCAGCTTAGGCTCCAGCAGTGCAGCCAATCCCACCCCGCCAGGAAGGGACTTCAAGGTCGCAATTTGACCCCGAGCGCACTGAAGAGATAGAGAAAATGGGGTCCCCCGTCCTATGGCAGCGTCTACGCCCCTTGTCAAATGACGATAGAAGCTGTCTACCACGTCCTGCGTCGCCTCGTTCAGAGTCTCCGTGGAGGCCGGTGTCAACGGGAGCGTGGCTGGCAGCACCAAAGAAGACGCAACAGAATTCGTCGCTCCTGCTAAGAGAGAAACCAGCTCCGCACGAAAGGACGCTTGAACAGCGGCCAACTCCTCTTCGGCAGCCTGTAAAACTTGAATACTCGGTAGGGTCGAGAGGTCGGCCTCCGAAGCCGTATAATCTGCAGAGGATGAGGCGAAGACCATCGCCAACCCCATTTCCATCGGCCCAGAGCTGGCAGGAGGCTCCTCGATGTGAGACGGCAAAGGAGAGGGAACGCTCCTTCCTTCCGTATCACGGCAGACCGAACCTTCCCCAAGAACATCCACGGCAGGAAGTAAAGGGTCGGGACCTGCAGGGCCAGGGCAACCATGAATCGATTTGACCCGGAGGATATGTTGATAGAGCAAATAAGCCCCCTCACTAGTCAATATCTGGCTTATCTTACCAGTTGAGGAGTGTGGAGGTCGAGGTTCGCTTACAGCCACCGCAGCCTCTTCACCAACAGTTCCCTAGTCAGGTATAACAGACTCCTCCCCCCTTGCGTCCTCGGGAGGGGATGCACCGAGATCAACGGCACCTTGTTGAAGATCAGCCATCTCGGAGACGGGTCCGAGGGAACCTTCGTCACCCCGGGCCAAGACCTCAGCAACCTCGGAGCTTCCAGCCGCTGCTGAGAGAGCCCCCGCAGAAAGGATCGCAGCACACATGTCACTAATCAAAGCAGCAAGGGCCGGATCAGCTTCAGGGGTGGTAGACGATCCAGGAGAGGTCGGCTCATCGGACGCCTACAAAGAAAAGTGATTAAGTCATATCCCCAAGAGAAAAGAAAACTACAACAAAGAGATGGCTATGACTTGGCCTCACCTCCAGAATAGCGTCTGTATCTTCACCCTTCTCGGTGATAAGTAATCCACGAGACCTAACAGCGGCTCTCTTCACGAAAAAGGTCGTTCTACTGTCAGAAGACTCGGGTCTAACCCGTTTACGCGAGGGACCAGACACGGCTGAAAGTTGTTCTTCTATCACTACTCCCTCTTGCGTAGTAAACAACAAATCCTCCGCCGGTTCGTCGGGTGTGGGAAGCGGTTGGTCCGCTACTTCTTCACCCCCACCAGAGAGGGAACCTTCGCTGTCATCATTATCCTCATCTTCAGCCGACTCGGAAGGTTCTGATTCAGGGAGGGGGACCTGGAGCGCCAGTTGCTTTCTAACCTTAGCCCCTTTGGGCTTCTCCTCTAAACTGGTACCCACGATAAAACTGGTACTCGGATCAAAGTTAACAGGAGGCTTGTACGCCATAACGTGATATAAAGCAGCCACGTACAAAATTTCTTTCGGTGCCTTAGCATCGGGAACTGAGAAGCTGGCCCGAGTATGATAAGTGTCGTAATAATTCCACGCTCGGACGCCGTCAAGAATGCTACCTTCAAAACCCAAACAAGGGTTGGGACAATCAAGGAACAACTGGCTATAACCAAACTGGCGGGAAAACCTGCTAGGTAGGTAAGGTTCCAAGTATACATTATCTCGGTTGCGATAAACCAGATGCGCGGGGCGGATATTGTGCAACCAAGCAAGCATATCCGGAGATAGAAAATGAGAAGGTCCAGTACCATCAAGGTGTACCTTCCTCACTTCCTCATCAGAAAAAGGAGGAACAGACACAAAGAGGTCACACCCATCCACTCTCGCCAGCGCCCTCCGACAAGCTGGCATAGTGTTGTATTCTCAAGACCGGTGATGGCATTTGAAGAGGAAAGCATCTTCGGCTGTAGCATCTTCCGCTATCCTAGGTCCCAGCAAAGACTTGTAGTATATCGCCAACAACCCCATCAGGTAGTGGAAAGGCAGTTCTACGCGCTCAAAATCCAAAGTCTTTTTGCGAGCAATAACCTTGGACGAGAATGTTCGCAGACCATGGTGTATGCTGCACACCATAGCAGGAAGGAGGGCCAATCTAACTCCGAATACTAGTTTAACGGCAGGGAGGATGAAATGACGACCAATCCTCTCGATAGAACCCGCTCCTCCTGAGACTATACAGTTCCGTAGCCATATCATCAAAAATCCAGCCAGAAGCGCCTTCTCCGACATCTGTATGGTCCCGTAGTGAAAATAACTAAGAGAGTCAGCTTGACTCCCGAATATATCGCTCTTGGATCGCGACTTCTTGACACTTGACATCAGATCCCTTACCTCTGCATGCGTTCGAGGGGCTCGGGGAGTAACTTCGCCAGAAGGATCAACTCTAAAAAGATAATTAATCCAGGATGTGGTATGGGGAGCGGTCCCCTCGGAGCTATCTGTCATTTTTATAGCCATCTGATGACAAGCACTATGGTGGCATAACAACTCCCGATACACCGCAACAGAACCCAGGAGTTGCCTGTCCAAGGCCTCGAACTCCTCATTCGATGGGGTATACACCTCGAAAGGCTCATTCCCCCATGGAAGTTTAGAGACAGTATACATGTTGTGAAGAGCAAGCCCCAGCTCCCCTACTGGTGCAAAGAATGTCCCCGTTCGCCGGCTATACATCTCCAAGAGCGCAACGAACAGTGGTTTATTAATGGGAAGCCCGTGACAAGTGCCCCGAATGGCATGGTAAAGCCCCACCTCCCGCAAGAATGTTCCATAGGTCTGCAAAACCCAAGTAGTCAACTGGGCCCACGTAGAGGCAGGGTTTATCCAGTTCGGCAGTGCCAGCCTACCAACAGGATAAGACTTCTTGCGAACGAGCCGATTCAGGAAAGTATCAGCTTGAGTAAGTGTGAAGTTGGGACCGTATACATTCATGAAAGAGCCCGGGGCCAGACCCATCATATACTGTAGGACGGAATCCTTACCCGCATACGCTGACCGCATGTTCGGATTATAATGGATGTTGCCCATCAACATCCCTGATTGAGTAGGAGTTAAGTTACACACCATCTTCCTGTCCAGCAACACCATATTGAACCATGACAAAGGATAATGACGTTCCATGAGAGGAATATGGATTGCCACCCCATCCAAAGAGAAATCCCAGTTCTCGGTAATTTCCAAAACTCGAGGATTCTTGATGATTAAAGCATCTCCAAAAAGGAACAAAGGCTTCAGGTATTTCCCATCCAGCTTCCCAGTATTCATCATGGAACGGAGGTAATGGAGAGTATGATTCTCAATGGCCTTCAACCTCTCCGAAGGCTCATCAATAGGGAATTGATTCAACACATGCTTAATTAAGACGTCAAGACGCACGCCCAGGGCGAATTGATTTGAATCCACTATAAGCTCCCCAGCAGGATTTACGGACAGACTCACTGGAGAAAGACAAAAGAAACGAGGTTAGAAGATAGTCAAAGAAAACAGAAGCATTGGAAAGATCATTTGAGTCTATGCGGCTCGGGTCGTCACAGTCACATGCGGCTCAGCATTAGATACGTCCATGCGGTTCTGTGCACCGTAGCCGCATGTGCCTCCGAGTTAGCCGAGTCCGTGCAACTCAAATTCAGATGAGCTTATAGGCCCATGCGGTTCAAATTAAGCACGCCTACGAAACCAGACCCATGCGAGCTGACGCGGATACAAGAAAGCGAGCCTATGCGGTTCGAAAGTGAGCGACGCTTATGCGACCCAAATCGAAAACGCATATGTGGCTCAGATCGAGTATAAACAAGCTCATGCGACCCCAATGGAGGAAGTGCTTATGCGGTCACATCGATAAGTCTCGTACATACGGCTTGTGCATAAAGTATGCAGCAGAGCCATGGCAACAGTTAGGGTTTTCAAACGACCCTTACCAGCAATGGGCGGGTGGACGTCAGAGTGAAAAGCAGGCGTGTCAGTCGGCGGAGGAGCCGCCACGTTCGCCGCCGCAGTCGATGAAGACGCGGCCTTCTTGCCCTTCGCAGCCGCAGAGGATGATGCGGCCTTCTTGCCCGCAGCGCAGCAGCCTTCTTGGGAGCCATGGTCGATCGATGAAGGGAGAAGACGAAGAGCAAAGTCTACAACAGGGGATTTGAGCAAAGAAAGAAGGTAAAGAAACCCAAGGGGATTAAAAGACTCTTATTTATAGGCAAAAGGAACCCATAAAACGAACAAACATCTCAGATGATGCCTCGGATTACGCGCCGCTTCAAAAAAATAAAGGCAAAAAATGCTTCGGTCAAGGCATAACCGACCCTTGGGATCCTCCCCCAAAAGACGGCGTTAAATCAAAACGAATCAAGAGCATTTAATGAAGATTTGCATACGTAGTCAGGACACGTGGCAAAGAGCCTATACGGACAGATGAATCTATGCGGCTGGGACACATATGCGGCATGAACGGGACCATGTTTCTTATTCAAAGTGTTTCAATTTTGCAAATTGAAAACTTTGAAGGAGGTCCTGTAGAAGCATGGAAAATATCAGAATAATGGTCCATGCGGCTCCGGATACGAAGCCCATGCGACTCATATGGGAGCTGTCTTATACAGTTCAAAGGAAGACTCTCTGTCTCATGCGGCTCGAGAGTATATGCGGTTCAGCAGGAATATGCGGCTCGATCCATGCCACGTGTCCCCGTGAGATCCTTTCCTACAGCTGGCCCTTTGAATAGTGGCCTCATTTAATGCTCTGACACGATTTGACGACTGTGGTGGCTCTGGCATAAAGTGTCATAATGACTCTGCCATAATGACAGACTCTTCGGGAAAAGAAGAAGATCTCTGACCCGATCCGTCAGAAATCCTAGGTTGCCACGTGGCAAATCTCATGCGGCTTAAATAGAGAACAGCTTCATGCGGCTCACTAAAAAGTCACCCTATATGACTAGCAAAAATCAGCCATATGCGGCCCACTGAGAGCTCAGCCCCTGCGGCTCAATACAATGCTAGCTCATGCGAATCGCAAAGACTATGCATATGCGGCTCATTGAGAGTTTGTTCCCTGCGGTTCGACGAAGCACTGTCCCATGCGGCTCATGAAGATTATCTTCCTGCGGTTCAAGTCTTGCCTATCCCAGCGGCTCTGGCAGGACCCACAATAAAAACACGTGGCATCGGATCAATCAACGATTTAACCGAATCTCAACAAATATATTTGACATCATCATCATAATTACTGAGATCAAGGCATATCATTTATCATCAAGCCAATGGGACACGTGGCAAGCAATCGGGCATTGGTATAATCAATCATGAAGATTTGAAGCAATCAACATTAATTGCTCACAAGATTCGGTGCTATCCTCATTAATGGCCGAGATTCATTGTAATCAGGACCAAGGGTTCAGATAGATTGAAGGAGCGCCGACATTCCAAAACAATGATCATTAGCAAACCCTAATGATCATACCCCACTCTTATAAATAGCCAACATTATTTCTTTGCACAAGGACCGGCAACAAAAGAATAAAAAATATACAGAGTCAGAGAGAGAATATACAGAGAGAGAGAGAGAGAGAAGCCAGAAGAGCAACAGAGGAGCAAAAAGAGCACTTTTTCGTCAATGCCAACCATCTTTTCACAAGGAGCCAAGGCTGCATACCGATCGTCCAAGGAGTAAGGCAGGGCTGCCGTCGCCTTCCCGAGCCTCTATCGTCACCCCCCCAGAATCTAAAATAAACAATTGTACTTAGATTGCTGTACCTAGGTTTTCGTCCCTAGGCTTTCTTTGTACAAGCGAGTTTGTATTGTGAGTCTAAGTTCAGTCCTCCGATAATTGTTCTGTACTTTTACAATCAATGGCAAACAGAGGTCCGCATCGTCCGTCAGATGCTCCGCAATCCTCCGCAATAGCTCGTCATGCAGATCAGTAAGCTGGAGATAGAGTTCCTCCACTCGAACCGACTCCTGTGAGGGCTGTGGGGAATGCACACTGGCAAAGGGGGTCCTGGATGACTGTGTCGCCACAAGGGTACCGTAGGATCCCGTATCGTAGTACGTACCCCTCTGAAGGCCACTAATGACGGTCATCCAGAGCTCGTCCAACGTCCGAACCGGAGGGGGCTGTGAGGAAGTACCAGCCCCTCCCTCCGTAGATACACTAGTTATCTCACGCTCTAGTCTACGATACTCCTCCAAGAAAAGTGCGCATCTCGATAAGCATAATATTTGCTACCAATCTAGTTGTTCCACGTCTATGGATATATTTTGCATATTTCTTAAGTTATACTAAAGTTAGTGACATGTAAAGTCAAACTTACATAGCTATGCGTGGCCCGATCGATGAGCTTTCCGTCCTTCCGATAGGTGGCCCGAAAGACGGTCACCATGTTGGCGTCCTCACACTTCTTTATTTGTTATAATAATTTGTTTGTCATTGAAATTAAACATTTTTTTCCTACTTTTATTAAAATAATATATTACAGTAAAACACATACCAGGCGACGAAAATGTTCTGTCATGGGAATCGAGCTACCACACCACTTCCCTACCCTCGTCCAGCCGCATTCTCTCTCTTCGACCATTCCTTGTACCTAGGAGAGTCAAATCTAGCCTTCATGGCTGTCCACTGCTCGGGCGTGATCCAACTATAGAGCGATTTTTCTGAGCAGTCTCGAGCCTTCTGGTTGTCGATCGTATCCCGGATCAACTTGGCGGCAACGGCAGGGAATTGCTTCTCGATCGTCTCAGCCCGATGTGGTGGATAAAAATATGTTTTCTACATTAAATTAGTTAGTGCATAAAAGATGATTTATACTAAAAGTAATATACTTTAGTTACCTTGAAGTGGGTAAACTAGAATGCCTTCTCTCGTCCAAGGCATCCGAGTAGTTGATCCAAGGGCCCCCGTAGTTGGACCTTAGAAATAGCCCCAATGTCCTCTGAACTGACGGGGGACGATATCGACACAACGATAATTAAATTCATGAATATAAAGATGAAAGTATATATAAATGTTAACTAATCAATTTACTTTGTAGGCCCGTTGGACCAAATCTCCATCCTCGTCACGTTCGGAGGGGCGCATGGGGGATCTCTCAGATCATATGGAGACGACATAGGTACGACCTCCTCCACCCGCTCCTCCATCTCCATAGTACCGTCCACAGGAGGAACACTGCTGGACTGGATAGTATCAGGCCTGGAACTGTCCGTCCCTGGAGTACTGCCACGTACCATCGACGCAGACTGAGATCTGAGTGGCCGGTACACTGGAGTACTAGGAGACGAGGGATTGGCACCGTCATCCACTAACGGGGTACCACTCCATCCATCGGTGGAACCTCTACCTCCACGGGATACTCCTCTACCGCTACGATGGTACGATCCTCTGTGTCCTGCCATACCTGATAGAAATAGATATCTACAAGATAATAACCATGTATTTAGCATATCACAGTTCATAAAAATAGACCCGGAGCAACCCTCTATTGAATTTCTAGATAATAACCATGCATTTAATATATCACAGTTTATAAAAATAGACCCGGAGCAACTCTCCGTTAAATTTGTAGATAATAACCAAGTCTAGATAATAACATCCAAAAATATCCAAGTCTAGATAATAACCATGTCTAGAAAATAAGAAACATCAAGAGTTGTAAAAATATCTAAGTCTAACCCAGAAATAAGTCTACCGGAAATAAATCCGGTCAAAATTCATATCATACGGCTCTACCCTCTACACAGGCGCAAAGGGATCTCCCTCCTCAGCCACTACGCGTAAATAGGATCCACGCCAACAAGATCAATATCCATAGAAGCTGGATGACTGGAACTCCCGGTGCAACTACCTTTTGGTGCGACCTCCTCCTTCACTGCTATCTCGGCTTTAGGAATTACTTCCTCCATAATAGTAGGAGAAGTTCTTCTTTGACCTTCATCTTTGCTTTAAGTACCACTACCTCCTCAGCAGTAGGAGGTACCCCTACTTCCTCAGCAGCCATTTGTGCCTCTCTCAAGCGATGTGCTCGGGTCATAGGTGCCATCTAGATAGATTGATAGAGACATAAAGATTAATTAGGGATTAAACAAAATAACAGCATTAGACGTGTAATATGAAAGATTCATTGTTGCATGAAGATTAATTAGTGGTTAAACATATTTTATATTTTATTTTATTTTCAATCATCTTCTGAAAATTCATCTTCTTCATCCTCCGTGTCCTTATCTTTTTTTTCCTCCTCATCTTCGCTTTCATCTACTTCATTTTCCTCTTCGGATACTTCTACCTCTTCTACATGATTAGATGTGTAATATGGAACTTTCGTTGTGTCCACATCAACTATATTTGTTATGAGAGGCAGCTCATCTTGCATACTGCCCACCAGTCTAACCTAGTTGTTCCCCATCTAGGATAAGTAGTGAAGTAAACTAGTTGAGCCTGACTTGGTAGGACAAATGGTTCATATCTTTGATATCGACGTCGGTAGTTAATATCCACAAGACCATGCTTGTCAATTTTTCAACCTTGATCTTGGATCAGATCGAACCAATCACACCTGAACAATACGATCCTAGCCGGCTCTATGCCGTAGTTATATGTCAACTCTACAATCTCCCGTAAGATGCCATAGAAATCATTGCCCGAATCGACATCTTTATAGTTTGTAGATCGAATACATAAACAACTATTTTTGGTCGAATCAAGATCCGAAAAATTCTCTCTGATCGGAGCATTTGTTGACTTGAACCGAAACCCATTCACACAATAGCTTAGCCAGATTTTGACAGAATAAATGGGCCCTTTGGCTAGAGTTCTAATAGACTCATCTCTAGTATTGCGTCCGGACGATCGATCTAAATACCACAAGATAAGAAATTAAATTCAGCATTTTGTTAATTACTGTGCAAAGTGCATATATGAAAAGTAATTACTGAGCATCTTACATATCCACTCAACCATGAAAGAAAATGTCGTCTTATTTTCTGTTCCAGTTCTTCATCTGTTATGTACTGTCTACTCGACCTCACCTCATTATTAAATATGCTAAAAATAACAACACATCGACCAATTAGTGTAATAATAATATTGAATACTATTACATGCATAAATGACGTAAACATAGACGTATTAGTTACTTACCCCTCATGCTTCTCCACTTCATCCTCATCGCAGTTAAGTAATATATATAACTGAGTAGCCCTTACTTTCTCATCATTCAGATATCTTTTCTTCATTTTTCCCGAAGGCTTTTCGAAAGCATTAAAGACTTTCAGTATTGCATCATTAGATTCAAGATACCCATCATCCTTTCTCTAAGCTCTTGTTCTATTAGTAGCAACATGGTGCTTGAAATACATCGAGTAGAAGTTTGTAATATCCTCGAGAACATAGACTTCACAAATAGAACCCTTGACCCGAGCCTTGTTTTTTCACCTTTCCCTTTAGGTGGTTCAAATATTGCTCAAACAGGTACATCCACCGATAACCGACGTGTCCACCAACACGTAACTCGTAGAAAAGATGAATTGGCAAATGCTCCATGGAGTCGAAGAACCCAGGAGGAAACACCCTCTCAAGCTTGCACATGATTACTGCAATGTCCTTCTCTTGCTTTTCTAGACGATCGACAAGCAACTTAGTAGAACAAAGATCTCTGAAGAATATGCCCAGCTCTGTCAACGGATCCCAAATGAACGACGATAATAATTTTTGAAATGCGATCGGAATTAACCTCTCCATAAATATGTGACAGTCGTGGCTTTTCAAACCCGTCAGTTTATTCTCCTTCGGGTCGACGCATCTTCTTAAATTCGACACGTATCCGTCAGAAAATTTTAGGCCCTGAATCCACCTACAAAGTCTTCCTTTATCCTCCATGTCTAGTGAAAAAATTATCTTAGGCTGCTTATACTTCCCATTGCCTTCTTTTATCAAATGTAACACAGGATGTCTGCATATATCTTCCAAGTCTAACCTGGCATTGGGATTGTCGTTCGCCTTTCCCTTTACATCCATCACAGTGTTAATTATGTTGTTAAACATATTCTTCTTGATATGCATGACATCAAGGTTATGTCTGATCAGATTGGTGCTCCAATATGGCAGGTCCCAGAATATACTTCTTTTCGTCCAATTATGAATACGGCTAAATTTATCACACTTGTATCCCTTTGTTGGCTCTTCGATATCACATGGAAAATCCTTGACCTCCTCCCATATCGTGTCTCCGGTATACCTTGGCGGTGGATTGGCCTTCTCCATAACGTCGTCACGGAAAGCATTCTTTTTCCTCCGAAATGGATGGTCCTTCTAAGGAACTGTCGATGACAATTGAAGTAGCATGGTTTTCTTTCATGTTTCAAATGAAAAGCCTTTCTGCGGTCCATGCAATATGGACATGAGAGACGACCATGAGTGCCCCATCCAGATAACATTCTATAGGCCAAAAAGTCGTTGCTGGTCCACATCAGTGTGGCCCTCATCTGAAAATTTTGCTTTCTAGAAATATCGTAGGTATTGATGTTTGCAAAAACAAAAGTTTGATTTCTACAAACTAAAAAAGAGTACAAAAGTATAATTGATTTCTGGAGAAGTTCAACTATAGGAATCTGATCGGAAGATGATCACTTTATCCCTTGGACGATGTGATATCGAAGATACGAACCTCTGGAGGATGCAACAACACTTTAACAGGAGATTATGATCATTCGTTATCTGTGAGACTGATTTGAAACTCCATTTATAGAGTTCTTGAAATAACTGTTTAGCAGTTATTCTGGGTTGTGCGTGCCTCAGGTTGCGTGCCCCTGTTCCCTTGTGCGAGCGGTTACACCAACTGCTGTGGACGCATGGCATCATTTGAGTAAGATATGCATGGTCATGGGCAATGTAGTGGATATGTTCTACGAAGTTAGTGGCAGGCGCGCCACGTCACCCTGCTCTGGACATCAATTCGATCACATTGCGCGAGCTTCTTTAGGTTGCACAGGGCGCAATGTAGCAACTTGTGTTAGCGGTTGTACCAACTGCTGTGGATGCGTGGCATCATTTGAGTGAGATACGCATGATCGTGAGCAATTTAATGGACACGTTCTACGAATTTAGTAGCATGCGCACAACATCAACCAACTCTGGACATCAATTCGATCACATTGTGCGAGCTTCATCAGGTTGTACGGTGACGCAATATAGCAACTTGCACGAGCGGTTACACCAACTGCTATGGACGCATGGCATCATTTGATTGAGATGCGCATGGTCGTGAGCAATATAGTGGATACGTTCTACAAAGTTAGTGGCATGCGCGCCACGTCACCCTGCTCTGGACATCAACTCGATCACATTGCGCGAGCTTCATCAGGTTGCGCAGGGGCGCAATGTAGCAACTTGCGCCTAAGTACAACCTCACGCACCTTGACACGTTACGCAAACTGCTAGCTGTCAAAAAATCCGACCAAGTCTTCTCGAGCGTCGTGTTGCACGGGATTTGAACAAATTTTCTTTAATATTCGTGTTATCAGCTGTCAGACAATGATGATGCTGTTATAGTTTTTCGAGGAGACTGCCACGTGGCACTCGTGCAACCTGTCTCCCTCGCGCAAGTTGATAATTGTGGCACAACCTGATATGTAGCTCCCAAAATAGCAGCGCAACTTGATTTTTGGCTTTCAAAATAGTAGCACAACTTGATTTTTAGCTTCTACAAGACCCCCTTTAGAGTTTTCGAAATTTTAAAAACTTTAAAGTTTTGAAATACTTTAAATTATGTATATGCTGCCAAAGGTTGTGCCTGTCTTCAACTAAGTCCACTTTCCAAGCGCAAGTTGCGCGATTCAGTTTCTTTTGCAAACCAATAAATAGCCGTACCCTTTGTACTCTTTGGTTTTTTTATCGAAGTTAGAATTCTTCTCAACCAAGGAAAGTCCATCTCCTCTCTTTCTTCCCAAGCTTTCTTCGACAACTGTCAATGGTGTAGTGCCCCGCTCTTCGCGGTCCACTATGTAATACCTACGGCTTGCTGACTCAGTCTTGAACTGAGGATTTGGGGAAACCTTTGCCGGTATCGATTGATCACGGATGAAATGCAATGAACCTTTCCAATTGATGGATTGGCTTCTATTGAAATGAATCCAAGAGTTTTATTGGATGTTTTCTTTCGCTGCTTGGTTTTGATAAATGTGTTTTCGTGTTGGTTTTCGATGATTGGTTTTCATTGTTCCCTTTCATCGTATTTCGCATTTATTCTGAATCTTAAGAGAAAAAGACGAAGTATGCTAATCAAATGTTGGTGCCAATGTAGGACGCGTGAACTGTTTATGAACGGCGCATGAAGTCCCTCCTTCTCTCAACTAAGATTCATCTCAGTGAGTTGCTTCAACCGAACAAATATTGATCTATACGCCTAACAAAAATGATCTCTAGTCCACTCTTTTGCCTTGTCCCTATGATCAACGATACCACATCAACAAAAGATAAGAGAAGATAATTGAATTGAATCAAATACAAGAATATGTATTGCTACTCTATCTGCTCTATGAGATTGATCATCTGTTCGATTACTAAGTATGCCTGAAAATATAGACATGTACAAACGAACTTGTACGTGTTGAGATGAATATGAAGGCACGAAGTAAACGTGTCGTATATTTGTGCATAAGTCCAAAATGTGTCTCATCTGATAGAACGGCTAGAGCATGCATTTGGCCTCGGACAACTTGTATACAAGGAAAATATTTATCTCTCGGGTGGTATCTGGGGGCACCTGGAACTGCTCGGCCTAGGAGAGATTAGGGCCTCGATATCTGAGTCCTTAGCGACGAGCTGAACCGGAGAGTCACAGCGGCTAATCTTGGGGATAACCCACGGACCAACATATAGAATAGTCCACCTCCATGACCCGAATTACAACTTCAATATCTGCATGAATGAAACATGAATTACTCGTTATGCAAATTGTGCTAACATGTTTTTTGTGCCGGGATAACTGCCGGTATTGGTATGTTGCTTACGATATATTTCTACTATCATGTTCTTATGAATTGTTAAAAAGAACCTAGACAAGTAGAAAGATCACTAGTAAATGTTAGCTCCACATATTAATTTAGTGCAGAGATTTGCGAGCTCAGCCAAAAGCCGCTCGCCAGTACATGATCTGTACTGACCCACGTTGTGGGCATCCTTTTCAGAAAGCAAAAGGAGGCAGGGGGATTTCAAGTGAGGCACCGAAGCTCGTCTAGCCCAGTAGAGCTCGTAGATCGCCTCAAAGTTTCATTTTCATTCCAGTCAAGTTTCAAGTTTCTTTTCCTTTGAAGGTGTCTTTCAATTTCAGCATGTAATAAAGGGATATGATGTATGGGCATTGCGACTATTTTTAAAAAAAGAGTTTCAAAGAGAATCATGTAGCCATTATAAGGCACTCTGAGTTTGCAAAGCTTTGTGTAGCCTCCATTCCCGAATTTTTTGAAATATTTTATTATTATTATTTATTCATTTTAAATGGTGACTTGTTGATTTTTATAAATAATTTATTATATATGTGTGTCGACGTGCCCGCGTCGCATCCCATAACCCTTGTTGCGTTCGTGCAACATAGGTTCCTGCTACTCCAGGACACAAATTAGTTTAGCATTTAAATATTTATTCAGTTTGCAATCTAATAACTAGGTGCAATTTCTTGATGCTTACAAAAATATATCACTTCAAGTAATCAGATTATGACTCGTTTTGTTATCCCTTATATACCATGCTAATCCTAAAGTTTCCTTATATTTGGAATTTGTGATTGTTGTTCCTTTTCGTTCTTTAGCTTAATGTGTCAAAGAGATGAGTGCAATTCCATACATATTGTAGAGTGATCCTTTGTTGCATGAGCTTTAAATTATATATCCAAAAGGTAGCTGCCAACTGGGCCCCTAGTTTTAATGTCATTGCCCTCTTGTCCATACTTTTATTAGGAATTCAGCACCGACGTAGAGGGTAAATGTCAGGTGGATAGATCCGTTTTGATGTGGGAACTCTTGGATGATGATGGATGAAATATATTTTAGAATACTGCTGAAATATATCTGGTTGATGTTGCTTGTTTCTGTTGGATGCCTCCTCCTAAATGAAGCCCAATTATTAAACTTGCCCATACTGTGTCATCATTTCATCCTTCCCATAAAAAATGGGGTTAGCCATGCATGGAGGCCACTGTATTATGTGAAGGACTTCAGGATTGACCAATCCTATGAGTCTATGACCAATTTCAAGATATACCAAGCCTCTGAGGTGGTGGCAAATTTGTTATGGCTGAAACTATGGGTAAAAGAGGGTGCCTGACATAAAGGCTCTGTTAACAACTACTCATACATTGTCCGGTTCCTCCTCACAACTTCAGCCATAATGCACGCCTATAGGTTCTTAGATTTCCCAGCCAACCAGCAAATCCCAACTAAACCAAGCCCACTCGACCTTCCCCCAACCCATATGACCACCCGAGCCCACAACAAGCTCAACCCAACCGAGGCCACACAAGCAAACCTAGTCAGTCAGCCCACCAAATAAAGTTCCAACCTAAAACCCTTGAGCCTAGGCCCTATATTTCTTCCTTCAATAATATAAATATAGCCGTATAGAATTATAGCAGGAAAAAACCCTAAAAGAAACCTAGCCGACTTTGTGAAGCCCTTCCGTCTCCTTCTTCCTCCTTACAACCAACAACCACCCATCACCATGCCGGTTCTTCACTGGACGACCCCTCAACACCTAAGCCAGGCGAGCCATCATCGACCCCAAGCTTGGGCCTGTTCGTCGGCCAGTTCTCGAGCCACCATTGGCCGATCCTCCTTCGGAAGGTGCCAATGACCGCGCCAGCACTGGTGGCAGCAGTCGGGACCGCCTGTATCATCGATCTTCTTGCCTTGCTCAGAGCTCGTCAACACCGATTGGCGCAGCGCTTGTCCGAGCTGATGCTGTCCGAAGACACTTGCCATGCGGACCGCTCGAACTGCCTCACTATGCTCCATCGCTTTCCTTCCTTTCCAGGATTCGGCCTCTTCCTTTCCGCTCGTACAAGCAAAACCTCCTTCTTGTCTGGTTCCTTGGGCCAAACAAACTTAGACTCGGTGCCACTTTCTCATTTTCAGTACTCTGATCCAGGCAAGTATACATTGCCTTTCTACACAGCTTTATTTATATGCACTGTCTTTTTATTATTATCCAGTTTTTCTCGTATTATTGACGTGTATCTTTCATATCCTGCTTATATACTTGTATCATTGCTATATAGACCGTGTTCACAGTTAGCTTTGTATCTTATTGGATGTATTCATTTGAGCCTTGATCGAGTCGTGTCGTGGGTCGAGAAGTCGTAAACTGAACTGCTTTTACCTTCGTGCCTTGAAATCTTGAAGCTAACCTGCGAGTCCACATTAGGGATGAGAGTTAGTAGTTATTGGTCGACACCTGCAAGCCCATACTAGAGGCGAGGGTGATGCTAACCTGCGAGTCCATACTAGGGACGAGGATTAGTAGTATATGGTTCACACCTGCGAGTCCACACTAGGGACAAGGGTGATGCTAACCTGCGAGTCCACACTAGGGACGGGGGTTAGTAGTATATGGTTCACACCTGAGAGTCCACACTAGGGGCGAGGGTGATGCTAGCCTGCGAGTCCACACTAGGGCGAGGGCTAGTAGTTTGATCAAACCCGCGAGTCCACACTAGGTGCGAGGGTTTGAGTTTTCGATTTGGCTATTCGTTGACATCGTGATATCGTGTCCTCTTGTTCTTTTCCAGAAGTTCATTTATGTGTAGACAGTGTATAGATTCTGTCACGACCTGCACCCTAGAGTAAGGGCACGAGACGTGAATACGTCCAGCCTACGCCGCAGTATCGGCGGTAGAACGCTGTCCTAGGTCTCAACATCTAACAGTTTATCTCTAAACAGTTTATACTCCCCGAACGGGGAAAACATAGTAATAACAACTCAATCACAGCTAAGGAAAAGATAGCACGATATGAAATAGAACTCAAGGAAATAAGGAGATGAAATAGACGAAGATAATCCCAACAATATCCAGAGAAATACAACTCAGCTACAGCATGAAAGAATATACAAACTGATCTCCAAAAAGAGTCTAACTAGAACATGTCCAACTACATAAAGATAAAAGCCTAACTATCTAGTCTAGGCAGTCGGGGGAAAGTCCTCAGCTACTGCTGGATCCTCCTAAGGGTCCAGCTCACAGGTGTCATCTAGGGCTGCCCCGTAGTAGGTGTCCAGGCCAGCCTCCTCCTCGTCCTCTATAATATTTTCAACAGGTCCAGTCAGGACAGGAGCGAGCACAGTACATCTCAACAATTCATAGCAGGTTAGAAAATATGAACATGCAGTAAAGTAAGATACAGGTACTGAAAGAAAAGCAGTATGTAAAACAGGAAGAGCTGTAATAGAATATCTACTATACATAGAGAACTAGCAGTGACTAGTGAGTCAGAGTACAACATGAACATATAAATGGCCTGGGATGATTCAATGAAGACACTACGGAATGATTCAATAAAGATACTACTGGTGTATTATTTACATGTCCACTTCTACTCCCCCTTACCCCCAATCAATACACAAGGATCCAGCCAGGTTATGTTATATGATTCCATGCAAGGCCCACGAAGGGGGATACATGGATGTCCCATAAATGGGGAGTCTGGGGGTTACCCAACTGTGTAGGATTCAAGAGACTCTGTGATCATGAGGGTACATGTCACAAGTAATCAAGTGAACCAAGAGCATAGTGATACGCCATGTAAGTGAAATGCACTGAACACGTAGTACCCGATGCTCCCTAAGGATAACATCTCAAGAAAGGATCCATATAGTACCAATCCGTGTGACCGTCGTGACAGTACAAGTAAAGTAATCGACTGCAGGAAATAATTCTAAGCAAGATATAAAATGATCAGAGAATGTACTTGCCTGTATCTGAGTGTCCGATATGAATCGTACTGTCCAAGGAGTGGTGTCTGGCTCCTAAACAGAACAGCACAAGTCACAACAAGTCTAAAATGATAAAATGAAGCTCTGCTATGTATTCTACATGAGTCTAGGTCTAACTAGGTCAAAGTCAACTCTTGGTCAACCCTGGTCAACCAAGAAGTCAAACCTAGGTCTAACAAGTCTAACTAGGCTTAACTAGTCTACACTAGACTTCATTAGTCTAAGCAAGTCTAGCTTAGTCTATACTAGGACACACAAGCCTATACTAGCTAGTACACACCACTACAAGGCTATGCAAGCCTGAACCAAGCCTATCCCAACTATATCACATATCATAACATAGCTATATGCTACATAACTAGCATACATCAAACATGCCTAACTTATTTATCAACATACATATATATATATACATTACATTAGGCATTCCATTTACATAGATACACATATGTCTATTTACATACATTACACTATATGTATATATACATATATGTACAGACATTCACATATAGTATATACCTACATGTATAATAAGAGAGAGGGAACATGTGTGCTTGTGGCTGTGACAATGTGAGACTGCAAAGTGTGTGAGCATACAGGAAACATAAAACAGTGAGCTGTGTGTGATGTGCAGGAAAGAACAGGAAAGAATCAGGTGTGTGTGTGTGAAACAATGTTGCAAACAACAAAACAGTGTACAGGAGAATCAAACAGTGAGGGTGGCAACATGCCAAAGTATGTAGGAATTTAAGTTGTGACAGTAAAAGGAGGGAAAAAAATGTCTGCACCCTAGTGTTTCACAGGAATATCAGTGAAGGGTGATTCATGAACAATGTGGGTGAGTAAACTCAAGGACTGCAAAAAGAAGAAAAGGAATTACTTCATGTATCAACAGTCAAACAGTTATGAACTGAAACCCAGTTTCAGTCATCACACTTAGGTTTTGTAACCAAGAAGCAATTCTCAGATTTTACCATGTGAACACATTATCCCAAACAGGTTTTAAATGAACAGTATTTCAACAATCAACCAAAGTCATAGGTTCTATTGAACCATAACAGTGCCTTACATTTTTAGGAAATCAATTTAACATTTCAAATCAATGGGATGTAAAAACAACTCAGATTGGCAAACCCAAAACTGGAAATCAGTGAGCCACTCCACTGAATCTCAGGTTTAACATAAAGCTAAAACAGTGTGTGCAGGAAACTCCAAACAGTGAAGAATGTGTCCAGTGTTCAGCAGGAAATAGGAATGTTGGCAGGAAGGGAAGTTAACATATTTAGTTACAATCAAAAGAAGACAGTGCAACCCAGGAATCTCAGGTTTTTCAAAAGAATCAGCTAATACCTATCTTTTAAAATCTCAGGTTGTCAAATTGCATTTGTATATAATCTCAGGTTTTAGGGAAGAACAGAAAGAAGGGAATCAGTAACTATCATTCCAATAAAATCAGTTTTGTGTACTTATATACCTTAATCTCAGATTGTCACATCCCACAGTTCTAAACATGTTATCAGTAAATTTAAGAACAATTGCAATCTAAAACAGTGAAGAGTGTGATACAAAAACTCAGGTTTTTAACAGTTTCGAAAAGAACCCAACCCAATACTAATATCCCATTTTATAATTCCAAAAGTCTATATTTGAATTCAAATACTTAGCTAATATTAATTATAACATGTGGGATACATAAACAGTGAGGAACACAAAATAGAACAGGGAATTAAAGTTAGACAACACTGAAAAAACCCAGTATCAGGAAAACAGTTTCCAAGCACCCATTCTAAACCAAAATCCCACATAAAACCCAACCTAAACATGTAAACCAATCTACACAGATTTAAACATATTAAAATCCTAATTATCAATTTAAACATGATTAAAACATTCAAACTTGAAAATACACAGAGCAACACACCAAACTTATATACACAGGCTATGCACAGTCAACGTGACCAGTGCGCGTGTCCGTACGCACCCGACACGTCTCCTCGTGACACGAGACTTGGGGGGTGTCGTGTCAGACACTGCCCCAAGCTCCATGCTAAATCCCAGCTCGCCACATGGCCTGTGCATCGAGCACGAGGCCACGAGTAGCAGGGGAAAGCACAGCCTGTGCACGCGCGTGGCACCCGCATGTGCACGTGTCCGATTCCGACACGACACGACACGAAACTCACCATAGTGTCACAGAATCATGTAAGCAAGAACAAAACGAAGATTCCTATTCAAACACAAAGAATTAATTCGATCGAAATGTCCTTTGAGGCATTTCGTCGAACACTAAGCTGTGGTCACTGATAAGTGTCCAGAACGGACACGAATCCAATGACACAGGACACGAAATCTATCCAGACCTTAGGGGGACCCTTAGGGCTTCCTATTGGTGAAGACAAAACGGAAATCCATTGGGAAATAGGGAAGTTACCTATTGGTGAAGAAACCTTCACAAAAGCAAAAAAATGGAGAGGTTCCTCAAGCCACCCAACTTCCACAAATTGTTGTTTCCCTGCAAATAAAATATACCAGCAGCAAGAGGAAGAAATTTAGGTCCTAATGGAATTGGTTTGAAGGAAAAAGGAATTGAAATGGATTTTTAAGGATTTTAGGAAGATGGGACTCACCTCTTTCCTTAGAACTTTGAAGAACCCTAAAAGAGGCTAGCCCTAGAAATTAGGAGTGTATTTATAATGGAGGAATCCCTAGGTTCAGCTAGGGTGGCTGACCACTTGGCTTTGGGTTAGGGTTGAGCTAGGTTTGGCTAGTCCTAACTAGTTTAGTCACAAAATGACTTGTGTAAACACAAGCCATTTATCAAATAACTTGATTTCTAAATTCCTAATTCAAGTTCTAATGAATCACTAACCACTAACTAGAGTCACACTAGGTTAGACTAGGGTCACTTGACCAAACCAAGCCCAACTAACTATGGTTAGTTTCGAGGTTGGTCTACATGAGTCAAAACTGGCCAAAAATCAAACTAGTCCAAATAAATCCAAAATAAATTCTAAAAATTCCCATAAATTCTAAATAATACTAATAAATTTTATTTACCCCAAAAATGACAAATTTATCCTCAAACTAGAAATATGGTAGTGACAAATCTACCCTCCTTAAAAGAATTTCGTCCTCGAAATTGAAAGGCGAAATGCAACTGATGAGAAGGATAGAAGGTATACCTCACGGTCCAAAAAGATAGGGGTACCGCTCGCGCATCTCATCCTCCCGCTCCCAGGTAGACTCTTCTGGAGAATGATGCCTCCATGCGACGCGTACCAAGGGTATCACCTGGTTCCTCAGGACCTTCTCCCGTCGATCCAGAATCTCCACAGGCTGCTCTGGATAGCTGAGAGAAGGACCCACCTCAATCTCCGAATGATCGAGCACATGGCTAGGGTCAGCCACGTACCATCTCAACTGTGATACATGAAATACGTTGTGGACCCCCACAAGTGCAGGCGGCAAGTCTAGCCTGTAAGCCACATCACCGACTCTTCCGCTGATAACGAAAGGGCCGATGAAGCGCGGGCTGAGCTTCCCGCCTCAACCAAAATGTATCGTACCACGAGTCGGAGATATCCTCAAGAAAACCTGGTCTCCGACCTAATCACAAGCAAGGTCTCAATTAATAATAATAAACAAACATGATCAAAATCACAAACAAACAACCTAAATCTAATCCTACTCTAATCTGTACCTCAAACTCCAAGGGCCTCCGGTGGCTATTGGCCCAGTGCCGATGTCTATCCTGCACCACGCGAAGTCTGTCCCTGATGAGCTTCACCTTCTCGGCCGCATCCACAATCATCTCTGGCTCCAGCAAAGCTCGCTCACCAACATCATCCCAGGATAAGGGTGTACGGCACCTACACCCGTACAGAGCCTCGAAAGGTGACATCTCGATGCTGGCCTGGAAACTATTGTTATAGGCAAACTCCACCAAATGAAGATGATCCTTCCAGGAACCTCCAAAGTCCAGGACACACGTCCGCAGCATATCCTCAAGAGTTTGAATAGTCCGCTCTGACTGTCCGTCCGTCTGGGGGTGGTATGCAGTACTAAACTTGAGCTGAGTGCCCAAGCTGGTCTGCAGACTCCTCCAGAAATGGGAAGTAAAACGGCTATCCCGATCTGAGACGATGCTGACCGGAACTCCGTAGATCCTGACTATCTGCCGTATATACATCTCCGCCAGCCTCTCTGTAGACGTACCCACCTTGAATGGCAAGAAGTGGGCCCATTTGGTCAACCTGTCCACGATGACCCAAATCGCGTCTTTCCCTCCTGGAGTACGCGGCAATCCTGAAATGAAGTCCATCGTGATATGCTCCCATTTCCACTCGGGAATGGGCAGCGGCTGCAACAATCCACCGGGCCTCTGTCTCTCTGCCTTGACCTGCTGACAGACCAAGCACCTAGCTACGAAGTGGGACACCTCCCGCTTGATTCCTGACCACCATACATGCTTCCGCAGATCTCGGTACATCTTGTTGGCACCCGGGTGTATAGAGTACTGCGATCTGTGGGCCTCCTGCATAATCTGCTCTCTGAGCTCCCCGCTAGGCACACATAACCTGGCACCGTGCCTCAGGGCACCATCCTCTGCAAGTGAGAACTCAAGATCTCCTACTCCTATACTGATCTGCTCTCTGATACTCTGAAAAGCCACATCCTCGAACTGGGCCGCCTTGATCCTGTCCACCAAGTCTGACTGTATCTGCATCCCCCATAGCTGCATCTGCACTCCCGGCACGATCACCTCAATCCCAAGGCTCTCCAAGTCGGCAAGCAAATGCCGATCCATGGTCAAACACATGGCTGTCAGATACCTGCTCAAGGCATCGACAACCACGTTAGCCTTCCCTGGATGATACTGCAGTGCAATGTCGAAGTCCTTCATCAACTCCAACCATCTGCGCTGTCTCATGTTCAACTCCTTCTGAGTGAACACATACTTTAGGCTCTTGTGATCTGTCTCCACCCGCTCATCATACAGATAATGCTTCCACAGCTTCAAAGCAAAAATCACTGCTGCCAGCTCCAGGTCGTGGGTAGGGTAGTTCTTCTCGTGGGGACGTAACTGCCTGGAAGCATAGGCAATTACCTTCCCGTGCTGCTGTAATACACAACCTAGCCCCTTCCCTGAAGCATCACTATAAATAGTGAATCCACCTGATCCTAAAGGCAACGTCAGAATCGGAGCTGTCGTCAGCCGCTTTTTTGACTCATCAAAAGCTGCCTGACACTCCTCTGACCATACATACTCAGTATCCTTCCGGGTCAACCGTGTCAACGGCTCTGCAACCCGGGAGAAATCCTGCACAAACCTCCGGTAATATCCTGCCAGCCCCAGGAAGCTCCTGATCTCTGCAACTGAAGTCGGCGCTGCCCATGCCTCAACTGCTACAATCTTCTTAGGGTCAACTGAGATACCATCTCCAGTCACCACGTGCCCCAAGAAGTCCACCCGGTCCAAAAAAACTCACACTTGGAGAGTTTTCCATAAAGCTGCTCCTTCCTGAGAATCTCCAGCACTATCCGCAGATGCTCCTCGTGCTCCTCCTCAGTCTTGGAATATATCAAGATATCATTAATAAACACCACTACAAACTGATCCAGATACTGATGGAACACCTTGTTCATAAGGTTCATAAATACAGCTGGTGCATTGGTTAGCCCAAACGGCATAACCAAAAACTCGAACTGTCCATACCGCGTCCTGAAAGCGGTCTTGGAAATATCCTCCCCCTTCACCTTCACCTGGTGATATCCCGACCTCAGATCAATCTTGGAAAATACCCGAGCTCCGCTCAACTGGTTAAATAGATCGTCGATCCGCGGCAGTGGATATCTGTTCTTGATCGTGAGATTGTTGAGTGCCCTATAGTCAATACACATACGTACTGACCCATCCTTTTTCGGCACGAACAACACTGGTTCACCCCATGGCGATGAACTCGAGCGGATGAAGCCCTTGTCCTGTAGCTCATCCACCTGCTTCTTCAGCTCCACCAGCTCGCTGTTGTTCACCCGATAGACATGCTGAGAGATAGGCTCCGCTCCTGGAACCAAGTCTATCGAGAACTCTATGTCTCTGTCTAGTGGCAGTCCCGGCAACTCCTCCGGGAAAACATCTATGTACTCTGCTATCAAGGGGTGTAGAATCGTCTGCTCCTCGACCGAGACTCCACAGAAGACTCCGCTGCTCTACTCTGCCTGACGTCTGGAGTACTCGAACTCTGGCTCCCCCGGCGCTTTGAACAGAACTCTACCCCCTCTGCAATCAATGCTGGCGTGGTGTCTGCTCAACTAATCCATGCCTAGTACTATATCGTAGTTCGGCAATGGCATTACGAGCAGGCTCACCTCCAACTCACGGCCTCCCAAAACTACTCTCCGACCCTTACAAACATCACGCACGAGGATAATGCCACCCCCGATCGTGATCTTGTAAGTCCTAGGCAACGATTCAGCTATGATACCGTGTCTAATCATAGTTTTTTTGGTGCGGGTCATGACAAGTTTTTTTGGTGGCCCATGCAGGTCAGAGCATATCGTACCGGTTACGTAACTGTACTGGTACGAGCCAGCGAATATGACTGAACCCTTAGGAATCTCAATCCACTATGCTTTGAAAATTCTTTTAGAAATTTATATATACCGTTCTTGAAACTCCATAATTTTTCTCGATTATTCTTCCTTGATTTCACAAACCATTGATTCTCGTCGCTTCCTATTCTGGGGTGACGAATGATCGTGCTGTCTAGAATTCATCAGAGATTCTTAAGTTATAGTATATTATTGCTTGATTTTGAATATTGGTTGTCGGATAGACATGTGGGGATTATAGATGCCATATGTCTTAGATATCTAAGGATAATGACTCTAGCGACTTGATGGAAGGTTATAAGTTTTAGTGACATACCTTGGGGGAGTAGTGTGACCAAAGGTGGGTAGAAGTCCTCAAGTATTCGAGGTTATAAAATATTTTAGAAATTAAATTTGAGAAGATTAAGAAAATAGTAGACTTTGATTTTTAGGAATAATTATGAGTTAGAATTTCGAGGACAAAATTATTTTAAGGTGGATAGATTTGTAGCCTCTTTTCCCGAAATTTTTTGAAATATTTTATTATTATTATTTATTCATTTTAAATGGTGACTTGTAGATTTTTATAAATAATTTATTATATATGTGTGTCGTCGTGCCCGCGTCGCATCCCATAACCCTTGTTGCGTTCGTGCAACATAGGTTCCTGCTACTCCAGGACACAAATTAGTTTAGCATTTAAATATTTATTCAGTTTGCAATCTAATAACTATGTGCAATTTCTTGATGCTTACAAGAATATATCACTTCAAGTAATCAGATTATGACTCGTTTTGTTATCCCTCGTATACCATGCTAATCCTAAATTTCTTTCCTTATATTTGGAATTTGTGATTGTTGTTCCTTTTCGTTCTTTAGCTTAATGTGTCAAAGAGATGAGTGCAATTCCATATAGCATATTGTAGAGTGCTTCTTTGTTGCATGAGCTTTAAATTATATATCCAAAAGGTAGCTGCCAACTGGGCCCCTAGTTTTTATGTTATTGCCCTCTTGTCCATACCTTTACTAGGAATTCAGCACCGACGTAGAGGGTAAATGTCTGGTGGATAGATCCGTTTTGATGTGAGAACTCTTGGATGATGATGGATGAAATATATTTTAGAATACTGCTGAAATATATCTGGTCGATGTTGCTTCTTTCTGTTGGATGCCTCCTCCTAAATGAAGCCCAATTATTAAACTTGCCCCATACTGTGTCATCATTTCATCCTTCCCATAAAAAATGGGGTTACCCATGCATGGAGGCCACTGTATTATATGAAGGACTTCAGGATTGACCAATCCTATGAGTCTATGACCAATTTCAAGATATGCCAAGCCTCTGAGGTGGTGGCAAATTTGTTATGGTTGAAACTATGGGCAATAGAGGGTGCCTGACATAAAGGCTCTATTAACAACTACTCATACATTGTCCTTCTCACAACTTCAGCCATAATGCACGCCTATAGGTTCTTAGATTTCCCAGCCAACCAGCAAATCCCAACTAAACCAAGCCCACTCGGCCTTTCCCCTAGCCCATAAGACCACCCGAGCCCACAGCAAGCTCAACCCAACCGAGGCAACACAAGCAAACCTAGTCAGTCAGCCCACCAAATAAAGTTCCAACCTAAAACCCTTGAGCCTAGGCCCAATATTTCTTCCTTCAAAAATATAAATATAGCCGTATAGAATTATAGCAGGAAAAAAACCCTAAAAGAAACCTAGCCGACTTTATGAAGCCCTCTCGTCTCCTTCTTCTTCCTTACAACCAACAACCACCCATCACCATGCCGGTTCTTCTCTGGACGACCCCTCAACACCTAAGCCAGGCGAGCCATCGTCGACCCTAAGCTTGGGCCTGTTCGTCGGCCAGTTCTCGAGCCACCATTGTCGATCCTTCTTCGGAAGGCGCCAATGACCATGCCAGCACTGGTTGCAGCAGTCGGGACCGCCTGCATCATCGATCTTCTTGCCTCGCTCAGAGCTCGTCAACACTGATTGGCGCAGCGCTTGTCCGAGCTGATGCTGTCCGAAGATACTTGCCATGCGGACCGCTCGAACTGCCTCACTATGCTCCATCACTTTCCTTCCTTTCCAGGATTCGGCCTCTTTCTTTTCGCTCGTACAAGCATAACCTCCTTCTTGTCTGGTTCCTTGGGCCAAACAAACTTGGACTCGGTGCCACTTTCTCATTTTTAGTACTCGGATCCAAGTAAGTATACCTTGCCTTTCTACACAGATTTATTTACATGTACTGTCTTTTTATTATTATCCAGTTTTTCTCGTATTAATGACGTGTATCTTTCATATCCTGCTTATATACTTATATCATTGCTATATAGACCGTGTTCACAGTTAGCTTTGTATCTTATTGGATGTATTCATTTGAGCCTTGATCGAGTCGTGTCGTGGGTCGAGAAGTCGTGAACTGAACTGCTTTTACCTCCGTGCCATGAAATCTTGAAGCTAACCTACGAGTCCACATTAGGGACGAGGGTTAGTAGTTATTGGTCCACACCTGCGAGCCCACACTAGGGGCGAGGGTGATGCTAACCTGCGAGTCCACACTAGGGACGAGGGTTAGTAGTATATGGTTCACACCTGCGAGTCCACACTAGGGACAAGAGTGATGCTAACCTGCGAGTCCAGACTAGGGACGAGGGTTAGTAGTATATGGTTCACACCTGCGAGTCCACACTAGGGGCGAGGGTGATGCTAGCCTGCGAGTCCACACTAGGGGCGAGGGCTAGTAGTTTGATCAAACCTGCGAGTCCACACTAGGGGCGAGGGTTTGAGTATTCGATTTGGCTATTCGTTGACATCGTGTTATCGTGTCCTCTTGTTCTTCTCCAGCAGTTCATTTATGTGTAGACAGTGTATTGATTCGTGTTTTATTTTATTGTTCAATTTTACTTGTTTATTCTTTATATTTCTCCATGCATAATAAACTGTTAGAAAGGCTCATTTTTATGTATCTTGCTATGTCCCCTGGGGACCTGATGATCTCTTCAGGTTTAGCGATTGCATGGAGCTAGCTTTTCTTTCTGGATGGCGGATGATTCGAAATTCTTGTGGGCTCGGATGGGATGATACGCTTACGGGATTCAGGTATCATTATACGTTTATTATCCTCTCGTGCTTTCACACCTTATCATGTGATATCATGTTTCCTGATTCAGTTTTAGACTCTGGTTACTTTCTTAGAGTTTTATCGGACATATATGCTAGTGGGCTGCACACCACGATCCATAGTGTTTATTTATGTTTCGTACATTTATTGTAGATTGAGATATAGATTTACCTTTGCTATGGTTTTGCAGTATACCCTAGCCTTGACAGCGTTTACGTATTCGAGTCGGGCTGTAGTCCGCTTGATGCATAGCTGGCTTGTTCACGAGCTCGCATCCGAAAAGCAGGTACGGGTCATGACACTTTGTACTTGTATTCCTATCAAGTTTATCAATAAAAGAAGCATTTCTATTTCAAATCTCTATGTCCAATATTTGGTTTTTTTTGCAATAAATGGGTGTGTGTGTGTGTTTTTGCTAAACTAGTGGGTGCGTGCGTGTGTTTTTGCTTGACTAGTTATTTTTTGCAGGTACATGGCCTTGTGCAAGTGCAACTTAGGCTTACACGGCATCACGCCTTAGCGAGAACGATCGATTCCGCAGGGATTCAGGCAAGACGGACGACCCTAGCGGGATCGGGGCGTGACAAAGTGGTATCAGAGCACAGTTTTACGTCCTTGGTCTTTTGCAAATATCGTTTTCGAAAAAGTATATAATGTATTTTGATGGCTTTCAAAAGAGTTCCGATTTTGAGTTATGAAAACCAATACTCCATACAACAAGTCCATAATATTTTATGAGACTGACAGAAGTTATACTCTTTTGTAGAGAAATGGCCCCTACTCGACCAGCTGCCTCGACCGATCCGGTGGAACGGATCATGACCTTGTTGAAATTACAAAGGCAGGTCAATGAGGAACGTAACCAGATACAACAGGCTCGAATGGAGGCCCAACAGAAACAGTTGGATGCCTTGACCCAACTGGTAACTGCGCTTGCAACAAATCGGGATACTACCGCAGCGACCAAACCAACGGGCACACCTGAGATCGAGCCCGTGGATGGCGACGAACCCCAGCCAGCGCAAATACACTCTTCCTTTAGGCCAAAGGACTTCTTAGACGTGAAACCTCCAAAATTTGAAGGCAGGACATCACCCGATAAGGTGATGGACTGGATTGATAAAATGGAGAGTCTATTCACGTTTGTATGAGTTCCGAGTAGCAAGAAGGTAGTTTGTGCCGTTCTGCTTCTACGACTGCGGGCAAAGGATTGGTGGAAGGCGAAGAAGCCGACGCTGCTTGCAACGACTAGGAATGAAAAGATCTCATGGGCCTCGTTCAAGAAGGCATTTCTGGATCAATACCTGTCTCCAGCCATGAGCAAAAAAATGGAGAATAACTTTATCACACTGAAACAAGAAGATATGTCTGTGGAGGACTATGAGTCTGAATTTGCTAAGCTGACAAATTTTGCTGCTGTTATGCTACCCACAGAGCAGACTCACATAGATCGATTCGTTGGAGGTCTGAATGACGACATTCAGTTAAGCGTGCTGAACCGAGAATGTGGGTCGTACTCTCAGGCCTTTGAAGCGACGCTACAGGTGGAACAGTTCTACCTGAAGAAGGCATCAACTAAAATGCAGTACAGTCTGAATCAGCCCGCCAAGCGATATCATGGCGGAGATAAAAAGACTGATGGAGAACAGAATAATAAGCCCATATGCACCTTCTGCGGTCGACGAGGGCATGTTAAGGAAGACTGTCGCTATGTGAATGGTCAGAGTTGCAATTACTGTGGCAAGAGTGGGCACATCAAGGAGGACTGTCGTGCCGCTAATAACGCTTGTTTTGGTTATGGCCAACAGGGCCACTTAGTCAAAAATTACCCAAAAAAGAATAGAACGGCTCAAAATCGTAATAAAACTGAAGAGCCTGGACAGCTGCCAGGTCCACCGCCGTTCCGAGATAATCCGTACAATCAGTAATTGCGGAATACCAACACCGCGACAGCGCGCGACTATAATCTCTCCACCTTACTTGATCTTGAAAGTGGAGGTGAGTTTGTATGTTAAGTTTTGAGGACAAAACTTTTTCTTAGTGGGTTATTATGTAGTGCCCCGCTCCTCGTAGTCCACTATGTAATACCTACGGCTTGTTGACTCAGTCTTGAACTGAGGATTTGGGGAAACCTTTGCCAGTATCGATTGATCACGGATGAAATGCAATGAACCTTTCCAATTGATGGATTAGCTTCTATTGAAATGAATCCAAGAGTTTTGTTGGATGTTTTCTTTCGCTGGTTGGTTTTGATGAATGTTTTTTCGTATTAGTTTTCGATGATTGGTTTTTATTGTTCACTTTTATCGCATTTCACATTCATTTCGAATCTTGAGAGAAAGAGACGAAGTATGATAATCAACTGTTGGTGCCAATGTAGGACGCGTGAACTGTTCGTGAACGGCACGTGAAGTTCCTCTTCCTCTCAACTAAGATTCATCTCGATGAGTTGCTTTAACCGAACAAACATTGATCTGTACGCCTAACAAAAATGATCTCTAGTCCACTCTGTTGCCTTGTCCCTATGATCAACGATACCACATCAACAAAAGATAAGAGAAGATAATTGAATTGAATCAAATACAAGAATATGTATTGCTACTCTATCTGCTCCATGAGATTGATCATCTATTCGGTTACTAAGTATGCTTGAAAATATAGACATGTACAAATGAACTTGTACGTGTTGAGATGAATATGAAGGCACGAAGTAAACGTGTCGTATATCTGTGCATAAGTCCAAAATGTGTCTCATCTGATAGAACGGCTAGAGCATGTATTTGGTCTCGGACAACTTGTATACAAGAAAAATATTTGTCTCTCGGGTGGTATCTGGAGGCACCTAGAACCGCTCGGCCTAGGAGAGATTAGGGCCTCCATATGAAAATGGGAGTCGATATCTGAGTCCTTAGCGACGAGCTGAACCGGAGAGTCACATCGACTAATCATGGGGATAACCCATGTACCAACATATTGAATAGTCCACCTGCATGACCCGAATTACAACTTCAATATCTGCATGAATGAAACATGAATTACTCGTTATGCAAATTGTGCTAACATATTTTTTGTGCAGGGATGACTGCCGGCGTTGGTAAGTTGCTTATGATATATTTCTACTATCATGTTCTTATGAATTGTTAAAAAGAACCTAGACTAGTAAAAAGATTACTAGTAAATGTTAGCTCCACATATTGATTTAGTGCAGAGATTTGTGAGTTCGAACAAAAGTCGCTCGCCAGTACATGATGTGTGCTGACCCACGTTGTGGGCATCTTTTTCAGAAAGCAAAAGGAGACAGGAGGATTTCAAGTGAGGCATCGAAGCTCGTCTAGCCCAGTAGAGCTCGTGGATCGCCTCGAAGTTTCATTTTCATTCCAGTCAAGTTTTAAGTTTCTTTTCCTTTGAAGGTGTCTTTCAATTTTAGCATGTAATAAAGGGATATGATGTATGGGCATTGCGACTATTTTCAAAAAGAGAGTTTCAAAGAGAATCATGTAGCCATTATAAGGCACTCTGAGTTTGCAAAGCTTTGTACTTGTATTTCTATTAAGTTTATCAATAAAAGAAGCATTTCCATTTTAAATCTCTGTGTTCAATATTTGGTTTTCTGCAATAAATGGGTGCGTACATGTATTTTTGCTAAACTAGTGGGTGCGTGCGTGTGTTTTTGCTTGACTAGTTGTTTTGTGCAGGTACATGGCCTTGTGCAAGCGCAACTTAGGCTTGCACAGCATCACGCCTTAGCGAGGACGATCGATCCCGCAGGGATTCAGGTAAGACGGACGACCCTAGCGGGATCGGGGCATAATAAATGGCCCCCAAGTGCTCGGCTGCCGAAAAGGAAAAAAATATGGCCGAGTCTTCTACATGCGCACCCCAATATGCTCCGCCTTCATCGCGACGAAAGACGGCCATCCCGGACATGGAAAGTGAATAACCGACCGCAAACCGATCATCGACCACCCTCTTTAGGGTTCGACTCGATTCTGACAACATGTGCCCGCTCTTTTTAGAGTTGGGCGCAGTCCATAACTTGTGCCTCCCTCTTTAAGGAATGGTTGCTGTCGACTTATGTTGCGCGAAATTTTGAAAGTGGTGTTCTCTTTTGATTTTATGAAACCAATTTGGGCACAACTTGACATGTTACGCAGCGTAAATGTGGCACAACCTGACTCCTGCGCAACATGAGGGTCGTGCAACCTTACTGATGTGCAACACAAGAGTCGCGTAACCTGACTGTTGCGCAACATAAGAGTCGCGCAACCTGTTGATGTAACATGTTCTGCTTCAAAACCTTATTTGAAACTAATTTCTGTTTGTTCAACTTCATGTAGTTGACTTGAAAGAAGATCCCAATGCTGAAAGATTTGCCTCTGCATTTAATGCACCCGAATACAAAAAGGACCTATCACACGTGTCATATCCGCATTATGAACTTCCTGAAGCCAGGAGAGCTATACTCGCAGCTCAAGAGAACTCCACACTACTTTGTTTGATGAATGGACAACCTCTAGAAAGTGTGGATAATATAGTTTATAAGAAACTGGGCTTCTTGTTTGGTGATGTTTTCAAGAAGACGTCCCAGCCCAAGGCCAAGAAGGAAGGCAGGGTTTATCAGTGTACTGAGGGCAGGATGATGTACCTCCCAAAAATGTCGAGATATCTATCATTGTCTCGATATAAATTTTTGAGTTACCCTCGCCGGATGGCATGGGATATAACTCTTCAGCAACAAGCAAGAGTAGGAAGGATCTGTTACATACTAGGTCCACAAAGTAGAGACCAATTCTATAGCACCTCAGTTAAATAAAGCTCCCATCTGAGAGATCTGATGCCAGGTTGTGCACCTCCTGAGGAATCCTTGCTGTTACTCCCGGTCAGAGTACCAATTTTTATGAATGAGTTTGCCAAAGCTGAAGGAAGATACATAGACCAGACCATGCGAATGACAGGCCTGGTAAATCTAGATAATAAGTGCTGGATCAGCTTAGCTAACTGAGTCCTGGACCACTTCAAAGACAAGCTTCTGGAGATAGGTCTTTATGAAGCAGTTCGGGCTACTGTTTATGGGTTCCGCCCGAATGTCCACATATTCCTGGCCCTGGTAGAAAGGTATAATGATAAGATCTGTACCTTCATGACCTCGCATGGGGATATCGGCTTTGCTCTTCACAAGATGAAGTTCCTTTCTCATCTGCCCATGGGAAACAATCCATACGAGGAATACATACCTACCAATAAAGAATTTGACATCCTATTAATAAAAAAATTCCAAAATGGTAGAGGTTTTCAAGGAGCTCTTGTGTCATTACAAGATATGTTCCCTCTACTACAAGAGTGCCACTGTAGGGACCTGCTACACATCCAAGTTGCTGCCTTATTTGTTCTTAGGTCATATTCGTGAAGACAAGATATTCGATACTCAGGCTTGTGACTCTTATTTTTTTAAACCACTCAGCAAAAGTGACATCTAGAAACTAGTGGAGAAGTACGATCAGTTTGACAATGAGCTAGATGAAGATTGGTCCCCCTTCAAGGCAGGTGACACGATCGAGAGTTATTTCAGACAAGGTTATAGACCTATGTCTAAAGAAGGCTAGTTGGCGGGCTTTTTTTTTCCATATGGTTGCGACGGTTTATAGTCCCTGGAGGCAGTGCTGTCAACCGATTTCACCGAGGAGTCCTTTTTGCTGTAGTACGTCTTGTGTTCAGCTACAAGATAGACCTCCTTTCAGCAATGACTTGTCGCTTAAATACGGGCCTGTGCTCTTTGTATACACCATGCTGCATGATAAGAATGCCAGGAATAAATTTTCCTGCACTGAGATACCCTATACATATCTTTACGGGTGGCTGCACTTGCATTATCCTGGTTTGATGGACCCAGATATGAGTATAGTAGGAGGGGACTTCATGAGGTGGTATTCCAATGCCAGTTGGAATATCAGCGCGTTATCAGAATGCCGACGAGCATTGAATAAGGGTTCTGGATGGAGGTTCCAATGTATCCCTCCCCCTCAAGGGTATGAACATGTTCCTCCCAATCTTATGGATTTAGAAGCCATATCGCTCTGTCTGATTCCATCTACCTTTGAGTGGTTGAAGTCAATTCGGCCATCTCACTTGATGTTTTGGTTTGAAGAAGAGTGCTTCTTGGAACCATATCTGCCAAGCCGATTTGCTCGATAGTTCGGCTATGATCAACTACATGTGGGGAACACCGCAACTTCTCTAAGCGCCAGGGGTTATTTGATTGATGGAGCCAGGGCATGGGAATACTACAACGCTCGGGGCACTAAGACAGTATTCTCCAGGCCAAATGTCCCTACCGAGATAGGTCCACGTATGTTGTATACATACGCGAACTTCTATACTTCGGCGAATAATTTTGCCGAGAACTTCAATCTGTTTCACAGCTTCGCAAGTGACAAACGTACGAAGGCTGGGGTTCGTACAACATTGTCATTCAGAGATGCTGAAGATCAGGATCCTACCGACGATTCGTTAGAAGCTTCCCATATAGGATTTGCCGATGAAGCGACTGATCCAATAGACGTGCCATTGAAGGTATGAAAAGAAAAATCTCCTACCAAAGGTCTTGGCAAGAAAAGGAGAGCTGGCGAATCATCAGCTCATGATGATTTCCCTTCCTCACTCAAAGCTGCAGAGAAGAAAAAAAGTAGGGCCGCAGTGGCCATAAATGAACCAGTTACCGTCAGGAAAACATGATCCCAGTCAAAACAGATGACTACTGGGACGTCTCTTGGAGTAGGTGAGATAATTCCTTTGTCGGCTCCGAAGCAAAGCAGAGCCATTCAAGAAGAAATTCGCGAAGAAGAACCAATAGCACCCCTGCATCGGAAGCCTAGAAGGAAGTTGATAGTAACCAGAGGAGATCGTGAAGAGTTGGCTCTTCATCCACTCTATCTGAACCAGAGTCACCGCTACCCTCGCAACAAGATTCGCCACTTCAAAATGGTAGTTTTTAATATTACTTTCGTATAATCATATCTAACTGAAATTTGATATTGTTCTTTTTCATCTGCAGAGGTTAGCATTCCGGCTCCGATCATTACAGAAGGAATTTTAGAGCCGATTATCACAAAAATGACTATTCCCGTAACTGTGTTAGCTGCCGCCGAAATTATGATGTCATCTCCAACTCCAGGAGTTCCAAAGACTACACTTCCTGAGGAGGAATTGCCTTTTACATAATCTAATCCGGATGTCACTGTCCCTTCTGTAGTCTAAACTCCTACTCATTCTCAAGAAGACCGAGAAATGATAGCGTCTCTAGAAGGATATGATTTTGGAGATTTCTCGAATGAAGATGATCTTACCAATGCTAATGAAGGTGAGCAAGTTTCAATAGAAGTTATACCAAACGAAGAAGGATCGGTTGAAGAGGTCCAGACTACTGTTGTTGGTTAAGATCACCCCATTGATAATGAAGGGCATTCAGGCCGAAGAACTGTGAACCCAAAACTCCTGAAGAGGTTCGTGAAGATCAGCCTGGAGTTTCTGAAGCAGCTAGGATTATTGAGAATCCTAAAGCTAATACTACAGGGATTGAAACCCTTGTAGTTCAAACCCTAAAGAATAAGGAGACAAACACAATCACCACACCCCTCCAAGCAGAGTCAGGGGCTGGAAGCAGCCGCTTTTTGTCGGACGGCTCAGAAGCTGGAAGTAGCCAAGCAGCAGTGTCTGAGAACACTATATCAAGACTTCGTATAGAAGCAGCCATGCCTCGTGAAACGCCATATGTATTGTCAGGATCAGGTAAAATTTTGACTTTTATTTACCTTAATTCTATTGATAATGTTTTAACAATGGTGTATATTGATCGCAGAAGGACCTGTGAGAACGACTAGCTCGACCACGGCTCCTTTGGACAGAGGAACTCATGCAGGAGAAGGGAGCTCATCCCAGATGCCCAAATTCGGGTCTCCTGATGCACAATCTAAAGTACTTCCAACTGTTGCAGCAGTAGAAACTCGGATGGAAGTAGTGGCCACCCCAGGCGCTCTAGCGACAAACAGATTTATTGTGGCTTCTTTTACCAAAGTCTTTTATACATCTCTGAGGCCTCTGGTTCAAAGGGTAATAGAAAAGGATGATGTTCCTTTTACAACAGTCAGAAGCCCTTCATCCTATCTAATCGGTGGTATCCGCGATATGGGAGATCGGGATCTGGCCACCTACTTAGATCATGTGTTGGACGAGCTTGAGGAATCCATTAAAGCCTACAAGGATCTCAAAAGAAGGAATATTCAACAACTCATGGACGCAGAATGTGAAGCCATGGCTCATGAAGCTAAAATAAACAGAGCTAATTTTGAAGCTTTCTTGATGGCTTTCTCCCAACGCTCCGCAGAGATGGACGTCCAAATTACTGAAGCGGCCACTAATGTTGAACATTATAAAACTGCAGCTACAGAAAAAGGAAAAGAGGCTTTTGATCTGGAAGTTGAAATTGCTCGGCTCCAAGAATGGCTCAAGGCGACTAAGCAACATATAGGAGAAGAAATCCAATTGTTTCAAGCTGCTACAAACCAGTTGGATATTTTGAAACATCAGAAAGATGATTTTGTCAGAATGCAGAATAAAGAATTAGCATGCCAGATAACTACTTCGCACCCTTTCGACCTACAGTCTAGAAGAATCCAAGCTAGACAACGGGTGCTTGATTCCTGTGTAGAAAGAGCCAAAGTTTTGAAGAAACGGATCGAAGACCTCAGCACTCAACCTCCAGAATAAAGCGATCCCAATTGTTATGATGTTTTTTTTATATTTTGAACATCATTAATGAACTTTTTTTGTGGTTCCATTACTTGTTGCATATCCTGTTAAAGATATAAGTAATAGAATAGAAAATATATTCAGAGGTACTGGACGTGATATATATTTTTTGGAAAATAACAATATTCATTATATCTGCTCAGAGGTAATGTGGACGTGGCAGAATATAATTCTTGAGATATCATTATTTTAAA
Organism: Iris pallida; assembly: GCA_029216955.1. Taxonomy (NCBI): domain Eukaryota; kingdom Viridiplantae; phylum Streptophyta; class Magnoliopsida; order Asparagales; family Iridaceae; genus Iris; species Iris pallida. The sequence goes on from JANAVB010042018.1 coordinate 16,035,333, forward strand.
AGATGACTTTATCAGAGATAAATATGGATGTGATAATTCATTTGATATAGAAAATAGAATTCAGAGGTAATGTGGACATGAACTCATTTTTCTATTGATGATCTGCAAGTCAGCTGGGACTCAAAGACAGGATATCATGTCTAAAAAAGACGATATCTGTAATAATACGAATTTATCATAAAGATAAGATATCTTTTAAAACAACTAGTTTTCAAAAGACAGAATTGATGATTCGGATGGACTCTACTGGGGATTTTGAGGATTTATTATCTGTGGTTTTATTTACGAAGAAGTAAATAAAAGATAATAAATGTAGGTTCGTTCACGAGGTAAACATAAGTGATAGGATCGATGAATGAATGATCATACTTTTTTGAAGAAAGGTTGTTTCAGTTCCCGAGATAGTCAATAAATAAAGTTCTATTCATGAGATGAATAGAGATTAATGAACAGACATGCCTTTTTGAGGAAAGGTCGCTTCGGTTCCTGAGACAGATTGTTTGACATTTTAGTCTATAAATAGTGCGGGACCTTTTTTGAGGATGTTATCAACACTTATTCCTTCATTATAAATGTCTTTCGAAGATGTGCCCAAGGAGGCTGAGGTCATCCCGAAGACTAAATTTGTCATTGATATTCATTCTGACAAGCCTCCATTGCCTGTTCAAAAAGAGACGGAGGAAAGCTCAACTATTCCTGGGCCACAACTAGACATACTTACCAGACTCGTAGAGCCTGGAAGCACTACCGAGGAAGAAGCTCTGAAGAAGGCTGCCTGTGAACTGCTGGTGTCATCGGACAATAATGTCTTCGAGCTTCTTGCTAATTATGTTTTTAATCAGGACGACTCTGATCCTCATTCCTCTCCTTGATCTGATGTATCTCTTTTCTGTTTGAACTATACAATTAAAAAGAATTTTATTTACTTTTTTTAATCTCTTTGTCTTTATACATAGTATTTCTTGAGAAATTTGCCATTGATAGGCATCATGTCGACTCAGCCATCCATACCAGTCAGTTGATAAGCTCAGTTTGAGAAAACTTTGCTTACAACGTAGGGACCTTTCCACTTTGCTTCAAACTTGCCCTTGCTCATGTGCGTCATAGTCATAGGACGTCTGACGGTTAGAACTAGTTCTCATTTATGAAATAACTTTACGGTTGAAGGCTTTTGATATACGGGCTTGGTATAACTCAATATGCTGTTGAGCTAGAAGTCGTTTCTCGTCCAACGCTTCAAGCTCCTGAAGTCGAAGTCGATCATTGTTTTCTATTGTGAGTTCATTTGCAATTGCAATCCTTAAGAAGGGGATTTGAATTTCCAATGGTAGGACAACTTCACATCCATACACCAAGGAGAAAGGTGTGCAACCGGTTGGAGTACGTATAGTAGTACGATATGCCCATAGATATTCTCTAAGATTTTCACTCCAGTTTTTTTATTGGTAGAAACAAATTTCTTGAGAAGCTTGATGACAGTTTTGTTGAATGCTTCAGCCAAACCGTTCACTGCAGGATTGTAGGCTGTGGAAGCAACATTGTTAATTCTGTTATTATCAAAAAATCAAGTAAACTTTTGACTGATGAATTGTGGTCCATTATCATGAATGATTCATCAAGGAATGCCGAATCTATATATCACATAATGTTTGATGAAGTTGATGACGCTGCTAGTCTTGACCTCAGATAAAGGTATGGCTTTCGTACATTTCGAAAAGTAATCAGTTATAGCTAGTATAAACCGATGTCCTCTAGATGATAGTGGATTGATAGGACCAATGACATCCATACCCAAGCTTCAAAGGGCCATGATGCGGCAGTCGGATGAAGAAACTCTGACGGTTGATGGATGAAGTCTGCACGAATTTAACAGGCTCGGCATTTTCTTGCATATTCAATGGCATATGATAACATAGTAGGCCAATAATAACCCATACGTCGGATATGATCTTGTAACTTAGGGCCAGGCTGATGTGCACCACATACCCTATCGTGAGCTTCCCGTAGTATTTGTTTTGCTTCATCTCCAGTAAGATAACGTAAAAGCAGACCATCAAATGTTCTTCAACAAAAGGTTTTAGAAGTATGATTATAATAAAACCAGAGTGATCTCCTACGAATTTTTGTAGCTTCTTTAGAATCTTCAGGTAAAATGTCATGTTCCACGAAATCAATGAAAGGAGCTCTCCAATCTTCACTAATGACATTGATTTCAGTTGAATTGTTGAACTCAATATTCGAGTTATTCTAAATGCAAAATAACTCTCTATTAGTGACGAAAATCATCTGTTGCCTTTTTCACTGGGATTGCTAATACAGCTGCCAGATTAGCTAATACATTAGCCTCCGTATTGCATGCCCGACGTATATGTTCAATGAAGAAACACTTGAACGATATAGCCAGCCTAAATGCTGCTTCATGATATGGGATAAGATTCTGGTGTCAAACTTCATACATGCCTCTAACCTGATTGAAATCAGTTTAGAATCTCCATATACTTCAAGATATTCAATATCTAATTGTTTATCCAATTGAAGACCAATGAGCAGAGCGTTGTATTCAGCCACATTATTGGAACACGACTCATCTAAAGAATAAGCTCTTTGAATAGCTAATCCTTCTGGTGATACGAGGACGATTCCAACTCCAGCGATAATGGCACCTTTCGGCCCTATTCTGGATGCACCATCAAAGAATAGACTCCAGTTAAGAATTTCTTCTGAAATCATGTTGGATTCTAAAGTTTCATCTGGAATCTTGTCATAGAGTTTAGATGTTACGAAAATTGGATGAGCTGCCAGGAAATCAGCAAGAGCTTGACCCTTAACAGACTTTTGAGGAACATAAACCATATCGTATTGTGCTAATAATATGGCCCATGTAGCAAGCCTGGAATTGAGTGTACCGGGCTTCTTCATCAAGACCCGGAGAGGGTCAACTCTAGAAATAATATGAATAGTTTAGCCGGTGATATAATGTCTCGTCTTTTGAACAACAAATATAAAAGCTAGACATTCTTTTTCCACTGGGGTGTATCGATGTTCAGCTCCGATCATTGTACGACTAAGATAATAGATAGCTTGTTCACGACCTTCTTTATTCTTCTGAGCTAATAAAGTACCTAATGAATGGTCCATTACTCAAACATAGATCAGGAAGGATATTCCTGAGACTGGAGGCACTAGAACTGGAGGGTTCATCAAGTACCATTTTATGTCTTCAAATGCTTGCTGACATTCTTCAGTCCAAATAAAAGACACACCTTTCTTCATAAGTTGAGTGAACGGTCTACAATGTCCATAAAGATTTACGATGAATCTCCTGATATACGCAAGTCGTCCCTAAAATCCTCGTAGCACTTTTAGGTTGCGTGGAGGACGCATCTCTTGAATGGCTTTGATTTTCTCTGGGTCAACATGTATACCCTTAGTGGTAACAACGAATCCAAGAAATTTTCCACTAGAGACTCCCAGGAATGACTTGATGGGATTCATCTTGAGTTGATGCTGGCACATTAGGTCGAATATAGTTCTCAAGTCTTGAATGTGGTTTTCCTTTAAACGTGTTACAACTCGTACCCGATGATTGAGTATAAATCATGCTCACGCCCAGCCTACGCCACAGAGTCGGTGGTAGAACGCTGTAACAGTATGATGAACAACCACGTAATAATAGTATGTGCTCCAATTGGGAGACAAAAACACAAGATCACGAATCAATACTGAATGGAAATAGAGAATATATATATCTAATCTCAAAAATGAATGTATGAAGTCCACAGATAAATAAACTCCTAACTACAAGTCTCAGAAATCGATGTCAATATCCACTACAATGTCTCAATAATATCTATAAACATCTAAGCAGGATAAGCGGGGTCAGCTGCTGCAAACTCCTCCGGAAAAGTAAAATCCATTTCAACGACATCCCCCAAATAAGGGCCATACTGCTGGGGGCATAAATCCTCATCATAATTACCTAAAATTTGTAGGATTACCCAGTCAGGATGGAACGAGTACAATTCACAGAATGCAGTTCTAATATATAAAAATGACTACAAGACAAAAGTTAGACATCAATTACATGTTTTGAAAATAAACAGAAAAAGACGTGAGAAAAGACGAAAAATCAACAACAAATAAATAAACTAAAATACCTTCCCAACCGTTAGAAGTACCTTTGATATGTGATCAGTCTGGGATACTACACCGCGAGGTCTACGAGGTCTACTTGCATGAAAAATAAACAATGTCTACGAGGTCTACTTGCAAAAAATAAATAATGTCTACGAGGTCTACTTATATAAATTAAACAATGTCTACGAGGTCTACTTGCAGAAAATAAATAATGTCTACGGTCGGATCACACATCCTTGGTACTTCTCATTCTTGACTCAACAAATTATGACAGAATATAAAAATGACAAAAACCACATAAACAATGGCTAACAATAAAATATAATAAAAATCAATATCAAAAACAGACAATAAATTGTACTCGCTGGTCGTCCGGAGCTGACGATACGGTTCTGGTGTCAAACTCGAGTCAAGTTGACTTATTTTATGAATTACAAAGTCAATAAGCTAAAATGTAAATCAATAGCACTTGTATCCAAAATTTAATAACTTACTAACATGGTATTCTCCACACTCTTGGTGTGGTTGCCTCTAACTATCATGAGTTGGTCATCTATAACCTGGATGTAACCCCTACAATCTATACCTGTATTTCCATCTATACATACCCTGTAACCTATTAAAAGCTGTGCTAGGGCACATTATACAATACCATCTCCTCTGTTATATTTCCCTCTAGTGCCTACAGTGATATCTAGGCTGTATCCTAGCCTGTGACAAGGCTTGTGTACTGATTAAACTAGTTAGCTACAGTCCATAACATGAATTCTACTATTTTCCTACTCTGTGTTTGGTAATCCGATCTAAGCCAATTAGGTAACCATGTTCTAACTGGAATCAGAAGAAGAATTTTATATGGTAGTATCATTGGGTACATGAGGGGTGGTTCACCTGTTAATGTTAAGCGGGTACAAGTAAAGTTTCACTGTTTGGTATCGGTTGATACTAATACAAGTTCACATGAAGGTGCTTTATGGGTTAGAAGCACTGACATAATCGATTGGGTCCAGCCACCAGGTGGTTTGAACATCGTAGAGTAGGCCGCTCTGAATGTATACTTTGTCAGACTACAGAGTTTCAAGAGGACCCTTTAATGTATCAATAACCCTTTTGTCAAGAGAAGACCTATACTTTAGCATTTAGCGGATACTAGAAAACTATCTTGTTCGAATCCTATGCTGCCAGGGGATATTCGTATGACAGTTGGTATCCTATCCTTCATGATATAATTTTCTATTCCCCTTATCATTTCTATCTAACTAACTATACTTGGGTGTCCTTAGTTGATTACCTAGGCTGATCGCATTAATTTGCTTCCCTGTGTACCAATAGCATCAGATACATCGTGCTACAGTACCCCTGTATCATGAGGCTTCCTTTGCCTATACTGCATCTAAAATAGCGATTGAAACTATAGGAAATTCTCCTAACAGTGCTTAGTGGATACAGGTAGGGTCTTTACTTATCAGGTATTGGTATAAAGAAATCTAACATGGCCATATCAATCTGTACGAAGTAAGAGGCCACAGATATGGGAGGGGTTTGGCTGTACTTAAGGTCTGATAGGGATTATAGAGTATCTTAAGGTCCGATACTGGTACATGAGTGTCAATCCGATACTCAAAGCTTGATCTGGTATTAGGAATTGACTGTGATGCCATTAGTTACAGATGGTTCCAAATATCAAACATGATACCAAGTGCACAATGTGCAACCAAGCGGCCTCGCCTATTGTCCTGATTTTCCTAGGTAGTGATTTGGGTTTGGCGTATCAGTGAAGACCGATACTTCTTGGTTCAGTCGGTTAGTCATATCAAGGAAAAGTTAGATGTCTGATACTAAGGTTTTAATGGATTTTCGAGTATCCATAAGGACTTACCTCTATTATTCGAGAGTTGGGTTTTTTTGGTGTCAGCATCCATCTGATACTCAAACATACACGTTTTATATCTAGGTCCAACATGAAACCAGGTATCCACCAATACCAGTCCTATTGTGGTTTCAGTATCAGATGCACTGATCTGAAAGTGTATCTAAGAATCGTGTGGATGGACATACCCAGTTATTAATTTGGTATGTGATTACCCTTATGGACCCCTGTCTTCTTACTGGTTTACAACCTATTTGTATTCTTTTAGGTATAGAGACAATCATATAATTGTTCCAAGATCGAAGACAGAGTTTTCCAAATAGAGGAGGAAAAAGGCTTACCTTTTGGGGTGGTCGACTCCTTCCTATGCCTCCTTGCTTTCTGTTTTTCTTCTTCCAGTGACAGGGGGAGCGGCTCTTAGGGTTTTGTAGGTGGAGAAGGAATCGCTATCCTTCTCATGTACACATATATAGACCTTGGTTTTGACGGGAAAGGATAGGGAGATGGGGTTTAAAATTAGATTTGAATATGATCTCTTTAAGGATTTGAAGTTATTTGTATTCCTACGGATTTGGAGTGTTAGGTTCAAATTTAAAGAAGGATAAAGGTTGGCTACTTCTTCAAATTCGAATGACAGTTGATTAAATTTTAGTATTTCCTTTGGGTCCCTGCCAAATCCTATATTTCCACTTTGATCCATTATTGATAAATTAAGTGAAAAATTCACAAATGGGGCAAATAGGAAATCAGTTACACTACGTCAGAATTCGCATTTTTCGACAGGCTAAAACCGTCGAAAACTGTTGTTATTGACGATTTTGGACCGTCACATGGTCCGTCAATAATAAAATATAGTTTACTATAAATGACGATTTTCTACCGTCGATACGTAGGTGGAGAAAACGACGAATTTCGTCTGTCATATAATAAACGGCGGACTTCTTCTGTCAATTATCCCGCTTAACACAATTCGACATACCTGTCTATTTTTGACAGGTGATATCCGTCAAAATTCTACAAAATATTCACTAAAATTATTTTTAATTAATTAAACCTATTTTTGTTGTAAACCAGTACACAAATATTGAATCTGAATATAAATCAAAAGACTCGATTCAAAATTGATAGTGGACAAATCATTCACGAATCACAATTGAAAATGAACACATTCAATCAAAATGAACATAACTTATGAACATAACTGACAATTGATTCAAAGTCTCAATTGATATTGAATATCACCAAGTAGAAATTGTATTTGTAGCATCCAAATACTTGCAGTTGTTCTCACACATAACATCCAAACTGAAAAAGTAGTAGTATTTCAGAATACATACGAAGTTCACTACAAAAAAAACTAAATGCTAATATTCAAATCCTAATAAATTGAACGGACTCTTTTGGCCAATTGATCATATCACCAAGCATAATGTCTTCAAACGTTCCATCCCCTTCAAACAAATATGCACTGCGGTCAAATATTTCATCGACGATGATACTATAAACATCTTCCTTTGGCGGTGCATCGGAATTTAAGTGTCCAAAAGCAATGTGTTTTCTTTTAAAGTCCTTTAGAAAACATGTCTTTGGCAAGCCAAATTGTTCCGGTACCTACAACCATTGAAACACAAAAATACAATATTAACTACTGGAATTTACATAGAAAGATGTAATTATTTATTCCTTTATCTCAAATAGTAAGCGTGGCATAGATCAGAAGATAAAAACACCATGTGTAAACAGAAGCAAAGTTTGTAATTATGAACACGGAAAGCATATGTCAAAGTTCACAACCTAACTTTCTTTTCTCGTGGTGGTGAGAGACCTAAAAATTATAGCTCAACTTATAGACATCAGGCTGATACTAAATGCTAGTATAAACAATTGAGCAGTGGCTTAGTGCCATTTGTGTATATATTTTCTGTATGAACATTTTCTTCTCTTCGAAACTGGCATGCCTATCCATGGGAAATCTTATCTGGGTCCTGGGACTACTTGCTATCACACACTGACCGAACACCTGCAGTAAAAGTGTCTTGAGTGTGATATGAACCTGAAGCCCAGATAACCTATTTAAAAATGTCACTTCATGACTCAACAACACACCATAAGTAACTTGTACTAAAAACCCTTGGCAGATGAAACCTGTATGTAAACCAATCCAAGGTGTAGGAATATAAGTGTGCACTTACCAAACTAGAAGAGCCAAAGAGTTCAGAAGTACAAGTTAAGCACATGTAAGTATAGGAAAAGAAGTTCAGCATCATCGAGTCATATACATTATAATAACAATGCTAAGTGTGCATGGCATTCTAAGTAGTTAACATGATTACTCATTGATTTCTTTCCTTAGACTGGAGTATATACAGATGCATGCGTCTATGTCTATTCCTGAGGGCTTATTAAATGAACTAAAAAAAGGTAGTTGTCCGTCTTGAAGAGAAGGTTTATAGTGTTGCAACTAGTCAGGTATGTACTCATGCACCTGTCAACCTTTGATTTCCATTTTTTATATAAAGATGAATTGGGAGATACTGAACTGAATCGATTATTTCAATAGCTGTTCCAACAATCAAAAAGACATGAACAATGTCTGCAGAACTTCGGAGAATTTAAGTGTCTAATCGTTTCAGTGCGTACATACACAAACCTTTTGGTTTTGAGATGATTTGTTATCCTTCTCCTGCAAAAAATGAAAGAAAAATCATTCATTTGAACATCCTTTTTGATCTGCATCGTCGGAATTATCAATAAGAAAATTCAAATAGTTTGGAGGTTGATGCAAATTCACAAAGTGGACCCAAAATGAATGGATTTGATTAGTGATCAGAATTATCAATAAGAAAAATCATCAATTTGATCTAAATGTGCAACAACAGAAACCAGAGGACCAACAACGACAAATTCACAGGTTGTAGGCTGCCCCAAACAGCAGAAACACCAGGAATGATTGCAGCAGTAGATATTGGCAACATCAACAGGGGGAGGGAGTTGTTATGCTTTCTGCAGTTACAAGTCCAGGAGGGCGAACGAGCTGGTTCTACAGAAAACAGTAAAGGAGAGGATTTATTTGGGTAACACCAATGCAGAAGCTCTGTTGAGGAAGAAAAGAGGGTGAACCGTGCGTGCATATATAGGACTCAATATTCTTTTAACGATTTGGTTTTCAAAGGAGTGATAGTTCCTAAAGGCTAAGGTATTCATATTCACTTTATCAAAGATTGCCAAAGGTTCTCCAGGTTTATCCGTGCCTGGACTCAGGGGACTGATTCTGGAGGAGGTAATCATCCTGAACAGGGTTATAACCTAGTTTGACTGCCCAGGGGTCGTGTTTGAATTGGACATGTAAAATGATCTGCTAGGTTGAGGCTATTTCATTGAAGTTTAACAAAAAAACATATTATTGTTGTTGTTAATTATCCAAGTCCCACCTTGTTATATTAGGCCATCCAACCTTACATAAGATTGTGGCTTAAACAAACTTTTGCTTCATCACTCACATTCATTTATCTATCAGTTTGATGATAAAAGGATCATGTTTATAATTTTGAATAGGGAATTTTACCGACAAAAGCTCAGATCGAAGGTTACAAAAGCGTGATAAGACTAGTATTTTGTTCTCAGGTCTATTTGTAAGACCCTGCATTTTGGATGCATTTTGGATGACTGAACAAAGCAATACCACGGACAACTGAACAAAGAAATACCAATTTGGATAAGATGGATGACGGAACAAAGAAATACCACTATTTGGATTATTACTGAATATATGTCGATTCCTCGATTGATTTCTAAAATCAACTATCCTCGACTGATTTCTAAAATCAACATTTTAGTTATTTATACCTCAGAAGCAAAAGTTAAGATCAGTATTTATACCTCAGAAGAACCATGAAGTGATGATGATGACTGTTGTCTTGTTTTTGGATGGTTGTTTTTTATCATTTCTTTGATTGTAGCCATTTCTTCTTTAAGTGTAATTAGATCCGTCTCCATAGCTTCATTTTTATTCTTCAATTGACGAGCAACCTCTCTACTTGCCACTGAAGCACGAATCTCTGTCTTTGAAACACCTCCACCCATGCCACGAACATAACCCTTTCTATCACGTCCGAGTACCTAAACAACATAAATAGCAACGGGATTATCTTCTACAAGCTTTCGAATTTTTTTCTATAAGAAATAAATAGCAAGGGGATTATCTCACAAACCATTGCAACAGGGTCATTGTCCAAATCATTTTGTCCCAAGTACGGATCATCTTCTACAAGCTTTCTAATTTTTTCCTACAAGATATAAAAACGGCGCATATATATATATATATATATATATATATATATATATATATATATATATATATATATATATATATATATATATATATATACATGATTAATGAAACTCAAAATCAACAAATTATTATTACAATTGAAAGAGAATTATTCTTACAATGTAATCGTTCGAGCTGGTAGTGGAATTAGTATTCTTAGGCATATGTGTGGTCACGTATAACATACTTCTATTGACCTCGCCAGTAGGACTCTCCTTTTTCTATATCAAAAGAGAGACAAAATATCATATTGCAACAAAATGTAAGAACAGAAAAACGCAAAAAAATAAATAAAGAAATATAGTTATGTATATTAAGTTACCAGATTATGTGCTACCCTCGCGCATCCAGTCCTACCAGTTGTATGTAGCACCTTAACTTTTTTCCTCGCTTCCTTACCAACTTCACGACGAATATTACCTCCAGGAGTAGAGCAGAAATTAACAAAGTCTTCCCAATCTTCTTTCTTTACTATGTTAATAGGCCTATTTCTTTTTCGCTCAGCAACAGTTGGATACATATCACACCTTTTTCGGAGATTAGACTTCCAATTTTTCCAAAAAATATTAGCTTTTCGCAAAACTTTAGCCTTATAAATTTCGGGAACAACATATCTACTCTGCAAAGACAAATTTCTTCATATGTTACACATACATGAAGATTTAAGAAAATTTTATAATTCACATTTACTCACATTAACACCTCTCCATATGTCTTCTTTCATGCTTTGGGGTACCTTTTTCCAAGAATCAATTGCAGGTGGACAATGTGTCTTTGTTATCTTTCCAACAGTAGTTGCAAATTTTTCTGATTCAATATCAACAGGTCGTCCATATTCGTCAAAAATGATAACTTTTGGGGCACCTAAGAAATTATTCAAATATTAGAACATATTGTAAAACATATTACAGAGGAACTATTAGATAAAGATATTGAAATATTATTAGATAAAGGTATGCAATTTAATCACCGATTCGATTAGAAGTGCTTCCTTGATAACCACTAGAAGGATCCTCATTGTTAGATTCATCCCCATTAGCTTCATGCTCACTATAAAATACATCTCTACTAGATTGGGTTCCATCTCCTGACATAATGAAACTTAAACAACAAACAAAAATATATTCATACACAGGTTTGTTTGTTTACTGGAAACTAACTCAACATTCATATACAGGTAAATGCATATCAAATCTGGCCTTGTGAAATTAAGCTGGTAACGTCGGACTAACTCAGAAGCTATTTCATCCAAAATTGGTTCTTTAAGCTTACTAATAAAAGGTTCTTGGTTTTCCCTATATTTCTGAGACATGACATAAAATTAACTGCAAATTACCTGTGCTAAAGGGCTAAAACTGGAAATCAACATTCATATTCCTAAAAATTGTACTGCTAGTTGATAGTAGTAGTAAAGTTTCAGAAGGTATGCAGTAATAGATGTAGAGAAGTTCAGGGTGAAAGATATTCCAATTTTTTTCCTAATTTATTTGCAAAAGCATTGTCTTCAGCCAATGCAACTGGAATTTATTTTACATCACAACATGGCTAGCTATATCATAGTTAATTAAAGTACATACAAGCATATTCATTTGCAGCCACAAAATAGCATAAGGCAGACATCAGTAAGTCTCCCACCAACGTCTAACTACTACAGGAGTAGGAAAACCTCAGAGGCAATCAAGAAACAGCAATCTAACACCTAATATGGATCTTATTACAGATAATATCAATATGTGGGAAGAGACATCAAATATATTGGCATTTCTTTATGAAATTCATTGTCTAAAAGAGAGTGGCATCCATATTAACTCTAACAAAGTATTTGGAAGTTCCATAGTTTAATTAATTTCATTCATTGTCATTGCAGAAGAAGATGACTCATCTCCTAAAGACTGATCATATGACATTTCCCATCATCACAAGAATCTGAGTGGTACTCATTTTTCTAGCACTTGTAGCTGATAAAAACTTTTTTCAAAGCAAATGACAGTAGACCATATTTTGTAGCTGAAGTAATATCCGTTATTACAATGTAGTTGTAGTCCGGGAGTTGTAAAAATGGCCTAGTGTTAGTCATGCTAATTGTACAAATAGTATGATAGTACCACATCTCTACGAAATGGAACCAGTCTCATAGACAGTTTTATCTTTTGCCACAGTATTAACTGATGTAAGCTATTGCATCTTTTGTTACACATGGTTAATAATAGAGCTGCCTTGCCTTCTGACAAGAATGAACTTAATTAAACATGTTGTACTAGAATTCTGAAAATTTGCAACATATCAATAAGTCTCCCACCACATAGAATGAACTTAATTAAACATGTTGTGTGCCGATCAAGGCTACTTCAGTAACACAAGGATTATTTAAGTTTAGTAACATAAGGATGATCAAGGCTACTTCAGTAAATTAAACACAATTCAGGAAACCAAAAATATTTGATTTTGATGTATCAAATGTAAATTAAACCAATCGTTCTCCATATATCCACAAAAGTAATATTCTAAACTTGTATCAATAGGCAAAACTAATATGACCAACTTCTACATGATCCTTTCATGTTGTGTGTCGATCCTGCAAGTTATCTGTGGTCACCTTAGCATATGCATAAATTGGGAAGCACAGGCACATGATTAAAGAAATCAGAACATCCACAAAATAGATTGATTGATAGTTGGTAAGAACAACTTTTTTCTTGGTTTGATGGAATGTAAAGAACATAAGCAAAGAAAACAGAGCGTGTATGTGTTTGATCAATAATCTTCATCATATTCTAAATTATCAGCAAGTGCAGATGCTAATATTGAAGCTTCTCCAGCTACTTCAGTAAAAACAAATGGATCTTCGTAAGCGTCGACTTCGTGGCTTAATCTTTTAGGAGATTCTAAAATAATATGCCAATTATCCCTTGTTTTATCGTTGCAATAGAAGACTTGAGATGCTTGAGAAGCATGAATGAATGGCTCATCTGCTTCACTGGTATTTGTCATGAACCTCCCAAAATTGACAAAGACCAAATTTGTTTCTGGATCCACCACACATCCATTTACTTTGTCTTCTACACGCACCCAATCACAATAGAAGACTGTTTGGTTGAAGTCATAGTAATCTAGTTCAAGTATTTGTTTGACAATGCCATAATAAGTCACTTCATCATCCTTAAAATTGGAAGAACTAGATTTGGATCTGCAACTTGTTTCAGCTTTCATGGAAACCCCACTATTTTGTGTGGTCAAGTTCAATTCTGAATCAGCTGTATAAAAAACATATCCATTTACCGCATACGCATTGTACGTTACGGCCTCAAAATTTGGACCATTTGCAAGCCTCTTAAAATGAGTCATTTTCTCCTTCTCAAGTTGTCCTCTTAACCAAGGAATATAGTCCATGATCTTCTTCGTTTGCTGCCTTACTCTTTGATGTTTTCCACTAGGTCGATTATCCTTTACATACGTTTGATATTTCCTGTGAATACATATGCAGTAAGTCTTTAAATTATACATTTATGTAATAAATATATCATAATTCACACATAATTGCGTTGAAGTGTTACTTACTCCTCCCATTTATCATTTTCAGGAGAATGCGACAAAACCCATTTACGCACTTGTTCGTACTGCAAACTAGTCAAATGATAAGTCTTGCCAAGTGAATTGACGGGATATGGACCTTCTTCATCAATATCATCGATGGATCTTCTTCCTCCTCGTTTATAACTTTTATGTTTACCATTAGGAATGTACTCCATGCAATATTTTATTGTTTCTTCTAATATATATTGCTCAGCAATAGAGCCCTCTATAAAAGTTTTGTTCCGACCATATCGTTTGTATGTTTTCATCTTCCTACACATGTAGCACAAATTAGATTTATAAAATAACTCAAGTGAATAAAACATAAACTACTAGATTTTTGGATTTTACCTTTCAAAAGGATACATCCACCTATATCTAACAGGTCCGCAAACTAGAGCCTCCTCTGCCAAGTGAATCACAACATGTGTCATTGAAACAAAAAAAGATGGCGGAAAATACATTTCAAACACGCATAATGCCTCCACAAGTCGTTGGTGTATGTTAGAAAGCTCTGACCGATCAACAACCTTGGAGCATAGGGCTTTGAAAAAAATTGATAGTTGTCAAACTGCAGCACGCAAAGGTTTTTCTTTTTTGTAAGCATGCATTAGAAATATTGGTAGTAACCCTTGCATGAGAATGTGATAATCATGTGACTTCAAGCCTTTGAATTGAAAATCTTACAAATCCACCTTATTTTTCCAATTTCCGCTGTACCCAATAGGAACTTTTAACTTGCTCAAGGTTTTGCAAATTATTTCTCTCAGACCGAGATAATGTAAAAGGAGCCTTCGGGATAAATTTTTTTCCATCTTCTTCCACTATCCATAATTTCTTTCGTATCTTCCATTCCTCTAGATCTTTACGAGCATCAACTCCGTCCTTAGACTTACCCATAGTATCAATTATTGTCGTAAACAAGTTTTCAGCCACATTTTTTTCTACATGCATTACATCCAAATTATGCCGAAGGTGCACCTGTGACAATGAATATGTTAATTAATAACAATACTTAAACATAGCATAAAAAAAAGATAAACCGAATTAACAACCCAATTGTATTACCTTCCAATATGGCAAATCAAATAGAATCGATTTCTTTGACCATGGAACATTTGTATCAGTGGGCCGCTTTCTCTTATTACCTGGTAACTTTCCAAATTCTGTTTGTATAGCTTCCATTTTACTAAATAATTCTGTACCTGTCAAACGTATTGGAGGCCTCCTATCTTCTTCATATCCATTAAATTTGGACTTTTGCTTTCTAAAAGGATGCTCGGCATCTCTTATGAATCTTCTATGACCCATGTAAGCAAATTTTTTTCCATGCTTTAGCCACTTCGCATCTATTTTTTCACTACATACAGGACAACCAAATTGTCCTGAAGTCCTACAACCTGAAAGATGCGCATAAGATGGAAAATCATGTATACACCACATTAGCATTACTTTCAAGGTAAAGCTGGTCTTCATGTGAGAATCATATGTAGTACTTCCTACAAACCACAATTTTTTCAGTTCCTCAACCAATGGTTGCAAATAGACATCAATGTTATGTCCTTGACCAGTTGGACCAGGAATCAACATGGTTAACATGGTAAAATCCTTTGCCATGCATAAAGATGGAGGAAGATTATAAGGAACAATCATAACAGGCCAGCAACTGTACGAATTATGCATCCCAAAAGGATTGAAGCCATCAGTTGTAAGACCTAGTCGAACATTTCGTTTCTCAGCAGCAAACTCGGGCCATATCCTATCTATCTTCTTCCAACAAGAAGAATCTACTGGATGTCGCATATGTGTACTACTATATTCTAGATGATCATGCCATGTCATTTTCTCAGCTATCCATGGTACACTATACAAGCGTTGCAACCTTTCAGTAATTGGAAAGTATCTTAGTTTCTTCTTCGGTAACTTCTTGCCTCCTGGTTTTGAATTTTCTTTCAGTTTCCATTTACTTTCACCACACTTGGGACAATTATCCTTATCTGCATTTTCTCTCCAATAAAGTATACAATCATTAGGGCAAGCATGGATAACCTGATACTTCATGCGAAAAGACTTGATCACATCCTTAGCTTTTTGAAAGTTTTCTGGTATAGTGTTCCCAACTGGCAAAACTTTTTTTAAAAATTGCAACAATTCTGTGAAAAAAGCCTCAGAGCATTGATATCTAGCTTTCATGCTCAACAACTCTACTATAGCCGAGAGTTTTGTATGTTGATCATCACAACATGGATATAGGGGCTGCATTGCATCTTCCAGCTTCTTTTTGTATTTAATATCCACCAGGGGATCATCTTGAACATGAGTAGCATTTTGTTGATCAAGGTCAATAGGATCAACACGTCCAAATGTATCATTGAACAGGTCTTCCATTCTTGGGAAGGCATTTTCAGTATAATCAATAGTTGACGAACTAGGAGCTTGAGCATTGGCAACCGTTCTGCGAGGTAGTTCTCCATGTTCGACCCAAGTTCGATATGATTTGTCCACTCCATTACAAACCAAATGCTCTGCTATTTCACTTAGTTTTTTTTTGCATGAATTATAATTGCAACATTTGTCACATGGACAACAATACCAACCATTTCCACCTAATTTGTCCTTTGTGAACTGAATGAATGATGCAACACCTTCTAGGTAAACATCTGACAATGGAGGCGCATCCATCCATTCCTTACTTATAGAAGACATCTAATAAAATATAACATATCATCAGTAAACCAAATAACAATTAAACATGAATTAAGAAACAAACTAACAAATCCAGCCAAAGAGAGATGATGGCTTACCGGCACACACAACACATTTTAAGCTATTACCAATAAGTTACCAATAAGTTCTATATTGAATAATTCAATTTTGTTGCACTGGCACAAATATGACATGACAAAAAACAGACTTGACGCCTACTTTGGCACGTGTCCTAGTGTATTTTGGAGCATCTTTGTTGTGTCCGATATATCCCCGACACGATGCAACATGGAGATTGCACTGGCTTCTAAAGTGTCTCTGCTTCCTAGATACATAAAATGCCATATTGATTGATATTTCCATACAACAGTCATTATATTATGTAAGCAACTAGTAGAAATCTCTAATTGAATTTGAACATCCAATTAACTATTTACCCTGTTTGTGTCGTCTTTGTGCAGACTTTTCATTGCAGGCATGGGAAGGCTTAAGGTGTAAGTTTCTTATTTTATTCTACTTTAGATTTCTCAAATTATCCTCCCCAAGATGTTGTATCCATGATAGTCAATTGTGAAGTTTCTGTTCATGTCAATTTCTTGATTAAAATGTGTAAAAGTGACATCTATGGGAGTTCAAAATATATTCTTGTTTAAAATGTGGAGGTATAATTCTTTTCTCTCTAGATTACCTCTCATCTAGTAATAACAGACTCATAAAGTAGAAAATGATCAAATAAGAATCAATATCCAATTTATCAATTCATATTTCATAGGACTAAGGTACATTTTATTTTCAATTTCTTTTTCTTGAAATATCTATGGTCTCTACTCTACAGTTTACATTGACTTTCTTCTAGGTCATAGCATCATATATACAATATGAGAGAAGAACTACTCAGTTATTCATATACCAACTATAATTATGCTTCTTATAGTTTGTCCTTCGAAAGAAACATCTGAGACATCACAGTGTCACATACATAAGACAAGAGAAGAATGTGTTGTCTATTGATTGTTTCATATACTAGATTAAATATGGTTCTCCTATTTTATTCCTTAAAACGAATACATGAGGCATTTTGCTTAAGATACACAATGGTTACTGCTTATGAGAATTTTTGACCTGGTGTGGATCCATTGTGGGATGGAAATATGTAAACCTGACCTGGAATTCTCGTCTTGGGAATGCTATCATAAACCTGACCTGGTGCCATTCATTACAGGAGGCTGCCTATGAAAAGAGTCAAAAGTACAAGGAAGGGAAGTTCATTCTTGAGAGGTTGCTTCTTACTTGGAACCAGTTTTTAATTAGTAGTTGAATCAAATCAAAAATAGGGATAGCCGATAAGATAAATGATTATGGACGAAGTAGAGTATTAAGATATGGCAGTACCAGTACGTAGCATCCATTATAATGGAGAACCTATTGATGTTGGGCTATATCCTTGGGCAGGTTTAAAGTTACAGGACCTGATGGAAGCCATTACTCCCTACATTAAGGTATTACAACTTTCTAGCAAATTCCAATAGATCATTTCATAAAGCAACAGATTCATAGACACCAGAATACCCTAATATTTTATTAGAAATTGATCTAAGTTTACAAATTACCTAATTTTCACCTTATGTTAAGGTATTACAACTTTCTACCAAATTCCAGTAGCAAAACTAAACCCATGTGAAACATACATTTATCGATATATATTTTTTTAGGACGCATATTAACATAATCCAAAAACTATTAGTAAGAATCAGTTCATAAAGCAAGCAGATCCATAGACACCAGAATGCCCTAATATTCGTTAGAAATTGATCAAATTATACAAATTACCTACTTTTTCCCCTGATATTTAAACTCTAAACAAGATAGCAAGAGAAGTATTCTTGAAATTTTTTATAGCAGAAACATATCAGTCTTCATAAATGTAGGGGTGAGTATTATTCGATTTTGGATCAAAACTGAACCGAATAAGGGTCAGAAGTTCTTCTTCCGTCCAAAATTTCTTCTTCCGTCCAAAATATTTTGTAAAAATAAGTAGATTCCATCCAAAACCAAAAAAAGAATAGAAATTTCACAATTATGTACAAAAAACCTTTCCTATTCAAAACCTAGAACAAAGAGAACATCAGATAGATCACATTGAAAAATAGAAGAAGAAGAAGAAGAAGAAGAAGAAGAAGAACTTCTTACCTAGGGTTTCTTCAACAAAGAGGAAAAACCCTTTTCTTCTTTGTCCTACTATGGATAAAAGAGAGAGATAAGAGAGAGAAGGGACCGCCGGTTAATTTGGGAGGAGATGAAAAAAGATGAAAAGTGAGTTTAGGCTCCAAGTATAGGCGCCAAAAATTTTAGAGAAAAGAGATACGTACAGATCGATTGGCCTATTTTATATTATAATATTATTTTAATAGAAATCGACAGATTTAGACAGTCGAAAATAGAGCCACTGTCTTAGTCCGTCATTATTTACGAACCTAAAGGGTCGAATATTACTGTTTTTGGTGTAGTGTTATAATAGTTGGCAAAATATTTGGTCAGGGGGTTAACAAATCTTCCCCCTTAAACAAATTTCGTCCTCAAAATTTAAGATAGATACAAGGTGAACATGTACCTTATGATTCAAAAAGGTAGGGATAATGCTCACACATCTCGTCCTCTCTCTTCCATGTGGATTCGCCTGAGGAGTGATGTCACCACGCGACACGAACCAAAGGAATCGTCTGATTCCTTAGTAACTTCTCCCTGCGGTCCAGGATCTCTACGGGCTATTCTTGATAGTTGAGACTCGGTCCTACCTCGATCTCCGAATGGTCCAACACGTGGCCGGGGTCCGCCACGTATCATCTCAGCTGGGATACGTGGAACACGTTGTGCACTCCTTCCAATGCAGGCGACAAAGCCAATCGGTATGCTACTGCACCGATTTTCTCGAGAATCCCAAACGGCCCAATAAAATGTGGGCTGAGGTTACCACCTTTACCGAAACGGATCATGCCACGCATCAGAGAAATCTTCAAAAATACCAAGTCGCCAACCTAAATTGCACAAAACATTACCACGAATCTTATAACTATACGTAGTTTATAATAAGAAGGCTCTATACCTCAAACTCTAACAGTCTACGGTGACTGTCGGCCCAGTGCTTATGTCTGTCCTGAGCCACGTGAAGCCACTCTCTAATCATCTTGACCTTCTCTGCAGCATCTACTACCATCTTTGGTCCTAACAGCGCTCGCTCGCCCACGTCGTCCCAAGATAGTGGTGTACGACAACTCCGTTCATACAGTGCTTCGAATGGGGACATCTCAATGCTAGCTTGGTAACTGTTGCTGTAGGAGAAATCTACGAGATGAAGGTGGTCCTCCCACGATGTCGAAATCTAGCACGCAAGTCTACAGCATATCCTCGAGCGTCTGAATGGTCCGCTCTGACTATCCATTCATCTACGGATGATAGGCGGTGTTGAACTTGAGCGCTGTGCCCAAGCTAGCCTGTAGGCTCTTCCAGAAGTGGGACATGAACCTGCTGTCACGGTCAAAAATGATACTTACTGGAACCCCGTGCAACTTGACTATCTGCTCCACATAAAGCTCTGCCAACTTTTCTGTAGATAACCCTACTTTGAATGGTATAAAGTGGGCCAATTTGGTCAACCTGTTAACGATCACCCAAATTGCATCTTTTCCTCCCGATGACCATGGAAGACCGAAAATGAAATCCATGGTGAAGTGTTCCCACTTCCACTCAGGTATAGGTAGTGGCTGCAAGAACCCTCCTGGTCTCTGCTTCTCGGCCTTGACCTGTTGACACACGAGGCATCTAGAAGTGAAACGGGCCACTTCTCGTTTCATACCATACCGCCACACGTGGTTCTCAGATCCTTGTACATCTTGTTGGCTCCTGGATATAAAGAATACTGGAAATGGTGTGCCTCCTGCATAACTTCTTCTCTGAGCTCTCTACTAGGTACACAAAGTCTCGTTCCATGCCGCAATGAACCATCCTCTACAATAGTGAAGTCGTCTAGTAAACCGGCTCGTGCCTATGCCGTGATGTTCTTCAGCTGGTCGTCCGTGTGCTGTGCCTCCCGAATCCTGTCCATTAGTCCTGACTGAATCTGTATATCCATCATCTGTATCTCGATCCTCCAATGACGATTTTGATGCCTAAACTCTCCAAGTCTGCTAATTAGTGACGAACTCGAGTCAAGCACATTGCTACGGGATACCTTCTCAAAGCATCCGCAACAATGTTAGCTTTTCCTGGGTGGTACTATAGAGAAATATCATAATCACTCATCAGCTCAAGCCTGTATTGCTGCCTCATGTTTGTTTGCCATTGATTGTAAAAGTACAGAACAATTTTATAGGAGGTCTGAACTTAGACTCACAATACAAACTCGCTCATACAAAAAAAGCCTAGGAATGAAAACCTAGGTACGGCAATCTAAGTACGATTGTTTATTTTTGATTCTGGGGGTGATGATAGAGGCTCGGGAAAGCGACGGCAGCTATGCCTTACTCCTTGGACGATCGGACGTAGCCTTGATTCTGATAAAGAAATGCTCTCGGGATGTGTGGAAAGACTCTTCTGCGCGCGTGCCTTTGTCTCTCTATGTGTCCAGCCGGGTGGGGAGAGTCTCTTTCTCTTTGGAGTTCTCCTTTTCTTTTTTCTCCCGAATTCTCCAGCCTCTTTTCTCCAGGGTTTGCAAGGGAATGACACCTTGCTATTTATAGAAGTGGGGGTATGATCATTAGGGTTTGCAATGATAGCCCCTTTGAAAAGTCGACGGCCAATCATTTGGACCATTAATCTTGATTGCAACGAATCTGGGCAATTAATGTGGATTGCACCAAATCCTATGGGCAATTAATGTTGATTGCCATAATTTTCATAATTTTTCATGACAAGCTTGGATCACCTGCCACGTGTTCGATTTGTCTGATCTGATTCGATTTGGGTAATTATGATGATTGTAACAAATCTGAGTTTGTTATGATTTGTTAGCAACCATAACTCCGATGGGGATAAGAACGCCATGTGTCTCAACTATTGCGAGGACCGCCATGTGTTTCATCTGGCAGAGCCGTATGAGTGCGGTCTCTAAGTGAGCCGCATACGGATGGCCCCTCCACAATCCTAGCCGTATGAAGGTAGCAACCACATGAAGGTGATGGCCACGTAAGGATGGACAACCGTATGAAGATGGCAGCCGCATAAAGGAGGCGGTCGCATGAAGATGGCAGCAGCATGAAGGGGGCGGCCGCATGAAGGAGGCGGCCGCATGAAGATGGCAGCCGCATGAAGGTGGCGGCCGCAATAGCATAGCAGCCGTATATTCGTGGCAGCCACATAGGGAGCTTCGGAGTCGATGGATCGTGCCAGCTGTAATAGTGATTTTCTTCGTTTTCCTAGGAAACACCATCCTGTCAGAGTCATTATTTCATCTTTATGTCAGAGCTATCACTTGTCAGGGCTGTCATTGTCAGAGCAGCCATCAGGGCATTTAATACGATACTTGCTTTATGGCCAGCTGTAGATAAGAACCACTTAGGGCCACGTGGCTCTTTTATGAGCCGTATGGAGCTATCTGAGCCGCATGAGGCTCTAAAGGACTTTGAGCCGCATACATTTTCTAATGGATTTCTGAGCCGCATAAGGCTCCTTCTGTCTGAGCCGCATGGGCTTTTCTTGTCATTTTCCATGCTTCTACAAGACCCACTTCAAAGTTTTTAATTTGCAAAATTGAAATACTTTGAATTAGAAGCATGGCTATGTAAACTCTTCTGGCCGCATAGGGTGTTCCGACCGTATGGACTTTTTAGCCGCTTGGACTTCCTAGTCGCATGGACTTCCTAGTCGCATAAATCGTCTGACCGCATAGGCTCCCTGCCACGTCTCTCTGCCACGTATGCGCTTCATTTATTGCCCTTGATTTGCTTTGATTTAAAGCCGCCTTTTGGGACAGGATCCCAAGGGTCAGCTTTTAAATATTTAGATTTGACTCGATGCCCGAAGAGTCGATTTGATTCTATTCTGTAGCACGCAGATTGAAGCGTCCGTCGTTCATGAGCCCCTCCTCCTTCTGCCTATAAATAGGAGTTTTTTTGGTCAGAGAGGCTTCATTACTTTCTCCTATCTTCAACTCATTTTTGCCCTAGATTGCTGTCTTCGTCTTCTCCGATCATCAATCGACAATGGCCCCCAAGTCTTCCAAAGCCGCGGCGAAGGGTAAGGGAGTGGCTTCTTCATCAGCCACTGTAAAACCCCTAAATTTCTACTATTTTTTTATTAATATTTGTACGGATTTAAAATTTTGTATTGTACGTTGCGTAGTCGTATTTTACGTCGCGCACGAAATTTTATTTTTGCTCGACGAGTGCGAATATGTGCGAGCGAACATATTTTAGAAAAATATTTTATTTATTATTTTATAGTTTCAAAATAATATATGCAATAATTATTTTACTATCATTACCAAGTTATTTTATTTGCTAAAAGCCTTCATTTATATAATTATTAAGAATAATTAATTTTTTTATTGTATACTAGAAAAATATAATTATGAAAACATTATTTGTGCATACATATTTGTAATTATTTATTGGTTTATTTTAAATATTAATGTAATTTTCGAAATTAATATTATTAGTATTTTTGGAAAGCATATTTTTTTATTTATTGTGGAGATTAAATATTGATTTGAATTTATGTATTTATTTAAATTGTTAATATTAAAATTTGATTTATTGATTTGATTTTAAACTAAGGGGATTTAAATAGATTTAATTGGATTTGGATTGGATTTGTGTTTAAATTGATTTAAATTAAATTACGGATTATCTATTTTTGGGTTTAAACTATTCCTAGTTCCTATCCAATTGGGAATTCCCACATCCTATAAATAGGCAGGTACTCCTCCAATTTTTATCATCCACCAAATTGTTCCACAAATATTTCCACAACATGTACGTGCCTCGTGTCGGTGACCATCCCTTCCGTGTCAGCCGTGACGGCCTCGGGTCCGACCCCGGGTGTTATTCCAATATCTTATTCCAAGCTTATACAAATACATTGATTCCGTGTCGGACACTTCCCCGACACAACAAAAATTTCTAACCCTAACCCAGTTCTGACCACCGTCCTCGGCCACCTGTCCTCGACCCAAACCCTAAACCTAATCTAGCCTGGCCACCTCTCCGGCTCACCACCACCTCAGACTTCCAACCGAACCCCTGGCTTCGGCCACCCTCGCCCCGATCACCACCAGCAGTCTTCCGACGACACCAACACCACCACCGTTTTCCACTCCGGCCACCGAAGTACAGCCACCAACCCGGACACCGCTACCATCACGACCCCCGTCACCACAGTCCCAGCCACCGCCGTAGCCAACTCCGGCCAGGGCCAACCCGCCACCAGAAAAAGAACAGAAAAAAAGAAAAAGAACCCTAACCCTAAACCACCCTTACCTCGCCGGAGCTGCGCTCCGTGAGTTCCGCCCAGCCTCCACCGTCGCAGCCCAACGTCGGTCTCCCCAGATCCACGACCCCTGGCCGCCTGACCGCCTGCTCAGCCGTACCGTCCGAAACCCACGGATGCGTCGCCCCTCCGCCGCGACCAGAGTCCGACCGCCGCATCCACTTCCTCTCTCCCTCCGTCTCGCCTTGGCCGATCCCCAAAAACCCTATCCTCATCGTAGCTCCGCCGGCCTTCCTTCCCTTTTCGTCGCCATGCCGCCCGCGACCCTCAGCTCCCACCGTCGCCGCCTCTAATCTTCTCCGCCGTCAGCCCACGCCGGTTGACCACCTCTTTGCCACCGCCGCGCTCGACTCCGCGCGAGTGAGCTCCGCCTGACCGGAAACCCCTCGCCACCGAGCCTCCGTAAACCCTCGATCTCCGCCGCGCTTGACTACCACCCTATCTATCGTAGACTCGCTCGCTACTGAGGAATGATAGGTAGACTATATGCTATAGACTCGCTCGATACTGAGGAATAGTATATGGTGTTGTGACTCGCTACTGAGATACTATATTGGTATTTTTTTGAATTGACCAGGTAGTCATGCGACCATGAACTGTTCTTAAAATTGCATCCACTTAGACTGGTTAGGCTACCTTTATCCGTTAGGTACGAGTACTTTTGGTTTGGGTGCTTGTATCTGACCGTGGCTTGGAACAATAACTTGTCGTGGATTAGTTCGTCACATCTTGTCCTTGTTTGGTTGTAGGTGTGACTTACTACTTCGATGAGAAGGTATTGAACCTTGTTGGGGTCCGGATACCATATTGGATTCATAGCATGGGAAGATACGTTACCGTAAATTAGTTTACCATCTCCTGTCCTTGTTTGGTTGGGGGGATGGTACGCTCGTTCAGTAGGTGCGTATTGGAACATGTTATAATTCAATTTACTTATTTATTTGAGCAATATTTATTCAGTTTATATGGCATGATATTATGTGTCTTGTTACGTCCCTCTGAGGACCTGGTTATCTCCCCAGGTGTGTGCTATTGTCTTTCGCAGGTGCTGTAGCTCTAGCCGTGTTCATCGCTATTTCTTCGAGGATGATTGTATTTGGATTGTCTTCGCTTTGCTCGCCAAAATCTTTCTTTTGTTGTATATTTCTTTTCATAGTTGGTAGTGGATTTGTGTCCGCCCAACTACATGTACCAAATGACAATTTCATAGTTGATTATATGATATCCTCTATTCTTTTATTCTTGTGGATGAGATTAGTTATGGTTCTACTGCATTTTACAGCTTATGTATCCATACGGAGCCTATGTATTTCGTATGAATACAGCTGGCATGTCTACGTTCATAGTCCTATGTATTTTGGGACTGGAGCGTTACATATTTTTGTGGTGGCCCATGCAGGTCAAGATAAATTGTTTGATTACTTTACCGTACCAAGCAAGCCTGCGTATAGGATTAGAAGTCTAGGGTCTCATCCACATACTTGACCTCTTTCCTTGATTTTATCTACCGTTTGACTCATCAATTGTATCTTGCTTGCTTCCTTCCATCCCTATTCTTATCTTCCCTTCGTGCTTGCTAGAGATTGACCCTACTAGTTAATTGTCCCAAAACACCATTAGTTTAATTCTTTAAGTTGGGTAGAATACCTTATGAACTATCAACCCCTTTGACCTAGTGACCTATTTTAGCAAGCTTATTTAGATCCTAGAATCCAGAGGACCTAACCCGTCTAGCCAACCAAGGACTTGGACAAGAAGACTATAGGACGACTGTATGACTTAGAATCATTCTACCTTAATCCATCGTGTCTATATTTTTACTGTCTAAACTAATGATGCTAATGTAGCCTAGTTTTTGCAAGCTTATCTTTTTTTGAGCTTGTTCAAGACATATGCTATTGGAAGAGCTCCCACTAATATGTTGTCTAATCAGAACCGGTGCATAATGGTCTGATCAACCAAGTGCACTTTGGTTCTGTAAAACCCCTAAATTTCTACTATATTTTTATTAAATTTGGTACTGATTTAAAATTTTGTATTGTACGTCGCGCAGTCGTATTGTATTTTTCGTAGTTGCTCGTCGAGTACGAATATGTGCGAGCGTACATATTTCTAGTTTAAATTTTTATTTTATAATTTCAAGATAATGTATATGATGATTATTTTTGCTATCTTCCAAAATTTCAAGTTGCTATTTTATTAATAAAGCCTTTCATTTCTCACAAAAATTTTTATAATAAATAATATTTTTTTATTAGAAAGGCAAAAATTTTGAAAACAATATTTATGCATACATATATAATTAGTAATTATTTATTAGTTTATTTTTAATGTAATTTTCGAAACTAATATTTCTAGTATTTTAGAAAATATATTTTGAATTTATTTTGGCATCTAAATCTTGATTTGAATTTATGGAGTAATTTAAATAAGTAAATATTTGCAATTTGAATTATCCCATTTGATTTCAAACTCAAAATCTAATTATATTTAAATAGTATTTTGATTTGTATTTGAAATTTGATTTGAATTAATTTAAATTATCTGATTTGGTTTAAACTAAACCAAATCCTTATCCAATGGGTATTCCCACATCCTATATAAATAGGCAGGTACTCCTCCATAAAATTTCACACATTCACAATTTTCCACAACCCAAAAATCCGTGCATTTTGTCCGTGTTCCCTTCCCCATCCACTATGTGTTTTATTTTATAAATACATTTTCTTCACCCTGGGTCCGACAGATTCGAACCTCCGTCCCTGTCGTATCGGACACACCCGATACGAAGTCTACCCAACCGACAATGTCCATCCAGAATCCATCCTAAACCTACTGCTGCCCACGATACCGCCTACTCCATCCCCTGCCAACCTCGACGAACCCGTCTCCACCGGTCGGAAACACCACCGGCCACCATCAAAGCAACACCACAGGCCATCCCCATCACCTCCGTCACCACCACCAGGCCTATCACCACCATCGTCGTCATCATCTCGCCTCCTCCTCGTCAATTCCTTGTCGTCGCCACCAAGGGCAGCAACCCAACTCAGGCGAGCCCGACCCCACACTCACCGCCGTCTCCGGCCAAACTTCCGAAATCTACCCCAGTCAAATCCCCGCCACCAAAAATCCGCAAGAACAGAAGGACGAGAAGAGGGGAGCGAAACCTCACCTTCGCCGACCAAGCCTCGTCGCTTGCACGACCTTCCGCGGCGCTGGTAGCCGTCGTCTCCGCCCCCAAGCCGCCTCCAGCGCGCACCCGCCTCCACCTGGGACCGCCGCCGACCGTCCTGGCTAGAGTCACCCTCCGGCGTCTCCGACTTCGCCGCGCATCCCTGCGGCGGCCACCCTCCGCTGGACGCCAGTCATCCGCGTCGAACCCCGGCAGATCGCCCGATCGCGCTGTTCCTCAGCCGCTCCGGCCCAGGGCACAGCACCGCTGCTCTGTGGGGGCGCGTCCACCGAGGCCACCTCCCTCCGTCGAACATCTCCACCGTCGACCGCCTTCGCTGGCCTCCGGCGCGTCCATCGAGCCGCCACCGCGGCGACTCAGGCACCCGAGTTCCCTCCGCCGCCGCCGAACTCCGAGCCCCGGCGCCGATGCCGCATCGTCCACCGCTTGACTCCGGAGGGGCACCGTCCGCCGATCCCCTTTTTGGTAAAACCCTTTCCCATCTTTTCTCCTCTCGTCTCTCTCTACACTCTTCCCTTTCCCTTTTGTTTTTTTTCCTTCTACTAAGAACAGCTACTACTGCTGTGGTTTATAATAATAATTATTTTTATTATTATTATTATTATTATTATTATTATTATTATTATCATTATCATTATCATCATTATTAGTATTATTATTATTCTTATTATCATTATTAGTATTATTATTATTCTTATTATTAATAATATTATTATTATCATTATTTATATTATTAGTATTATTATTATTATTTAGCATTACTGTTTTATTATTATATTTTGTTAAAATTATTATTTATTTTCTAGCAAAATTTTAAGTTAGTTTTTAAACACAAAAATATTCTTTTCGATTATATGTACATATACTTGACCAATTATACTTTTTGGTCTAAATGAATTAGAAATATTTTTATTACGAAATATAGTTTCCCCCTTAAATAATATTTTACAACTTGGAGTATTTTGGCTAATAAGATAAAATTTTTAATATAAAATTATTATATGTAAATATTTTCAAGTATTGTCGTAAATAAATTTTTATAAGTAAACATGTTTTTAACAGTAATGTAAAATATTTTCTAAGAAATTATATAATTATCTACTTCCACAAATTCTTCAATTATTCTCATTATTCATGACTAATCATCCTCCCCTCTTTTCTTGTGAACTTTGGTCCACCGACCACTGCAACCATGGTTAACAGACTCTTCAGGACTTGTCGGAATATTGCATCACACCAGGCAAGACACCTTGCCTCTGCTGTTTAATTTCTTGCTCAATATCATGCATGCTTTTCTTTAGTTGTTTCTTTTCAATTATATGTAGATACAAATTACTATATTTTGTGCAATTGACTTAGAGTTAAGGGACCACCGCATGTTTAGTATATCTCATGAACTGTCACGATGTGCCACGGGATGTGTGTGAGCTGCGAGTCGCATATAGCTTCGGACTTACGTATCGACCGTACATCGGTGCGTAAAGGCCGTGCGTTAGGATGTAACTGCTAATAGATTTTTCTAGAAGACTTGGCAGTTATTAAGGATTAAACAGTGTCGTGGAGGCGACGCATGTGTAGTATCATTGGGAGGGGGAAGACAGTTATTAGCGTAGGGGCTACCTGTTCAGTACACATATAGATTTGGGCCGATAGTGGCTCGGATGAGCGCTACTTACTGCCCCGGGGCCGATAGTTCTCATATGAGAACTACTTTCTGCCCATAGTTGATAGTGCCTCTTAGGAGCGCTACCTACTACTACTCTCTCTCCATCTATGCTGAACACTATAAGCTCCTGCGTAGAACGTTGTCTTCTCAAGGTATATATCACATAGAATGGTTAGGACCCTTTACGCATGTATGTTTTCTATCGAGCTCTTACTATTCAGTTTATGGCATGATATTATGTGTCTTGTTACGTCCCTCTGAGGACCTGGTTTTTCCCCAGGTGTGTGTTTTTTGTGATTTCTTGCAGGTGCTATAGCTAAGGCCATGACTTGCGCTCTACTCCGTCGTGATGATTACTCTTGGATTCGTCACTTGCTCTCGCTTGCTAAATTCTTTCCTTATATATTTTTCCATATTTAATTTGGTTGGTAGTGGACTTTGTCTCCGCCCAACTATTGTGTACATGACAAACTCAAAGTTGCTTTAAATCATTATTTATCTTTGTGGATGAGATTTAGTTGTCTTGGATTACTACATTTACAGCTTATGTATACATACGAGGTCCATGTATTTCGTATGTATACAGCTGGCATGTCTACGTACTTGGTCCTACGTATTTTGGGACTGGGGCATTACATGTTTTTGTGGTGGCCCATGCAGGTCCAAGTTTGTCACTTCGGTTACGTAATTGTACCGATGTGGGCCTGCAATATAGGATTAGAATCTAGAAATCTCATCCATCTACTTGACATCCTTCTTGACTTCAAATTTTGAACTCTCGTTCGTCCTCCTCGATTTGCATCTTGCTTGACTCCTTCTACCGTAAACTCTTACTTTCGTGCTTAGTGACAATTAGAAAGATGACTACACTACTATATGTACTTATTGGTCAACCATATGGCTAGAAGGGTTACATTGGCAATTGGAATACATTTAAGGCTCTAATCAAATAAAAAGAGCATTTTTAAAAGGGTGTGATTTACCTATTGGTGATTTGTAAATAGGATAACAAAGAAAGTTGTAATCTTGAGATTTCTAGGTAGTCAAAGGATTGATAGGATTTTACTTTATTTTTGATACTGCAGGAAAATTGTTGGAATCTATGAACAATTGATTTATTTTCGAATTTTGATATTTATGATCTATTGGATTATAGCTATACGTCTTTGAGCAAATATAAAACTGATTTCAATTTCAAGTGGTGATATTTAGGATTTATTGAGTTATAGTTATACGCCTTTGAACAGTTATAAATTAGTTTGAAAATGATCTTGGATTTTAAATGTAGCAGTAGAAATTATTCTCGTACAACTTACGATTAGTATGTTTCTTAAATTTCAAATTTTAAGTGGAAGCAGTGATTTTTAAATTTTGGTTTAAAATATTTCGAAAGTTACAAAAATAATTTTTGAGGAAGATTTCAAATTTCAAATTGTGGCTTGTGATTTAGGATTTACAATTCTATTTAGATTTTGGGTAAATGTTTTGATTGAGATTATCAATAAATTGGCAAAAAAAAATTTAGGTTGTCAGATTAGGGTTGATAAGTGCATTAAAACATTGAACTTCAATTTTGAGATTGCTTTTTAATATGCTAAGAGTTTTTCTAGAGTTTTTCTGGAGTTGTTTAAAAATTTTGGGTTTTAAAATTTTATTTGATTATGAAATTTTTTTTTGGATTCGTGAATTATGAACCCTTGCTTTAAATAGTTGGTTTTTTTTAAACATTAAATTTTGAAAAAGTTAGTTGTAACATAGTAAAAGTTTACTTTGTGATTATTAAAGGAAATTAAATTGTTAGCTATGATCTAATTGGGCAGCTTAGAGTTAATACAATTTTGGTGGTCTATTGTTTCTAAAAATTTTTATTAAGAGACTTTTTGAGGAAACTCCAGTTAAATTTTTTTGAGTTAGGAGTATTCCATACTAATTGCCATGTCCCTCACGACCATGATAGTAGTGTACATACAAGTGTTGTTAGTCATCTCCAAGATCATATGGTTATACTCCAATCTTGACTCCCTCGACATTCCCTCAAATCTAGATTTTGTCATGGCTTTCTAACCAATTAAAACTTGATAAATAATTGGATTGTTCCTTGATCATACCCCGTCAAGTGGCTATCATATCCCTAGAAACTGTACTCCTAAATTATTTTACCTTGATTTGTTAGAATCTAAGTTATTTTATTTCATGCGTTTACCTTGTCAATTATTTCGTGCGTTAATTATTATCTCATGAACTCCCACTTTCTATTTTAAATTCTTTTGGGTCCTTTACCGTGACTTGGATATTTGGAGCACAACACTACACTTTTGCTCCCAACAAATTTCACATAGAAGACCTAGAAGAGCCCACCTTCATGTAGGTATATCGCGTGCCACTAAAACACGTCTTCTTGTACTCTAATTTTATATTGCGACTTTCGGGTCAAAAATGACTGGACTCTAATCCCTACCGTGAAACCAATATACTTTTTAAACTTGAGATGAGACTCGACCTCGACTCGATTCTTTCAACCCAATATACGATTTTGTTCTACTCAATTCCTTACATGCTTAAATTTTGATTGCTAGACCTATAAACACCATTACTTTAATTCTTTAAGTTGGGTAGAATACCTTATGAACTAGTTACCCCTTTGACCTAGTGACCTATATTAGCGAGCTTATTTAGATCCTAGAATCTAGAGGACCTAACCCGTCTAGCCAACCAAGGACTTGGACAAGAAGACTATAGGACGACTGTATGACTTAGAATCATTCTACCTTCTTTAAAAATCTTAATCTCTCGTGCCTATGTATTTACCATTTTTGACTAATGATGCTAATGTAGCCTAGATTTTGCAAGCTTATTCTTTATCGAGTTTGTTCATGACATATGCTATTGAGCGCTCACTAGCCTATTGTCTAATCAGAACCGGTGCAAAATGGTCTGATCAACCAAGTGCACTTTGGTTCGCTTTTGTCTATTACACTACGTGGATGGGGACATAATTAAACTTGGCCCTTACAATCCCCTCCACGACTGCCTTGACAATTCTCTTGAAAGTATTCAATCGTCTTTGAATCACGTAATCGTATTCGATAAACGCCTCCTTCGAACTCTATATTGCTTTCGTCTTCACCAATTTTAGAAGGACAAAAGCGTTATGCTAAAACTTCCTCTAGCTATCCTATTACTTATGACCATCATCACTCGATATTGCCATATCTTTGACTTGAACTCCTCGACCTTTCCCTCGACACTAAATTTAAGAGTGACTACAATCGTCTCTTATTCATATCCTCAACATAGACTACGACCATATCGTATTATTTTCCTATGATCTAGATCGCAATTTCTTACGGCATGATTTTGTATTTGTTGTTCATCATCGATACCCCTTGTGTCTTCTCACCCCTTTTGATTTCTTAATTTCGAGGACGAAATTCTTTTAAGTTGGGTAGGATGTAAAATCCCTAAATTTCTACTATATTTTTATTAAATTTGGTACCGATTTAAAATTTTGTATTGTACGTCGCGCAGTCGTATTGTATTTTTCGTAGTTGCTCGTCGAGTACGAATATGTGCGAGCGTACATATTTCTAGTTTAAATTTTTATTTTATAATTTCAAGATAATGTATATGATGATTATTTTTGCTATCTTCCAAAATTTCAAGTTGCTATTTTATTAATAAAGCCTTTCATTTCTCACAAAAATTTTTATAATAAATAATATTTTTTTACTAGAAAGGCAAAAATTTTGAAAACAATATTTATGCATACATATATAATTAGTAATTATTTATTAGTTTATTTTTAATGTAATTTTCGAAACTAATATTTCTAGTATTTTAGAAAATATATTTTGAATTTATTTTGGCATCTAAATCTTGATTTGAATTTATGGAGTAATTTAAATAAGTAAATATTTGCAATTTGAATTATCCCATTTGATTTCAAACTCAAAATCTAATTATATTTAAATAGTATTTTGATTTGTATTTGAAATTTGATTTGAATTAATTTAAATTATCTGATTTGGTTTAAACTAAACCAAATCCTTATCCAATGGGTATTCCCACATCCTATATAAATAGGCAGGTACTCCTCCATAAAATTTCACACATTCACAATTTTCTATAACCCAAAAATCCGTGCATTTTGTCCGTGTTCCCTTCCCCATCCACTATGTGTTTTATTTTATAAATACATTTTCTTCACCCTGGGTCCGACAGATTCGAACCTCCGTCTCCGTCGTATCGGACACACCCGATACGAAGTCTACCCAACCGACAATGTCCATCCAGAATCCATCCTAAACCTACTGCTGCCCACGACACCGCCTACTCCATCCCCTGCCAACCTCGACGAACCCGTCTCCACCGGCCGGAAACACCACCGGCCACCATCAAAGCAACACCACAGGCCATCCCCATCACCTCCGTCACCACCACCAGGCCTATCACCACCATCGTCGTTATCATCTCGCCTCCTCCTCGTCAATTCCTTGTCGTCGCCACCAAGGGTAGCAACCCAACTCAGGCGAGCCCGACCCCACACTCACCGCCGTCTCCGGCCAAACTCCCAAAATCTACCCCAGTCAAATCCCCGCCACCGAAAATTCGCAAGAACAGAAGGACGAGAAGAGGGGAGCGAAACCTCACCTTCGCCGACCAAGCCTCGTCGCTTGCACGACCTTCCGCGGTGCTGGCAGCCGTCGTCTCCGCCCCCAAGCCGCCTCCAGTGCGCACCCGCCTCCACCTGGGACCGCCGCCGACCGTCCTGGCTAGAGTCACCCTCCGGCGTCTCCGACTTTGCCGCGCATTCCTGCGGCGGCCACCCTCCGCTGGACGCCAGTCATCCGCGTCGAACCCCGGCCGATCGCCCGATCGTGCTGTTCCTCAGCCGCTCCGGCCCAGGGCACAGCACCGCTGCTCTGTGGGGGCGCGTCCACCGAGGCCACCTCCCTCCGTCGAACATCTCCACCGTCGACCGCCTCCGCTGGCCTCCGGCGCGTCCACCGAGCCGCCACCGCGGCGACTCAGGCACCCGAGTTCCCTCCGCCGCCGCCGAACTCCGAGCCCCGGCGCCGATGCCGCCTCGTCCACCGCATGACTCCGGCAGGGCACCGTCCGCCGATCGCCTTTTTGGTAAAACCTTTTCCCATCTTTTCTCCTCTCGTCTCTCTCTACACTCTTCCCTTTCCCTTTTGTTTTTTTTCCTTCTACTAAGAACAGCTACTACTGCTGTGGTTTATAATAATAATTATTTTTATTATTATTATTATTATTATTATTATTATTATTATTATTATTATTATCATTATCATTATCATCATTATTAGTATTATTATTATTCTTATTATCATTATTAGTATTATTATTATTCTTATTATTAATAATATTATTATTATCATTATTTATATTATTAGTATTACTATTATTATTTAGCATTACTGTTTTATTATTATATTTTGTTAAAATTATTATTTATTTTCTAGCAAAATTTTAAGTTAGTTTTTAAACACAAAAATATTCTTTTCGATTATATGTACATATACTTGACCAATTATACTTTTTGGTCTAAATGAATTAGAAATATTTTTATTACGAAATATAGTTTCCCCCTTAAATAATATTTTACAACTTGGAGTATTTTGGCTAATAAGATAAAATTTTCAATATAAAATTATTATATGTAAATATTTTCAAGTATTGTCGTAAATAAATTTTTATAAGTAAACATGTTTTTAACAGTAATGTAAAATATTTTCTAAGAAATTATATAATTATCTACTTCAACAAATTCTTCAATTATTCTCATTATTCATGACTAATCATCCTCCCCTCTTTTCTTGTGAACTTTGGTCCACCGACCACTTCAACCATGGTTAACAGACTCTTCAGGACTTGTTGGAATATTGCATCACACCAGGCAAGACACCTTGCCTCTGCTGTTTAATTTCTTGCTCAATATCATGCATGCTTTTCTTTAGTTGTTTCTTTTAAATTATATGTAGATACAAATTACTATATTTTGTGCAATTGACTTAGAGTTAAGGGACCACCGCATGTTTAGTATATCTCATGAACTGTCACGATGTGCCACGGGATGTGTGTGAGCTGCGAGTCGCATATAGCTTCGGACTTGCGTATCGACCGTACATCGGTGCGTAAAGGCCGTGCGTTAGGATGTAACTGCTAATAGATTTTTCTAGAAGACTTGGCAGTTATTAAGGATTAAACAGTGTCGTGGAGGCGACGCATGTGTAGTATCATTGGGAGGAGGGAAGACAGTTATTAGCGTAGGGGCTACCTGTTCAGTACACATATAGATTTGGGCCGATAGTGTCTCGGATGAGCGCTACTTACTGCCCCGGGGCCGATAGTTCTCATATGAGAACTACTTTCTGCCCATAGTTGATAGTGCCTCTTAGGAGCGCTACCTACTACTACTCTCTCTCCATCTATGCTGAACACTATAAGCTCCTGCGTAGAACGTTGTCTTCTCAAGGTATATATCACATAGAATGGTTAGGACCCTTTACGCATGTATGTTTTCTATTGAGCTCTTACTATTCAGTTTATGGCATGATATTATGTGTCTTGTTACGTCCCTCTGAGGACCTGGTTTTTCCCCAGGTGTGTGTTTTTTGTGATTTCTTGCAGGTGCTATAGCTAAGGCCATGACTTGCGCTCTACTCCGTCGTGATGATTACTCTTGGATTCGTCACTTGCTCTCGCTTGCTAAATTCTTTCCTTATATATTTTTCCATATTTAATTTGGTTGGTAGTGGACTTTGTCTCCGCCCAACTATTGTGTACATGACAAACTCAAAGTTGCTTTAAATCATTATTTATCTTTGTGGATGAGATTTAGTTGTCTTGGATTACTACATTTACAGCTTATGTATACATACGAGGTCCATGTATTTCGTATGTATACAGCTGGCATGTCTACGTACTTGGTCCTACGTATTTTGGGACTGGGGCATTACATGTTCGCTTTTGCCTATTATTCTACGTGGATGGGGACATAGTTAAACTTGTCCTCTATAGTCCCATCCGCGACTGCCTTGGCAACTCCTTTGAAAATTTTCGATCGTCTTTGAACCACGTATTCCTATTCGATAACGCCTCCTTCGAACTCTATATTGCTTTCGCCTTCACCTATTTTAAGAGGACGAAGGCGTTATACTAGAACTTTCTCTAGCCTTCCTATCGGCTATGAACATTCTCACTCGATGTTGCTATATCTTCATCCTAAACTACTCGACCCTATCAAGACCCTCCAATCGCTTAATTAAAGCGAATCTATTTCGTTCTCTTAATCGTGACCCTCATTCATTACCCGTGACCATACCGTATTATTTTTCTACGATCTAGACCGCAATTTCTTTCGACATGATTTTGTGAAAACATTATCATTGGATCCCCATTGATACTCCTTGTGTCCTCTCACCCCCTACTAATTCTTAATTTCGAGGACAAAATTCTTTTAAGTAGGATAGGATGTAAAAGCCCTAAATTTCTACTAATTTTTTTATTAATATTTGTACGAATTTAAAATTTGGTATTGTACGTCGTGTAGTCGTATTTTACGTCGCGCACGAAATTTTATTTTTGCTCGACGAGTACGAATATGTGCGAGCGTACATATTTTAGAAAAATATTTTATTTATTATTTTATAGTTTCAAAATAATATATGCAATAATTATTTTACTATCATTACCAAGTTATTTTATTTACTAAAAGCCTTCATTTATACAATTATTAAGAATAATTAATATTTTTTATTGTATACTAGAAAAACATAATTATGAAAACATTATTTGTGCATACATATATATTTGTAATTATTTATTGGTTTATTTTAAATATTAATGTAATTTTCGAAATTAATATTATTAGTATTTTTGGAAAGCATATTTTTTATTTATTGTGGAGATTAAATATTGATTTGAATTTATGTATTTATTTAAATAGTTAATATTAAAATTTGATTTATTGATTTGAATTTAAACTAAGGGGATTTAAATAGATTTAATTGGATTTGGATTGGATTTGAGTTTAAATTGATTTAAATTAAATTATAGATTATCTATTTTTGGGTTTAAACTATTCCTAGTTCCTATCCAATTAGGAATTCCCACATCCTATAAATAGGCAGGTACTCCTTCAATTTTTATCATCCACCAAATTGTTCCACAAATATTTCCACAACATATACGTGCCTCGTGTCGGTGTCCATCCCTTCCGTGTCAGCCGTGATGGCCTCGGGTCCGACCCCGGGTGTCATTCCAATATCTTATTCCATGCTTATACAAATACATTGATTCCGTGTCGGACACTTCCCCAACACAACAGAAATTTCTAACCCTAACCCAGTTCTGACCACCGTCCCCGGCCACCTGTCCTCGACCCAAACCCTAAACCTAATCTAGCCTGGCCACCTCTCCGGCTTACCACCACCTCAGACTTCCAACCGAACCTCTGGCTTCGGCCAGCCTCGCCCCGATCACCACCAGCAGTCTTCCGACGATACCAACACCACCACCGTTTTCCACTCCGGCCACCGGAGTACAGCCACCAACCCGGACACCGCCACCATCACGACCCTCGTCACCACAGTCCCAGCCACCGCCGTAGCCAACTCCGGCCAGGGCCAACCCGCCACCAGAAAAAGAACAAAAAAAAAAGAAATAGAACCCTAACCCTAAACCACCCTTACCTCGTCGGAGGTGCGCTCCGTGAGCTCCGCTTCGTGAGCTCCGCCCAGCCTCCACCGTCGCAGCCCGGCGTCGGTCTCCCCAGATCCACCGACCCCTGGCCGCCTGACCGCCTGCTCAGCCGCACCGTCCGAAACCCACGGACGCGTCGCGCCTCCACCGCGACCAGAGTCCGACCGCCGCATCCACTTCCTCTCTCCCTCCGCCTTGCCTTGGCCGAGCCCCGATAACCCTATCCTCACCGTAGCTCCGCCGGCCTTCCCTTTTTGTCGCCGCGCCGCCCGAGACCCTCAGCTCCCACCGTCGCCGCCCCTAATCTTCTCCGCCGTCAGCCTACGCCGGCCGACCACCTCTTTGCCACCGCCGCGTTCGACTCCGCGCGAGTAAGCTCCGCCCGACCGGAAACCCCTCGCCACCGAGCCACCGCAAACCCTCGATCTCCGCCGCTTGTCCCCACCATTCTCTGTCGCGCCTCCGCCCGAACATGGCCGAGACCGCCCCTCCTCTCGCTCAATCCCTAGCTTCCTCTCCCTCTCTTTAATCTCAATTTTTTTTTGTTCTGTGCTGAGAGTTCTCCTCGAAAGAGGAGAACCAAAGTTTCGTTTCATTTTTTTATTTTTACCTTTTTGTTTTTTTATTATATTATTATTATTGATATTATTATTATTTATTATTTATCATTACTGTATTTATTATTATGATTTTATTTATAGTATTAATATTAATATTATTATTATTGCTGTTGTTGTTTTTCATAATTGGGTTTACATAATATATATATATATTTTTTACTTTATAAATAAATATTATTTCAAGGCTTCGTATATATGAACTCCTTGGGGGACTTTTGCAAATTAATTTATTATAAGTAAAACTAATTTGGCCTTAGTGTATTTAGTATATTTTTGTGCTTCTTGGGTGTATTTTACTTGAGCTTGTAAATCAGACTCCTAAATTGTTTTCCTTTATATTAAATAAATTTATTGTTATATTATATTATTTTGGGGTGTGCTAAATATAGCTTTTGACCACCAGAAATATATATATTATGATAAGAATTAATTTTCTAGAATATCCATCTAATTATTTTAACTACCAAAATAATGTTTTCAAGAATTATAAATAGTTTCTAAAACTTTATATAATTTATTTATCTAAAACTTCCTTCGATTTTCTCCTGTCTGTATTCAAGTCCTATTGTTCCTATTTCTTCGCCCATTTCGAGACTACCTTATGTCCACCCTAACTAATTTGAACCTTCTGGACCCAATGGAACCGACCGTGTCACCACCCGTGGTCACCATGTATAGTTGTTGCACCGAAGTTGCAGTTCATGCCACCTTGATCATCGCAGCACACCAGGCGCCCTATCAGGCAAGACATCTTGCCATTCGCTGTTTACTTATTTTTAGCTCATATTTCATGCATTATTTATTTTTCTTATGAAAAAACTGTGATACATGGCATAACCTGTTAGAACTTACTGTTCATTTATATTTCCTGCTGTGTATTATTTTTAAAAATTAAACCTAGATTTAAGGGACCACCTTGTGTGTTGCACTCATTGGCCTTGACACGTTGTAACACAAAGTTGTGTGTCGCATGTAGGACACGAAAGTGCGTGATTGGCTGGCCACCAGTACGTACAAGCCGTGCGATAGGAATAATCGCTAATAGAGGTTGCATGCTAGTTTGACTTAGCGGTTATAGAGTTAGCATTGGGCGGGAAGAACATGATTGGAAGTTGACTACCACCCTATCTATCGTAGACTCGCTCGCTACTGAGGAACAATAGGTAGACTATATGCTATAGACTCGCTCGATACTGAGGAATAGTATATGGTGTTGTGACTCGCTACTGAGGTACTGCATTGGTATTTTCTTGACTTGACCCGGTAGTCATACGACCATGAACTGTTCTTAAAATTGCATCCACTTAGACTGGTTAGGCTACCTTTATCCGTTAGGTACGAGTACTTTTGGTTTGGGTGCTTGTATCTGACCGTGGCTTGGAACAATAACTTGTCGCGGATTAGTTCGTCACATCTTGTCCTTGTTTGGTTGTAGGTGTGACTTACTACTTCGATAAGAAGGTATTGAACCTTGTTGGGGTTCAGATACCATATTGGATTCATAGCATGGGAAGATACGTTACCGTGAATTAGTTTACCATCTCCTGTCCTTGTTTGGTTGGGAGGATGGTACGCTCGTTCAGTAGGTGCGTATTGGAACATGTTATAATTCGATTTACTTATTTATTTGAGCAATATTTATTCAGTTTATATGGCATGATATTATGTGTCTTGTTACGTCTCTCTGAGGACCTGGTTATCTCCCCAGGTGTGTGCTATTGTCTTTCGCAGGTGCTCTAGCTCTAGCCGTATTCATCGCTATTTCTTCGAGGATGATTGCATTTGGATTGTCTTCGCTTTGCTCGCCAAAATCTTTCTTTTGTTGTATATTTCTTTTCATAGTTGGTAGTGGATTTGTCTCCGCCCAACTACATGTACCAAATGACAATTTTATAGTTGATTATATGATATCCTCTATTCTTTTATTCTTGTGGATGAGATTAGTTATGGTTCTACTGCATTTTACAGCTTATGTATCCATACGGAGCCTATGTACTTCGTATGAATACAGCTGGCATGTCTACGTTCATAGTCCTACGTATTTTGGGACTGGGGCGTTACAGCCACGGCGCCCGAAGTCCACCCCGACGTTCACCCCACCATTGCTGGTAAGGGTTTTGGGAATGTCGTATACTTCGAAACCCTAACAAAGACGGCTCTGTTGCATGCTTTATGCACAAGCCTTTAATGCGTCCCTCGTCTTCATCGAACTGTTCAATTTGTATGGGCCGCATGTATGTCCCACATCCGAGCCGCATGGGGGTATACCCCATGTCCGAGCCGTATGGGGGTTTGTCTAGTGGTCGCACAGGCACTTCACAAACTGAACCGCATAATGACCCGTCGCACAGAGCCGCATAAGTCTCTCTGAATCGAACCGTATGAAGCCCCCCTTAAACAGGACCGCATAAGCTCGTCTGGATTGGGCCGCATGAGGCTCTTGCCATCTTCTAACTTTGTTTCTTTTTATCTTTGATTCTTGCAGCATCCCTGCCGAAGGCTGAGATCTTTGTGAAGGAAGAGCTGCTACCTCCTTTCAAATAAGAGTCGCTGCTCGTTAAGGAGGAGGTAATACCAAAAACGGAGGAACAGAAAGGAGGGCTGGCACCTATTGAAGTTGCTGTAAAGGAGGAGCCCCAGTCTGACGGTGGTAGTATTGGGAGTTTTGACCCTCCTGCTCCGGACAAGGATTTTGCTCAAGTAGATCCTTCATATAAAATGGTTGAGGGACTGGTATATGCGCCCCCGCAACTAGGATTCGTAGGCTCTCATAAATGTCCGTCTTTTGTCTTAATATTTCTGTCTGTCTTTAGCTGCAGTTTGTGTTTTCCTTCTTTTGGACATCGATGTACTCTTCTTCTTTCTTGTCTGAATGAAATGATAGAAATTTTTTTTGGCTTGCTCATGAGATGTAGTCATGTGAATGTAACTGATCTTGAATGAACAGAATACATTCGCTCCACTCTTTGCTTGTAGTAATTGCCCCAATGGGGGACTTTTGTGGACCTATTATCCTTGGCGTACCCTGGTTCTGGATACGGATAATAAGTTGGGAGAGAACCAACATACTTACTCAGAGGTAATGAGGACATGGTAAATATGAGGGTTTTTTCGATGGAGCCTTCCCACTCAGAGGTAATGAGGACATGGAAAGAGTGGGCTCCATGAAGGGATACATAGAACAACTCAGAGGTAATGAGGACGTGGAAGTTCTATGTGAGGGGGCAGTTTATTTTTGATGGAAGTGAAACAACTCAGAGGTAACATCGACATGGTTGTTTTGGGAAATTTATGGATCTGTTACCCTTTTTGTGCACTGGAAGTGCGGGTAGTGGATCATAATGAAGGAGCTCCTTTTAGAAAGAAATTTCAGAGGTATGATCATACGTGACTTACTCCCCAAAAAATGCAATATAGATTTATCTGTAGTAACCAGAGTGTGAGTTCAGCGGTACCTGCGGGTACATAACTCAACAATCTAGGAGATTTGGAGTCGGAATGTGAGTTCAACGGTACCAGAGGGTACGTAACTCGTCATTTGTAGTTGAAATACGAGTTCAGCGGTACCAGGGGGTACATAACTCGTCTTTCAGAGATATTTGGATTTGGAATGTGAGTTCAACGGTACCAGTGGGTACGTAATTCGACAATTTTGGGGAATTTGTAGGCGAAATATGAGTTCAGTAGTACCACAGGGTACATAACTCGTCATTTTGGAAATTTGTAGTCGGAATGTGAGTTCAGCGGTACCATAGGGCACATAACTTATTACTTTGGCCGATTTGTAGCCGGAGTGTGAATTCAGAGGTACCACAGGGAACATAACTCAACACCCTGGCAGATGTCGTTTCAGACGTAATACTTCTTTAGGAACTTGTCGTTGATGGACAACATGAGCAAGTCTCCATTTTGTTTTGCGAGGCGGTAAGCTCCATTGGAGAATACAGCATCGATGATGAACGAGCCTTCCTACTTTGGCTGGAACTTGCCGGCGGTTTTGTGAGTCATAACCATCAGCCTCCGAACTGCCAAAACGAGATCGCCAACTTGGAATGTTCTGATTTTAACCTTTTTGTTGAAGGTTCCGGAGATACGTGCTTGGTACAGCTCGATTCGTTGTTGAGCTAACAGGGGCTTCCCATCTAGGGCCTCCAACTCTTGTAGTCGACGATGGTGATTATCATCTGTCGTCAATCGGTAGGTGAGCGCGACACGGAGTAAGGGGATTTGAGTCTCCAGTAGGAGAACTGCCTCACTCCCATATACCAGAGAGAATGGTGTGTTCCCGGTGGCCGTTCGTACTGTAGTACGGTACGCCCATAAGCACTCGCCGAACTTCTCATTCCAGTCGCGTTTGTTGGAAGACACGAATTTTTTGAGCAGCTTGATGATTGTTTTGTTGAATGCTTCAGCCAGACCATTAGCCTTCGGGTTGTATGGTGTTGAAACAATATTCTGGATTCGGTGTTTGTCATAAAACTGATAGAAAGCGTGGCTTGCGAACTGCGGACCATTATCAAGGATGATCCTTCGGGGCAGTCCAAAGCGGTAAATGACATGATGCTTGAGGAAGCTGATCACGTTTGAAGTCTTGACTTCTGCCAGCGGAATAGCCTCCGCCCATTTGGAGAAGTAATCTATGATTGTGAGTATAAAGCGGAGGTGGAGTGATCGGACCAATGATGTCCATTCCCCATGCTTCGAATGGCCAGGATGCCACCGTCGGATGTAGAAACTCGGATGGCTGGTGGATGAAGTCTGCGTGGACTTGACATGCTTTGCATTTTCTTGCATAGTCTATTGCATCTGTAACCATCGTGGGCCAGTAATAGCCCATTCGGCGAAGGCAATCCTGTAGTTTCGGGCCAGGCTGATGGGCCCCACAGATGCCATCATGAGCTTCACGCACGGCTTCTTTGGCTTCTGTATTTGTCAGACATCGAAGCAGTAATCCATCGTATGATCGCCGCTATAGCATTTTTGTCTCTGTATCGTAGAAGAATCTGAGGGAACATCTTCTGATAGAAGTGGCTTCTTTCGGATTCTCTGGCAGGATGTCGTAGACTACAAAGTCAATGAATGGTTGCCTCCAGTCTGGTGCTTCGTCGACTGTCTGCGCGGAGTAACTCTCAACACATTGAACATTATTCCTGGGACAGACCAACTCACGGCCTATGATGTTGACCAGGTGGTGAGCATGATTTAGAACTGCTAAGGAAGCGGCAAGGCCTGCTAGGGCGTCGGCTTCAATGTTCTGGAGCCTGGGAACGTGTTTTATGAAGAACCCTTCCAAGGATGAGATGGTGTCAATCGCTATTTGGTGATAGGGGATCATGTCTTCATGACGCACTTCGTATGAGCCCCGGATTTGATCTACGATTAACTGCGAATCGTCGTATGCTTCAAGATATTCTACCCCCAGCTTCTTGGCAAG
Source organism: Iris pallida (assembly GCA_029216955.1). Taxonomy (NCBI): domain Eukaryota; kingdom Viridiplantae; phylum Streptophyta; class Magnoliopsida; order Asparagales; family Iridaceae; genus Iris; species Iris pallida. Next base: position 16,079,074 of record JANAVB010042018.1, read on the forward strand.
TCGGAGGCCAATGACCAGAGCGTTGTACTCGGCCACATTGTTTGAACAGGACTCCGTGAGGGAGTAAGCCCGATTGACCACTAGCCCGGAGGGAGAAATCAGCACCACTCCGACTCCAATGACGATGTTGCCCTTGGGCCCAGTTCTAGAAGCACCGTCGAAGAACATTCGTCATACAGGATTATGAAAGGCCATATTTGAAGTGGCAACCTCATCTGGAATCTCTTCGTCTATTCTGGTTGACTCCGAACCTGGATGAGCTGCTAAAAAGTCTGCGAGAGCTTGACCTTTAACAGCCTTTTGTGGGACGAAGATCATATTGTAGGAAGACAATAGAATCGCCCAGGTAGCGAGGCGAGAGCTGAGTGCACCTGTCTTGATCATGAGGACCCTGAGGGGGTTGACTCTTGATACGACATGGGTGGTTTGTCCCGTGACGTAGTATCGCGTCTTCCGAATGGCAAAAACCAGAGCAAGGCACTCTTTCTCCACGGCAGTGTATCGATGCTCTGGTCCCATCATCATTTGGCTGAGGTAATATATAGCTTGCTCATGGCCTGCATCATTATTTTGTACTAGTAAAGCACCGAGAGAATGCTCTATTGCTCGCACATAGAGCAGGAATGGTTTTCCAACAACCGGGGCTACCAAGACTGGAGTGTTCGTCAGATATTCTTTGATGCCATCGAAGGTGCGCTAGCATTCTTCATCACATACGAATGAAATGCCCTTCTTCGTGAGGTGGGTGAATGGCTGACATCGTCCGGAGAGGTTAGAGATAAACCTCCTGATGTAGGCCAACCTCCCTTGAAAGCCTCGGAGTTCACGGAGATTTCTCGGGGGACCCATCTCCATGATTGCCTTCGTCTTCTCAGGGTCTATGTGGATACCCTGGAAAGTAATGATGAAACCCAAGAACTTCCCGCTGGATACGCCCAAGAAAGATTTTGTGGGATTTATTTTCAAATTGTGGGCTCGCATCAGGTCGAACACTGTCCTCAGATCCTGCAGATGGTCTCCTTTAGAGCGGCTTTTGACAGTGATGTCGTCGACGTAGCATTCCACTATCTGGCGCTGGTGGTCTCTAAAGATGATGCTTATAGCTCTTTGATAGGTGGCGCCAGCATTCTTTAAACAAAAATGCATGACTGTGTAGCAGTGTATGCCAATTGGTGTTCGAAATAATGTATGCTTTTCGTCATTAGGAAACATTTTGATTTGGTTGTACCCCGAGAAACCATCCATGAATGACATATGCTCGAAGCTGCAGGTGTTGTCAATCATGATATCGGTGATAGGGAGGGGGAACTCATCCTTAGGATATGCCTCGTTCAGATTGCGAAAGTCGATGCAGATTCGAATCTTTCTATTCTTCTTGAGGACGGGTACTATATTGGCGACCCAGTCTGGATGCTGTTCCTCGCGGATGAAGCCGCTGGCTATCAGTTTATTGACCTCAGCTTCAATGGCATTCGTGATGTCGAGGCGGAACTGTCGTTGCTGTTGCTTGACCGGTTTTGCGTCCGGATGAATGTTGAGTTTGTGAAGTACAACCTCGGGGTTCAGTCCTGGCATATCTTCGTAGCTCCAGGCGAACACGTCGATGTATTCTCTGAAGAGTTGCAGTAGTGATTCTCGCTCTTCGTCCGTCAGGTTCTTGCTGACGAAGATGGGCTTTGGAGAGGACTCATCACCGAGATCGACTTGTATAACCTCATCCTCGGTGGGAGGCTCTCTTTGTTCGAACCGCTTCTACCATTACGCATCTAGTTGTTGTGCCCACGGCTCTAACTCAAGAAGTTCAGGAATATCTTTATCTTCTTCGTAGGCGTTGACAAATGCCATATTGACGGACCAGACTCGCCTGAGCATGTCCCCGATGCTGACATCTGAATCGGAAGTGGGTGATTCGGTTGAGTGTAAGTGCCAGTCGCATTCCTCGTCTGAGCTTTCAGGGGTTGTTGTCAGTGTAACATAACTTAGCCCACATTTGGTTTTGTTGTAATAATCTCGTGGTTTACCGGCTGGGACTGATAGTCGTAAGGGTAATCGTCGTCCAGTGCCGTAGTTTAAGCCTGGTGTAAGAATGGATGCAGTTGTCCGGCAAGTTGCGGTACCAGTCGAAGGCGACCCCTTTCAATGCTCCAATGAATAGCCGCGTAAGGATAGCGTCGTCATGAGGCAGATGGTCGGTTGTGACTTCAAAGTAGGTGATGTACCTGCTTGCAGATGTCTTCCCATCATATGGATTGATGTGGAATGGTTTATATTTTGGTGGGAAGGGAACATCTCTCCACGCAGCGGATACAGTTGTCATATCCTGAGGTCTTGGCAGTTTTCTTGGGCATAAAATATGGCCCGGAGCTCCTGGACCTCTCTTCTTGCCTCCCTGGCCTCGTCTGCAGCGGTGGGGGCCAATATTTCAGGAGGATTATCACCCGGGTTTGGTACAGCTGAATTCGAATGCACATTGACCGCGGGACCCAAGTTTGTTTGGCCAGACGTTCTTTCTTGTAGAGTTGGAAGAGCCATTTTGATCTCGTCCATGGACTTGACCAAGGCATGCAGTATGGCCTCCAGAGTGTCGATGCATTGGCGATCACTGGGACCGTCTTGGTTACTGTCCGTCATGAATACCGTCCTCACATGAGGAGAGATAGAAGGAACGGAAGAGGACGTACCCTCTGAGTCATACCCTTGTACAGAGAAGTCGTCAGGGTATGTAGGAATATTCTCTTCTGGTTCGGACTCAGAAAGAGTGGTACCCCCAGCTTCAGAGCTTGCTTCATCTTGAGAATTGTGGATGTCCTCAGAGACATCGGGATCTGCTGCATCTGGTGGGTGAATCGTTTCCCCTGGATTGTCTTCTTGGAATATCAGATTGTCGTGGATGTTTGGAGGAGTGCTACCCCCGGCTCTAATGCCTCCAAGTGTGGCAGATTTCATCTTTGAGCGGGTACCTTGGTAAACTCCTTCTGTACCGGTGGTAGACAACCGCCTAGAAGAGAGTTTCTTGGTTACGCCGGTTGAGATTTTCGGGCTGGAGACATTCGTTTTCTTCCCTCTACCGCCGCCTTGAATCGTCAGAGAAGAATTGCAGGAGGCGACGAGAAGCGCTTCGTCTTCTGAGCTTGGGTGTTGCAGCCGTTGGAAGACGAACCGCCAGTTTTCTTGTATTGCTGCCTTGTTGCAGCAGCAGTTGACAATGACTTAGGGTGCATTGATGTCCCTGACAGGACTCTCTGCACATCAAATCTTTGTTCGTTTCCTTACGTTTGTGGAGAATTACATTGCACAAGTCAACCGTTTTGTGGGCTCGGGAGCTCTGAGCCCATGAGTGTGTTGGCCTCCTGCCTGCACCCTGATGTGGGGGTAGCACGAGTACTTGCCCCTGATCCTTGTTGGGAGATTCTTGATAACTATCTTGTTCGTTGGCCGCCGGGGGCTGGACACGGATAGTTTTATACAACTTTCCATCAGGGGCCCGCGTAATAGTCAGCGGGATGCCCTGATAGTCAGAAGTTGGGACAGCCGACTGAGCTCGCCAAGCTCGCGCTGCCCGAGACTTCTTCCTTCTTGTACCTGAGAGTGCATAGTAGGAAGAGTCCACGAAGATTGGCACATAAGATCATTTGGGGTCAGGATCGCCTGAGAGGCGGTCGAAGACCGAACATGAGCCGCATTGAACAGATGGTATGCGGCTGGGATCATTGGCCGTACAGGCTGTCTGAATGCGGCTATCCTTTGTGGCCGCATGAGCCTTCTATATACGGCTAGAAGTGGTGGCCGCATGAACTTCAGGGATGCTGCTGGAAGTCATGGCCATGTAGGCTGCCTGCATGCGGCTGGCTTTTGTGGCCGCATGAGCTTTCTCCATGCGGTTGGCAGTTGCGGCCGCATGAGCCTTCACCATGCGGCTGGCACCTTTATGAGGCTTGGACCGTATAGAGTTCCTCTTTGCCCCTAAAAGTCCAGCATTATAGTATTTTCTTCTACCGGACTTGGTGACAGCAGAGTGCTCTATGGTCTGAAGTGGGTTTGCCTGCGAGACTTCTACGCCATCTTGAGCAACAGAGAGTACTTCTTCGAGAGCTTGGGAAAGAGCGAATGATTTGGGCCTCCACTCCCTGTGGGCCTTCTTCATGCGGGCTTGCCGCTGGACCGGGCCATCGCCCCCGTCGGAGAGCATTTCTTCAAACGCCTGCTGGTCGAACTGGACGACCAGTATTTGTTGAGTGGAGCCAAGTTTGGCTACGTCCGATTGCGTCACCAACTCCTCAGCCATGGAGAAGTTAGTCCCCAGCAGAGTCGCCATCGTGTTTGCCATTGATTGTAAAAGTACAGAATAATTTTATAGGAGGACTGAACTTAGACTCACAATACAAACTCGCTCGTACAAAGAAAGCCTAGGAATGAAAACCTATGTACAACAATCTAAGTACGATTGTTTATTTTTGATTCTAGGGGGTGACGATAGAGGCTCGGGAAAGCGACGGCAGCTCTGCCTTACTCCTTGGACGATCAAACGTAGCCTTGACTCTGATGAAGAAATGCTCTCGGGATGTGTGGAAAGACTCTTCTGTGCGCGTGCCTTTGTCTCTCTGTGTGTCCAGCCGGGTAGAGAGAGTCTCTTTCTCTCTGGAGTTCTCCTTCTCTTTTTTTCTCCCGAATTCTCCAGCCTCTTTTCTCCAGGGTTTGCAAGGAAATGGCACCTTGCTATTTATAGAAGTGGGGGTGTGATCATTAGGGTTTACAATGATTGTCCCTTTGAAAAGTCGACGACCAATTATTTGGACCATTAATCTTGATTGCAACGAATCTGGGCAATTAATGTGGATTGTACCAAATCCTATGGACAATTAATGTTGATTGCCATAAATTTTCATAATTTGTCATGACAAGCTCGGATCACCTGCCACGTGTTCGATTTGTCTGATCTGATTCAATTTGGGTAATTATGATGATTGTAACAAATCTGAGTTTGTTATGATTTGCTAGCAACCATAACTCTGAAGGGGATAAGAATGCCACGTGTCTCAACTTTTGCGAGGACCGCCACGTGTTTCATCTGGCAGAGCCGCATGAGTGCGGTCTCTAAGTGAGCCGCATACGGATGTCCCCTCCACAATCCTAGTCGCATGAAGGTAGCAACCGCATGAAGGTGATGGCCACGTAAGGATGGGCAACCGTATGAAGATGGCAGCCGCATGAAGGAGGCAGTCGCATGTAGATGACAGCCGCATGAAGGGGGCGGCCGCATGAAGGAGGCGGCCGCATGAAGATGGCAGCCGCATGAAGGTGGCGGTCGTATGAGCATAGCAGCCGCATATTCATAGCAGCCGCATAGGGAGCTTCGGGGTGTTTGGATCTTGCCAGCTATAAAAGAGATTTTCTTCGTTTTCGTAGAAACACGCCATCCTGTCAGAGTCATTATTTTATCTTTATGTCAGAGCTGTCACTTGTCAGGGCTGTCATTGTCAGAGCTGCCGTCAGGGCATTTAATATGGCACTTGCTTTATGGCCAGCTGTAGAAGAGAACCACTTAGGGCCACGTGGCTCTTTTCTGAGCCGCATGGAGCTATCCGAGCCGCATGAGGCTCTAAAGGACTTTGAGCCGCATGCAATTTCTAATGGACTTCTGAGCCGCATAAGGCTCCTTCTGTCTGAGCCGCATGAGCCTTTCTTGTCATTTTCCATGGTTCTACAATGTTCAACTCCTTTTGTGTGAAGACGTACTTCAAGGTTTTATGGTCAGTGAAGATTTCCACTCGCTCTCCATACAAATAATGTCTCCACAACTTCCAGGCGAAGATTACAGCTGCCAACTCCAGGTCGTGCGTGGGGTAGTTCTTTTCATGCGGTCTCAACTGTCGAGACGCATAGGCTATCACTCTCTTATTCTGCTCTAACACACAACCCAGTCCTTTACCCGAGGCACCACTGTAAATGGTGAAACCTTCCGACCCCGAAGGCAACGTCAAAATGAGAGCTATCGTCAGCCTCCTTTTCAACTCATCGAACGCGGCCTAGCAATCCTTTGTCCACACGAACTCGACATCCTTCCGAGTGAGCCTGGTCATCGGCTCCGCAATTCGAGCGAAGTCTTGCACGAACTTTCGGTAATATCCATCCAATCCCAAGAAGCTTCGTATCTCTGCCAACGTAGTCGGAGTAGTCCAAGCTTCCATAGCTGCAATCTTCTTTGGATCAACAGATATACCATTGCCTGTCACCACATGTCCAAGGAACGCTACCTTGTCCAAGAAAAACTTGCACTTCGAGAGCTTTCCATAGAGCTTCTCCTTTTCGAGGGTCTCTAGCACGATCTTCAGATGTTCCTCGTGTTCCTCCGGTGTTTTCGAATAAATGATTATGTCGTCGATAAACACCGCTACGAACTTGTCAAGGAATGGATGGAATACCTTATTCATCAAGTTCATGAAGACTGTCGGGGCATTAGTCAACCCGAACGACATCACCATAAACTCGTATTGTTCGTACTTGGTCTGGAAGGCTGTCTTCGGTATATCTTCTTTTTTCACCTTCAGTTGATGGTAACCCGACCTCATGTCTATCTTTGAGAATACCCGCACGCCACTCAATTGATCGAAGAGGTCGTCAATTATCGGCAATGGGTATTTGTTCTTGATGGTGTCATTGTTCAATTCTCGGTAGTCGATGCACATCTGCACCATACCGTCCTTCTTCGACAAAAATAGAATATGAGATCCCCATGGCGACGAGCTCTCTCTGATGAATCCCTTCTCCATCAATTCGTTGATCTGCTTCTTCAATTCCTTCGCTTCTTTGTTGTTGATGCGGTACACCGGTTTTGCCGTTGGTTCTATGCCTGGAACCAAATCAATAGCAAACTCGATGTCCCTATCTGGCGACAATCCCGGTAATTCCTCAGGAAAAACATCTAGGAATTTTGCGATAATGGTATGCGGTATCTCCTTCCCCTCAACCATAGCTCCGCAAATAGCCCCGCGCTGCTGCTCTACTCTTCCTCTAGCGAACTCGCATGTAGGCACCCTCGGAGGACTGAATACAACACATCCCTGGTGGCAGTCTATACTGGCAAAATTCTTACTTAACCAATCCATTCCGAGGACGATGTCGAAACTCGAAAGTAGCATTACGAGCAAGTTGGTGCGCAACTCTCTACCTCCCCAGGTGATACGACGCCTCATGCAAATATCCTTGACTAGGATAGCACCTCCGCCCGTTATAATTTTGCAAATACCACCCAATGGTTCCGATACTATGCTATGCTTGAATATAAAAGCTACAGAAATAAAACTTTGGGATGCACCCGAATCGAACAAGGCTATAGCTGAAAAGGAATCTAGTAGTATAGAACCTGCTATCACATCGGGGGTAGGCTCCGGCTTCTCGACGGCCATGGCAAAAGCTCTGTCCTGCTGGGGTGCTCCTCTCTGCTGGTGCTGAGCGAACCGTTGCTGCTGAGTGGGTAGTGGAGGACCTCGTGGCTATGGTACTGTCGGTCCTCTCGATGCTTGTGCTGTCTCGCATCCTGTTCGATTAGGGACTAGTAAGCAGTCTTTCAGCTGGTGCGATGTAGATCCACAATATAAGCCTGCTCCGAGTCTCTTCCTGCAGTTGTGCAAAATGTGTTCACTCCTCCCGCAGTGAGTATATTACGGGACGTGCTGTAACTGTCTCGGCGGCTGCTGTGTCTGGGCTCGGGCTGGAACTCGGTTCTGCTGATAAGATGGGGTTTTACCAGCAGGCTGGAACTGCTGCTGATGTTGGTGCTGAAAGTCCTTCAGCTGGAATTAGGGACGCTTCGCCGGTGCTGATTGGTTGTTGCTTCCTCCGAAAGTATCTCTACTCCTCTTTGATCTGTAATTCAGCTTTTCTTCTACTGCTTAGGCGACCTCCAGAATCTCGTCGTAGGTAGTGGCTTGACTGGTAGCGATGGCTAAGTGAATCTCGTGAGATAGCCCCTTCTTGAATCTTCTTGCCTTGCTCTCTGGGGTGTTGACCAAACTCTTCGCGAAATGGCTAAGGCGAGAAAGCTCCGTGGTGTATTCGTCAATGGTGGAATTTTCTTGCTCCAAGTGCTCGAACTGACTCATCAATGCCTCTCGAGCTACATCAGAAAAGAACTTCTTCTTAAATAGCCACTTGAATTCTTCCCAAGTCACGTCTGGGGCAGAAAATTGGGGCTCGCCTTCGTACCACGTCTATGCGATGTCAAAAAGATGCCCACTAGCTGACTCAATCTTTAGATCTTCTGGGACTCGATCCATCTTCAGGTATCGCTCCACATTCTCCATCTACTCATCAGCGTAGAGAATTCCCTCTGTCCTATAGAACTCCCTGGGCCTGAGGTCCATAAAGTTCTTGGAGGTTCCGGAGCGCGGCTGAGGAGCATCTCTAATCTGAAGAGCCTCTCTCAAAGTGTCGCAGAATGTGTTGGCTTGTTGCTGGAAGATTCCCAGGAGGGTAACATTATCTAGTACCAGTGGCGGGGGTAAAACAGGTGGCGGGTACATCACTGGTACTGGATGCATGGTAGGCGCTGGATACATAAATGGTAACTAATGCGTCATAGGTACTGGATACATGACTGCCGCCGACTGCATCGTAGGTGGCGGGTACACTGCTGGTGTCGGGTGTATAGTAGGAGTGGATATACTGCTAGGGACAGGGGAGGAATGGGTGCTGGCACTGGAGTCTGCGGAGAAAATTGCAGTGGTGGTGGAATGTCGTCCCTACAAAATATCGAGTACTACGGCAGAGTCGGGTCGCCCTAGTGAGTAAGATGGCCTCCCTGCATCGGTGGGGCCCCGTAGATAAAAATCCTCCAACGGTCGATGGAGTGTTCAGTGCAGTATTGCTCCTGTCTTGCGAATCCATTGGCTGAAAGCAAGAAAAATCATTAGACGGTAGACAGATTCAAGCAGGACGCATAAAGAGTACTTGAAGTCGAGTATAGAAGTCAATAACGTAGTTTAAACATCTGGAGGATGGTCCTTAGGTTCTTAATCCTATTCCTAGTTACAGGCCTGCAGTAGTACAACTAACTTGAGTACTACCACGGTTCTGCTGTCTTTGCAAAAATGGACCTGCATGGGCCACCATAAAAACGTATCACGACCTGTACCCAGTGAATGAGTATGAATCGTGCTCACACCCAGCCTACGCCGCAGAGTCAGCGATAGAATGCTGTAACAGTATGATGAACAACCGTGCAATAATAGTATGTGCTCCAATTGGAAGACAACAACACAAGATCACGAATCAATACTGAATGGAAATAGAGAATATATATATCTAATCTCAAAAAGGAATGTATGAAGTCCACAGATAAATAAACTCCCAACTACAAGTCTTAGACATCGATGTCAATATCCACTACAATGTCTCAATAATATCTATAAACATCTAAGCAAGAGAAGCGGGGTCAGCTGCTGCAACCTCCTCCTGAAAAGTAAAATCCGTCTCAGCGACATCCCCCAAATAAGGGCCATACTGCTCGGGGCATAAATCCTCATCATAATTACCTAAAATTTATAGGATTACCCAGTCAGGATAGAACGAGGACAATTTACTGAATGCAGTTCCAATATATAAAAATTACTATAAGACAGAGGTTAGACATTAATTACATGCTTTGAGAATAAACAAAAAAAGATGCGAGAAAAGGCGGAAAATTAACAGCAAATAAATAAACTAAAATACCTTCCCAACTGTTAGAAGTACCTTTGATATGTGATCAGTCTGGGACACTACACCGCAAGGTCTACGAGGTCTACTTGCATGAAAAATAAACAAATGTCTACGAGGTCTACTTGCAGAAATTAAACAATGTCTACGAGGCCTACTTGCAGAAAATAAACAATGTCTACGGTCGGATCACACATCATTGGAACTTCTCATTCCCGACTCAACAAATTATGACAGAATATAAAAATGACAAAAACCACATAACCAATGGCCAACAGTAAAATATAGTGAAAATCAATATCGAAAACAGACAATAAACTATATTCACCTGTCGTCATGAGCTGACGATACGGTTCTGGTGTCAAACTCGAGTCCAGTTGACCTATTTTATGAATTAGAAAGTCAATAAGCTAAAATATAAATCAATAGCACTTGTATCCAAAATTTAATAAATTACTAACATGGTATCCTCCACACTCTAGGTGTGGTTGCCTCTAACTATCATGAGTTAGTCTTATATAACCTGGATGTAACCCCTACAATCTATACTTGTATTTCCATCTATACATACCATGTAACCCATTAAAAGCTGTTCTAAGGCACATTATACAATACCATCTCCTCTGTTATATTTCCCTCTAGTGCCTACAGTGTTATCCAGGCTGTATCTTAGCCTGTGACAAGGCTCGTGTAATGATTAAACTAGTTAGCTACAGTCCATAACATGAATTCTACTATTTTCCTACTCTGTGCTTGGTAATCCGATCTAAGCTAATTAGTTAGCCATGTTCTAACTGGAATCAGAAAGAGAATTTCATATGGTAGTATCATTGGGTACATGAGGGGTGGTTCACCTGTTAATGTTAAGCAGGTACAAGTAAAGTTTCACTGTTTGGTATCTATTGATACTAATGCAAGTTCACATGAAGGTGCTTTATGGGTTAGAGGCACTGACATAATCGATTGGATTTGAACATCGTAGTGTAGGCAGCTCTGAAAGTATACTTTGTCATACTCCAGAGTTTCAAGAGGACCCTTTAATGTATCAATAACCCTTTTGTCAAGAGAAGACCTATACTTTAGCATTTAGCGGATACTAGGAAACTATCTTGTTCGAATCTTATGCTACTAGAGGATATTCGTATGACAGTTGATATCATATCCTTCATGATATAATTTCCTATTCCCCTCATCATTTCTATCTAACTGACTACACTTGGGTGTCCTTAGTTGATTACCTATGATGATCGCATTAATTTGCTCCCCTGTGTACCAATGGCCTCTAATACATCGTGCTACAGTACCCCTGTATCCTGAGGCTTCCTTTGCCTATACTGCATCTAAAATAGCGATTGATACTAGGGGAAATTCTCCTAACAGTGCTTAGTGGATACATGTAGGGTTATTACTTACCAGGTATTGGTATAAAGAAATCTAACATGGCCATATCAATCTGTACGAAGTAAGAGGCTACTGATACTGGAGGGGTTTGGCTGTACTTAAGGTCTGATTGGGATTATAGAGTATCTTAAGGTCCGATACTGGTACATGAGTGTCAATCCGATACTCAAAGCTTGATCTGGTATTAGGAATTGACTGTGATGCCATTAGTTACAGATGGTTCCAAATATCAAACATGATACTAAGTGCACAATGTGCAACCAAGCGGCCTCGCCTATTGTCCTGATTTTCCTAGGTAGTGATTTGGGTTTGGCGTATCAGTGAAGACCGATAATTCTTGGTTCAGTCGGTTAGTTATATCAAGGAAAAGCTAGATGTCTGATACTAAGGTTTTAATGGATTTTCGAGTATCCATAAGGACTTACCTCTGTTATTCGAGAGTTGGGTTCTTTGGGTGTCAGCATCCATCTGATACTCAAACATACACATTTTATATCTAGGTTCAACATGAAACCAGGTATCCACCAATACCAGTCCTATTGTGGTTTCAGTGTCAGATGCGCTGATCTGAAAGTGTATCTAAGAATCGTTTGGATGGACGTACCCTGTTATTAATTTGGTATGTGATTAACCTTATGGACCCCTGTCTTCTTACTGGTTTATAACCTATTTGTATTCTTTTAGGTATTGAGACAATCATCTAACTGTTCCAAGATCGAAGACAGAGTTTCCCAAATAGAGAAGGAAAAAGGCTTACCTCTTGGGGTGGTCGACTCCTTCCTATGCCTCCTTATTTCATGTTTTCCTTCTTCCAGTGACAGGGGGAGCGACTCTTAGGGTTTTGTAGGTGGAGAAGGAATCGGCTATCCTTCTTATGTACGCATATATAGACCTTTGTTTTGACGGGAAAGGATAGGGAGATGGGGTTTAAAATTAGATTTAAATTTGATCTCTTTAAGGATTTGAAGTTATTTGTATTCCTACGGATTTGGAGTGTTAGGTTCGAATTTAAAAAAGGATGAAGGTTGGCTACTTCTTCAAATTCGAATGGCAGTTGATTGAATTTCAGTATTTCCTTTGGATCCCTACCAAATCCTATATTTCCACTTTGATCCTTTATTGATAAATTAAGTGAAAAAATCAAAAATGGGGAGGAAATTAGTTATAATAGTTAGGAAAATATTTGGTCAGGGGGTTAACAAGACAACTTTTGACAGCAATATCATCTACATAGCATTCAACTGTCTTTCATAAATGATCACGGAAGATAGTACTCGTGGTCCGCTGATAAGTTGTACCAGCATTTTTGAGACCAAATGGCATGATAGTGTAGAAAAAGACTCCAAGAGGAGTACGAAAAGATGTAGGTTTCTCTTTTTCTGGATGCATCTTGATTTGATTATATCCTGAGAATCCATCCATAAAAGACATTCGTTCAAATCCGTAAGTATTGTCGATCATGACATCAGTGATCGGAAGAGAAAATTCGTCATTGGGACAAGCTTCATTAAGGTTTCTAAAGTCAATACAGACTCAGACCTTCCCTGTTTTCTTTAAAACTGGAATAACATTAGCTACCCATTCCGGATGTTGTTCTTCTCTGACGAAGCCACAGGCGATGAGTTTCTTGACTTCAGCTTCTATGGCGTCCATCATGTCAGGTCGAAATCGATGCTGTTTTTGCATGACTGACCTTGCATTCGGCAGAATGTTGAGTTTACGGGTAGCAATCTGGGGATCTAATCCCGGCATGTCTTCATAGCTCCAAGCGAATACATCAATGCATTCCTTAATAAGTTGGGTCAGTTCTTATTTTTCTGTTTCAAGGAGGCTTTTGTTGACGAATATTGGTTTTGGTGAGATTTCGTTTCCAACATCGATCTGAACCAACTAATCTTCGGTAGGTGGCTCACGTTGTTCGAAGTGAAGCTCCCATTGAGTATCCATCCTCTGTGCCTAAGGATCAGATTCAGAGGCTTTGACAAAGTTTTCATCATCTTCCGAGAATACGGCAGTTACCATATTGGAAGATAGAGTCACTCGATGGATGTGCCCTACACTGGTGTCTGAATCCCATGAAATAGAATTAGAAGATTTATATCGTTCTTCTTCATAGGATTCAAAAACTTCCGAAGTCGGAATTAACGAGGTATAATCCAATCCTTGCTTCTTTTTGCTGTAATATTGTTGTGACTTTTCTTTTGGAGCAGGAATACGAATAGGAGTTCGCCTTCCTTTACCACCATTGAGACCAGCTTTAAAATTATAGTCCATCTTTTAAAAGATATCTTTTGCTTGTTGATTATAATGACATAGTTGAAGTCCTCCGTTATCGTGATTTTCTTCTTCACTATCGGACGTGATGTTCTGTTATGTTCCTTTACTAAAAAGTATAGAAAGTTCATCTTTCTTCCTGGAATGAACTAAGAAGAAGGAGTCCTGCATTGGTTTTAGCAATACTTCGTCTTAGAGAGGTTGAACTGCTCCTATGGTAAGTGGTTTGAAGTTATCTAGCATTTCTAAATAACATCGAGCATAATAAAAAACATCAGTATACCGTAAAGGAGATGCTACTTTATTGATTTGTACATGAACATTTACAACAGGATTCTTAGCCTTAACAGAAGGCTTAGTAAGGTCGATAACCAGAGGAGGAGAAAGAGGATTCTTGGCCTTAACAGAAGGCTTATAGTATGGTTGATAACCAGAGGAGGAGAAGGAGAAGGTTTGTAACGACGAAGGTCGATAACAAGAGGCCCAGAAGAGGTGAGCTTCCTTTGTTCCCTTTCTACAACATGAGACTGTTTGTTATGGAAGAAAAGATGGATAGGTAATGCCTGAGAAGAAGAGGGACGAGTAGTACGTCCTTTGACGGGGATTATGAGAATATTTTTTGAAGTATCTTTCTGATCTTCCTCACTATCTAACGCTAATACAACCTTCATGAACTCTTTCTTGTACATCCGAGAATCAGTACAATATACTTCAATGCCCCAAAAAAGGATTTAGGTCAGCTACTTCCTTTTGGACCTCTCCATTGACGTCTATATATTTGAAGCATTGGTGTAGAGTGGATGGTACATGCTCATGCAGAAAGGGTCTTTCCAGTAAGGTATTATAAGAGCCATTGTAAACCCCCATAATTTATAATTGATTTTTATAAATTAAATTAATATTTGTTACATATTTTATTAGTTATGGATTTATTTACTATTAAGTTATTAGTATAATTAAAGTATGTGTGTATATATACATTATTATATGGGTGCATGTTAATAATTCTATTAAATAAGGTGTATAAAATTCTAGGATTTTTTAAAGAATTTATTGGTAAATTTTGGGTAATATATTGATTGCTTATATTTATATATATATATATATATATATATATATTTGATGTATATATGTATATATATAAATACTTAGTTATTTGTAAAAAAATATAGATGGGAGTGGGGCCCGGCCAACAATCCAGCGGAAGAGGGGGGCGGCCAGGCTGACTTTCCAAGCCTTGGTAAAGGCTTGTGTTAAAAAAAGAAAAAGAAAAGCAAATGAGTTGGTGGGACCCGACACCTATTCCTAAATCCCACACCATGTTCACCCGCGGCAGTAGCTGCAGTAGGAACCCGAGGCATATATTATTCCTATTACAAATAAGAATGATAACAGCAGCGGCGGACAACATATATATTGCATCCGCTCAAAAACTAAACCCTAACTCCTTTCCATCTCCTCTGGACCTCAACCCCAAGGCCGCCGACCTCACCGCGTACACCCCGGGCGTCGGACAACCACCGCGCCACCGCCAGGATCGCCGAAGCGCCGCCCCAACCGACAACAACCGATCTTGCTCAGGAACTAGACAGCGAGGTACCCTTCTTCCCATCCTATTTTCTTCACGCTCACTCGAAGATTTCTTGAACTATCAATTTCTGTGCGTAGCCCATATGAACCCCTCCAAGCCCCTTCTGATAGAATCCTGGGAACCCAGGGGATTGCTCGAAAAATCGAGGCAAAGTTGCCCCAAAAAACTGTTGAAAACAGAGTTTTAATCCAGTCCCAAACCACAACTTAGAAGCCCGATTCCGACCTGTAGGTCGAGATTTTTTAGGAACTAATTAAAAACAGTCGTTAACAATATAACCAAGAGTAGAACACAACTTTTGGATCGAAGTTTCGTTTAATATGTAGGAAGAAAACTGTATGAGAAGTTGTCGAAAAAAACTGGTTTCTAAATCACAAAAATTCTGGAATTTTGTCCGATACGACGTACGCCCCGACAAACCGGGCGACGTGGTCGTGCGCTATACGCATCGAAAGACGCGTATGGACGTTGTGGACGTGTGGGAACTGACGGAACTCAGTTTCGTCGTACGTGCGCGACGAAACCAACGCGTATCCGTCGGGATACCCCGTATCGGCATTTTGCAAACTTGCTCATAACTTCGTATACAGTCGTCGAATCGAGACAAAACTTGCACCAACAGGTCCGGATCAAAATTCTGGTCCTGCATGCAAAGTTTGGTTCGATTCTGAGAAGGTCGAATCGGAACCCAATTTTGGCGGGCCCGCGAACCACTCAAACGGGCGATTTTGTACACGGCTCCTCGGAATCCAAAACTGGACATACCGTTGAGTTTCTCTCCTCAAACTGAAATCGTAGACATATAGTTTGATGACTTTAGAGACCGTAGAATTTGGCATACGTTTCGGTGCAAAGTGAGTCTAACGGCGGATATCGTTTTGACCCAAAATTATGATTTTGTCCCTGTTCTAGAATTTGACTTTTAGACAGGCATTTCCTAGGTATATCTTCGTTACCAAGATCATTTTTGATGTTTGTTTCAGCGTTTGGAGTCATCTGTAATTTGTGAGTTTTGGTGCTGACACTTGCTACTCTTAGACTTGCCACTTTGCACCATCAGGCAAGATACCTTGCCACCTTACTCTGTGATTATTATGTTCTTATTTTCAGTTGTTATTTTCAGCAATTTATTTCATGATATTTAAAATGTACGCCCGAGTCACACTTGGGTGCAAGCGACTCTATCGGTCGTTTTTTTCTTGTTTATTTATTCTCTTGCATTGACTTAGCTTATTGACCACCCATTGATGTTGAGGTATTGGTATATCTCATATGGCCATGACACTTGTTGTATCATGTGATGTGAGTCACATGTAGGACACATTTTTGCGTAGTTGGCTGGCCACTGATACGTATGGAGCGTGCGACGGATAGGAGTAACTGCCAATAGTATTGAATGTTAGAAGACTTGGCGATTACTAGAGGTTCATATCAGTCATGGAGATGATGATACTAGGCATTGGGTGGGAAGAACAATACCTGACGTATGGGCTTCTTTACACTTCCATGATTACCTGTGCGCTCCTCCGGAGACGCAGGCTCCGGGTGCCCTTTGACGTTTCCCAGAGCGTTATGGACGTAGCCCCTTCACATGGTACCCTCTGATGCTTCTCGAGCATTATGGACGTAGGCACCTGGTACCCTTTATGGGAACTATGCCGATCCCATTTACAGCCAGGGCTCATGCGTCGAAGGATTGTATCTCAACTGCATATTCACAGTAGAATGGTCAGGAACCCGGTTGCATGCATACCTTTCTCTTATTATATTATCACAGTTTATATGGCATGGTGTTTTCTTGTATCTTGCTATGTCCCCTGAGGACCTAGTTATCTCTCCAGGTTTAGACGATATTCTACAGGAGTACGGAGCGGCATTGGAGCTATCCTACATTGATGATGAGGCAGTGCCTTATGACTTCTAGTCTATTTCTTATCTGAGACAGTTGTAGACATTATTTTACATCTCTTTTCTTTCTATTTTATGGAGGTCGGACTCCGATCTCGTGAGACTATTTTCATAGCTGTTTGGAGTGAGTATGTTCACCCGGCTATCTTTTGATACTCTTATTTATTTATTTGGACTTCATTATCTTCTGTGTTGAGCTGTGATGAGATTAGATATGTTATTCTGGCCTGTGATTATTTAATTACAGCTTATGTGCATATATAAGGATTTCCATATATTGGAGTGTTTTTCGTATATGTGCAGCTGGCATGTTCACGTACTTGGTCCTACGTATTTTGGGACTGGGGCATTACATATTTTTGTGGTGGTCCATGCAGGTCAGATTTAATATTGTTGTGTTACATGACTGTGTCCAACAAGCCTGCATATAGGAAATAGGAATATCTCATCCAGAACTACTACTATCCCTTGGCTTCCAATCTTTTCGAAACTTTCTTGATTATTAGAATTACTTCATATCTAATCTTTCCTAATATCAACTTATCTTCCTCGTGCCCACAGTATGAATCTATGTAGCAGACGCACTTCTGCCTTGGCCCTCACATCTAGCGAGGAGACGACTCCGGAGGGACAGAATCCTTCCATAACTCCAGCAACACCATACCAGCCAGAACTGTTACAGGCTACTACGACACCGACGACGGAGTACCCAGATATCGCAGCACCCCCAGGCAGCCAGGCTGGACAGACTACTACTATGCCACCGGGAGGGAATGTACCACTGAGCGAATGAGACAGACGATGATGGCAGCTATGGCTAGACCTCAACCACCACCTCCAGCACCCGTACCAGCACCGGCTCTGCATCCCTATGAAGGCTCTATCAAGAATTTTACAGACATGAACCCCAAGGCCTTTAGAGGGACGAAGAAGCCATTAGAGGTGTCACAGTGGCTTATTAGTACCGAGAAGCTACTGAAGGCATCCCAGTTGCCAGCTCGAGATTGGATGACAGCGGTGGACCTATTGTTAGAAGACAATGCTCACCACTGGTGGAAGGAAAAAGAGAGACGATTAGGCACTGGGATCACTTGGAAGCAGTTCTATGATGCATTTTATGAGAGATTCTTCCCTATTCATGTTCGAGATGGTCTCTATGACCAGTTCCTTCATATGAAACAAGGAAATATGACAGTTGATGAGTATGACTCGGAGTTCAATCGCCTGAGTTGATTTAATGCGGGATTGATTCCGACAGAGTTAGAGAAGGCGAGGAGATTTCACCAGGGGCTTGCACCAGAGCTCAAGTCTTATACGACTACTCAGTCTCGAGTCTCCTATTCAGTTGTCTTGGAAGAAGCTCGTCCTCAGGAGATTCTTCGTAAGGAACAACAGCAGACATCGAGCCACCATACCCCAGCAGTTACACTAGCCCGGACTACTCAGAGTGGACCTATCAGGAGGACCATAGGACAGTTCCAGCAGAGACCCTCACCTTATCAGAAGCCCGTTTGCCATTACTGCAGAAAATAAGGACATATCCAGAACGACTGCAGGACTCGCCTTGGATTATGCTTGAGATGTGGATCCAATCAGCACATGCTCAAGGATTGTCCGGAGCAACATGCAATAGTACAAGCTCGGCAAAATCCGAGGCCCACAGCCCTAGCTCTCCCAGCACCACGGCCTATAGCAGGAGCACCTCGTCCACCATTGCCTCCCTAAGGCACACAGTACAACAAGACCAGAGCTCAGGGCCCGGGACAAAACTTTGGACAGGCATTCTCACTTGCTGTTGAGGATATAGAGACGGAGGCGAAGGTCATAGCAGATATGGTTTTAGTTGTATCTTTTCCTGCTATTACATTATTTGATACTGGAGCCATTCATTCATTTATAGCCACTAGTTTTGCCACTAGACACAGTATTCCTATCATACCCTTAGCTAAGAATGTTAAAATCCTCACTGGAGGAGGAGTCGTACCTGTTAGTGGTGTTTGTAGACTTTGTTCTGTAGTAATAAATGGTAGAGAGATGGTGGCACGACTTCTTGTATTCCCTATGCCAATATTTGACGTGGTTCTTGGAACGGACTGGTTGAGCCAGCATTTCGCTCTCATCGACTGCCATAGGAGCAGTATTATCTTTAGACCACCGAATGCGACAGAGTTTGAGTTCACCAAAGAAGACGAAGATAGTTGTGATGTACCCGCATCGGGAACTCATATGATGATGCATGACACCCTACAGCACCCTATTATCACCGAGTTCGAGGATGTATTTCCCGAGGAGTTGCCAGGACTACCGCCTGACCGAGATATTGAGTTTTCTATTGAGCTTATTCCCGGAGCCGAGCCTATTTCATCTCGAGTATATCGTCTGGCACCCAAGGAGTTGGTAGAGATGAAGACACAGATTGATGAACTATTAGAGAAGGGATTTATTCATGCCAGTGCGTCACCATGTGGAGCGCCGTTCTTTTTGTGCCTAAGAAAGACGGGACAATGCGCATGTGCATTGACTATAGAGCATTGAATGCAGTAACGGTGAAGAATAAGTATCCCTTGCCGCGTATAGACGATCTATTCGATCAACTGAGTAGAGCAAAAGTATTCTCCAAGATTGACTTACGATCAGGCTATCACCAATTGAAGGTTCGGAAGGAAGACATTGCTAAGACGACATTTCGTTCGAGGTATGGACACTACGAGTTCTTGGTAATGCCTTTCAGTTTGACCAATGCTCCCGCAGTTTTTATGAATTTAATGAACAAGATCTTTCACCAATACTTGGACAAATTTGTAGTAGTATTTATAGACGATATCTTGATTTACTCCAAGAGTCAAGAGGAGCATGAGCAGCATCTACGGATAGTTTTGGGAACATTGAGGAACGAGAGACTCTTTGCGAAGCTTAGAAAGTGTGATTTCTTTCTCAAGAAGGTATCATTCCTTGGTTATATTGTTACGGGTGATGGTATATCAGTGGACCCAGAGAAGATCACAGCAGTCAAATCATGGCCCGCTCCCACAACAGCTTCTGAAGTGAGAAGTTTCCTCCGACTTGCGGGTTACTACCGACGGTTCGTAGAAGATTTCTCTCGAATAGCGGGGCCTATGACTCGATTGACTTGCAAGGATTAGGAGTTTATATGGACAGAAGAGTGTCAAGCCACTTTTGACGAGTTGAAGAAGCGGTTGACCACAACACCGATCTTGACACTACCATCGGGCCCAGGAGGATTTGTGATCTACAGCGACGTATCCGAAAAGGGATTAGGATGTGTATTGATGCAGCATGGTCGCGTAGTAGCATATGCATCTCGACAGTTGAGAGTGCACAAGAAGAACTATCCGACCCACGATCTAGAGCTCGCAGCGGTTATCTTTGCCTTGATGCTATGGAGACACTACTTGTACGGCGAAAAGGTTGATATCTACACTGATCATAAGAGCCTCAAGTACGTGTTCACACAAAAGGAGTTGAATATGCGGCAGCGACGTTGGTTGGAGTTGATGAAGGATTATGAGATTGAGCTACATTATCATCCGGGCAAGGCTAATGTCATGGCAGACGCATTGAACCGTAAGCCCACGGCACACTTTTTGACTACACAGAAGAAACTGATTAGAGACTTGGAGTAGCTTGGTATTGAGGTAGTATTACCTGGAGCAGACGGCGTATTAGCCAACCTTCAAGTGCAATCGTCATTGGTAGAGCGCATCAAGGCAGTATTGCCTAATGATGCTAGATTTCGACGGCTGAAAGAGAGGACTGAAGCAGAAGAGCAAACAGGATTGAGGATCCACACCGATGGGACATTGCGATGTGGTGATCGCATTTATGTTCCCAATAGAGATCTACGGCAGGAGCTGATGGCCGAGGCTCACAGTTTGACTTACTCTATTCATCCCGGAGGGACCAAGATGTATCGTAACTTACGACAGTATTATTGGTGGCACGGAATGAAGCGGAAAATAGCTCGTTTCGTTGCCAAGTGCTTGGTATGTCAACAAATGAAGACGGAGCAGCAGAGGACGGCCGGATTACTGCAGCCGCTACCCATTCTCGAGTGGAAGTGGGAGCACATTACTATGGATTTCGTTACGGGTTTTCTTTGGAGTCCTAGGGGACGTGACGCAGTGTGGGTGATTGTTGATAGACTTACGAAGTCAGCACATTTCTTACCTTTTAGAGTGGGCCAGTCGACATAGGTATTGGCAGAGATGTATATGGAGTAGATTATGAAATTGCATGGTGTGCCTGTTAGTATTGTATCGGACCGTGACTCGAGATTTACCTCGTACTTTTGGAGGAGCATACAAGAGAGTTTGGTCACTCGATTGAAGTTTAGCACATCGTATCATCCGCAGACAGACGGCCAGTCGGAGCGTACCATTCAGACGCTAGAGGATATATTGAGAGCGTGTATGCTTGATTTTGGCGGTTCGTGGAAGGACCATCTTCACCTTGTTGAGTTTTCCTACAACAATAGCTATCAAGCGAGCATTCAAATGGCTCCGTTTGAAGCATTGTATGGTAGGAAGTGTCGGTCTCCTGTTTGTTGGAGCGACATAGGAGAGAAACAGCTATTGGGTCCCGAGTTGGTCTTGAGCACAGTGGAGACAGTGAAGAAGATTCAGGACCACCTGCGAGCAGTGCAGGATCGTCAGAAGTAGTGGGCGGATAATCGTCGTCGACCCTTGGAGTTTAAATAGGGTGACCATGTGTCCTTGAAGATATCCCCCACTAGGGGCACGATTCGATTCAGAGGACGTGGCAAGTTGAGTCCAAGGTACATCGGGCCTTTCGACGTCTTGGAACGTGTTGGAGAGGTTGCCTACAGATTGGCATTGCCACCGTCGCTAGAGGGAGTGCATGACATATTCCATGTATCTCAGTTGAGGAGGTACGTGGCGGACAACAATCATGTGCTTGATCACTCTGAGATCACAGTTGGACCGAGTTTGTCGTACGAAGAGCAACCAGTAGGTATCCTCGATCGTCGAGTGAAGGTGTTGCAGAATCAATCTATTCCATTGGTTCGCGTGATATGGAAGCATCACTCGCTAGGGGAGTCTACTTGGGAGCGCGAGGACGACATCCGGAATCGCTACCCGCAGTTGTTCGAAGGCGAAGGTATGTCTTGCATATTAAGTACTATTATATTCCTTGTATTGCATCGATCCTTCGACCTTAGTTTAATTTCGAGAACAAATTTTTTTTAAGTTGGGTAGGATGTAAACCCCCAAAATTTATAATTGATTTTTATAAATTAAATTAATATTTGTTACATATTTTATTAGTTATGGATTTATTTACTATTAAGTTATTAGTATAATTAAAGTATATGTGTTTATATACATTATTATATGGGTGCATGTTAATAATTCTATTAAATAAGGTGTATAAAATTCTAGGATTTGTTTAGAAATTTATTGGTAAATTTTGGGTAATATATTGCTTGCTTATAGAGATATATATATATATATTTATATATTTGATATATATATGTGTATATATAAATACTTAGTTATTTGTAAAAAAAAATATAGATGGGAGTGGGGCCCGGCCAACAACCCAGCGGAAGAGGGGGGCGGCCAGGCTGACTTTCCAAGCCTTGGTAAAGGCTTGTGTTAAAAAGAAAGAAAAGAAAAGCAAATGAGTTGGTAGGACCCGACACCTATTCCTAAATCCCACACCATGTTCACCCGCGGCAGTAGCTGCAGTAGGAACTCGAGGCATATATTATTCCTATTACAAATAGGAATGATAACAGCAGCGGCGGACATCATATATATTGCATCCGCTCAAAAACCAAACCCTAACTCCTTTCCATCTCCTCTCGACCTCGACCCCAAGGCCGCCGACCTCACCGCGCACACCCCGGGCGTCGGACAACCACCGTGCCACCGCCAGGATCGCCGGAGTGCCGCCCCAACCGACAACAACCGACCCCGCTCAGGAACTAGACAGCGAGGTACCCTTCTTCCCATCCTATTTTCTTCACGCTCACTCGAAGATTTCTCAAACTATCAATTTCTGTGCGTAGCCCGTATGAACCCCTCCAAGCCCCTTCTGATAGAATCCTGGGAACCCCAGGGGATTGCTCGAAAAATTGAGACAAGGTTGCCCCCAAAAACTGTTGAAAACAGAGTTTTAATCCAGTCCCAAACCACAACTTAGAAGCCCGATTCCGACTTGTAGGTCGAGATTTTTCAGGAACTAATTAAAAACAGTCGTTAACAATATAACCAAGAGTAGAACACAACTTTTGGATCGAAGTTTCATTTAATATGTAGGAAGAAAACTGTAAGAGAAGTTGTCAGAAAAAATTTGTTTCTAAATAACAAAAATTCTAGAATTTTGTCCGATACGACGTACGCCCCAACAAACTGGGCGACGTGGTCGCATGCTACACGCATCGAAAGACGCGTATGGACGTTGCGGACGTGTGGGAACTGACGGAACTCAGTTTCGTTGTACGTGCGCGACAAAACCAACGCGTATCCGTCGGGATACCCCGTATCGGCGTTTTGCAAACTTGCGCATGACTTCGTGTTCAGTCGTCGGATTGAGACGAAACTTGCGCCAATAGGTCCGGATCAAAATTCTGGTCCTGCATGCAAAGTTTGGTTCGATTCTGAGAAGGTCGAATCGGAACCCAATTTTGGCGGGCCCGCGAACCACTCAAACGGGCGATTTTGTACACGCCTCCTCGGAATCCAAAACTGAAAATACCGTTGAGTTCCTCTCTTCAAACTGAAACCGTAGACATGTAGTTTGACAACTTTAGAGACCGTAGACTTTGGCACGTGTTTTGGTGCAAAGTGAGTCCAACGGCGGACATCGTTTTGACCCGAAATTACGATTTTACCCCTGTTCCAGAATTTGACTTTTGGAAAGGCATTTCCTAGGTATGTCTTCTTTACCAAAATCATTTTTGATGTTTGTTTCAGAGTTTGGAGTCATCTGTGATTTGTAAGTTTTGGTGCTGACACTTGCTACTCTTGGACTTGCCACTTTGCACCATCAGGCAAGATACCTTGCCACCTTACTCTGTGATTATTATGTTCTTATTTTTAGTTGTTATTTTCAGTAATTTATTTTGTGATATTTAAAATGTGCGTCCGAGTCACACTTGGGTGCAAGCGACTCTATCGGTCATTTTTTTTTCTTGTTTATTTATTCTCTTGCATTGACTTAGCTTATTGACCACCCATTGATGTTGAGGTATTGGTATATCTCATATGGCCATGACACATGTTGTATCACGTGATGTGAGTCACATGTAGGATACGTTTCCGCGTAGTTGGCTGGCCACCGATACGTATGGAGCGTACGACGGATAGGAGTAACTGCCAATAGTATTGCATGTTAGAAGACTTGGCGGTTACTAGAGGTTCATATCAGTCATGGAGATGATGATACTAGGCATTGGGTGGGGAGAACAATACCTGACGTATGGGCTTCTTTACACTTCCATGATTACCTGTGCGCTCCTCCGGAGACGCAGGCTCCAGGTACCCTCTGACGTTTTCCAGAGCGTTATGGATGTAGCCCTTTCACATGGTGCCCTCTGATGCTTCCCGAGCGTTATGGACGTAGGCCCCTGGTATACTCTATGGGAACTATGTCGATCCCATTTATAGCCAGGGCTCATGCGTCGAAGGATTGTATCTCAACTGCATATTCACAGTAGAATGGTCAGGAACCCGGTTGCATGCATACCTTTCTCTTATTATATTATCACAGTTTATATGGCATGGTGTTTTCTTGTATCTTGCTATGTCCCCTGAGGACCTGGTTATCTCTTCAGGTTTAGACGATATTCCACAGGAGTACGGAGCGGCATTGGAGCTATCCTACATTGATGATGAGGCAGTGCCTTATGACTTCTAGTCTATTTCTTATCTGAGACAGTTGTAGACATTATTTTACATCTCTTTTCTTTCTATTTTACGGAGGTCGGACTCGGATCTTGTGAGACTATTTTCATAGCTGTTTGGAGTGAGTATGTTCACTTGGCTATCTTTTGATACTCTTATTTATTTATTTGGACTTCATTATCTTCTGTGTTAAGCTGTGATGAGATTAGATATGTTATTCTGGCCTGTGATTATTTAATTACAGCTTATGTGCATATATGAGGATTTCCATATATTGGAGTGTTCTTTGTATATGTGCAGCTGGCTTGTTCACGTACTTAGTCCTATGTATTTTGGGACTGAGGCGTTACAGCCATGATTGTCGATCACATAGAAAGTAACCTTTGTACGAAGATTGCCTATTTGAACTTTTAGGCGAATCTTTTCCAAAGGTTCACTTCTTCTAGAATTAAATCCTAAGATTGTCGTGATGGTTGTTTAAAGATTATGTACGGTAATCTTTAATGCATCTAGTAAAGCCTTTAGCAAGATGCTGAGTGTAGACCCAGGGTCGATCAAGATGTGATCAACCTTCATGTTATCGACATATCCTGTGAAGTAGAGGGGTCGGTCATGACAATTATCTTCCAGCAGCATATCATCTTGTGTAAAGGTGATGTTGGACATTAGCTCCATCATATTATGACAATGAAAGCAAGTTATAGGTTCCTCCTCTCGCTTCTTGAAGAGTGCTAGACAAGTATCAGCTTGCGTCAAGGCTTCACTGAATGTCTTTCGAGTTTCTTTTGAGAGACGCAATAGCTCAAAAATTGATAACCTTGTCGGGGTATTATCCAGCTGAGCCAGTATATCAAAGTTATACGGCTTCTCAAGTCCTAGAACAGGAGTCTTCTTTAATACTTTATCAAAGCGGACATGCTGCTTTCCTTTGTCAACTGTCGTTGGTTTGGGAAGAGTTGGTTCCACTGGAGGTGATGAAACCGATGGAACATTGCAGCAGGAGAAGATGATGCTGAAAGAGCCTCGGGAGCTAGAACAGGGTTCTATTGACCTTTTGAATAGTCTCTCAGGTAAATTCTTCCAGACTTGGTACCAGTTAAGGCCTCTTCTTCGGATACAGGTTCGAAGGACACCATATTGCAATTTTTTGCTTGGATCTTGCTTCTGGAAGGTTTATTTTGACAAGATGAAGAGTTTGTCCAGTAACCCAAACCAACCCGAGATTGGTTATGTGAAAGGCATAGAGAAAGAGGTACTGGAGATCCTTTTCCATGATTCATGCCGAAAGCCTTTTATAGATCATATCCCATCTTTGTCATTAGTTCACGAGACTGTGGACTATACAAATGGAAAGTTGGTTAATATTTGGCTTCTGGCTTTGACATGGTTGTCTTAGAAGTGGAGAAAGAAGAAGGATCTACAGCAGAAGTGAAAGTGGCAGTTAAAGGTGGAGGACAATGTTCACCCAACGAAGTCATATGACATGACTTATATTTGGTTGCTTTCTTAGACTTTAAAGTAGGTGCTTCAAAATCAGCCACTAAATCAGGATGAATCTACATAATTTCCCATTTATCAGTAGACAGAGGGACAAGACCATTAGTTCGTACAGGTGGAAGATTAATAATCTGTAAAGTAGTTCTCGGGATGGGAATGACATCGTCCTGCACAAGTTGAGCAGGAAAATTGTCAAACTATAAAGAGATGACGTTAGCAGTTACAGTCTTTTCATCTTGTTGGAGAGTAATTGTACCAGAATTAACCATATCCTGAATCTTGCCTTTAAGCACATAGCATGCTCGAGTCAGATGTTCGATAAATCTGTGGTAAACAGAATATTTAGGGTGGTCATTTTTACTACTTCATATGGCCGTTTTGCCTCTGGCAGTTGAAGTTTATTGCTTTTAATCAGACAATCAAGGATACTCATGACATCATCTTTATCAAAAGATTATTCTTCTTTCGGACGTGGTGCCCTCTGTGGTGGTGTTGTTGGAGTATGTGTTGATTGACCTATGTTCACGGCTAGATTTTTTTTGCCTTTGACATTTATAGCCAAAGTCTCTTTAACTTTGCGCTTGTTCTGACGGTCGCCGTTATTTGGTATAGCATGTTCATCTTTATCAAGATTAGGCATCTGAATACCTAATTGTTTGAACTTGTTAGCACTTTCTTCTGCC
Organism: Iris pallida; assembly: GCA_029216955.1. Lineage (NCBI taxonomy): Eukaryota > Viridiplantae > Streptophyta > Magnoliopsida > Asparagales > Iridaceae > Iris > Iris pallida. The sequence goes on from JANAVB010042018.1 coordinate 16,106,013, forward strand.
GCTTTAGCATTCACTATGAATGAAGGCCAATCCTGGAACTGTGTCGATCCAGTCCACATGCTGATTATAGGCAACATGTTTGACTTGCAAGTATCTATAGTCAAAGCATGCATCTGGAGTTCCAAGAGGCATTTTGAGTGCCTCAAGGCAAAATTGTTCAATGAACCGTTCAGTTGTTTCTTTGTGTCGTTGTTTAATTTTAATGAGAGCGGACATAGTCATGTCATTTGTCCCCTCATAAAATTATTCCAGGAACATTTGTTTGAATCCAGATAAAAAGGTTATACAACTATCTGGCAAATTACAGTACCAGTCGTAAGCTGCACCTGCTAAACATCTGACGAACACCCTAGTGAGTAGAGCGTCATTTGGTTGGAGTTGATCAGTCATTACCTCAAAGTGATTGAGGTACTGAATTGGAGATGTGCTTCCATCAAATAACATAATAGTAGGGGGTTTATATTTGGGAGAAAATTGGACTTCCTTCTATTTTATGGGATAAGGCTGCTTGATCCCAAGCTTCTGCGAGCCATCTTTCTGTTTGAAAGCCTCAAATTGAGTACGTAGAAGTTTTATGACCTCAGTGGTATCTTCCGATGATTGTGGAGCAGTGGATTGATTTGATATATTAGGAGGGGGTACTGGATGATAAGTACCACCCCCAGTACCAGATTGACTCGGAATTGCCTGCGCAGGTATGGAAGCGGTGTGAGGAGACTGCACCCCCAGACCAATATTGACGGGAGCTGATGTTGTTACAGGTTCTTAGGTCGGAATTAGATTCACGACCGGTAGAACCATATATTGTGTCATAATTACCGCATGCATGTCTGTCATTATCTCAACCATGCTCTTAAAACTAGCCTCCAAAGCAGCAATTCTCTGCTCTTGACTGTTAGAACTAGAAGCATCATGATCTTCTGTGATGACATAAGCAGTCACCTCTCTAGCCATTGAAGACGAGATAGTGGAAAAGATGGTCCTTTCGGAACTTTCACTATCAGCATCAAAGTTATATAAGGAACCACCCCCAGAATAAGTGATAGGGATGTCCTTTTGACTGAGAAAATCTTGGTTGGAATCAGGAAGATTCCTTTGTCCGATTGCTTCTTGGTCGGAAGGAAGATCCCTTTGACCGATTGTGTCTCGGCTTCTTGATCTAGTATATTGGTATACTCCTTTGCCGGATTCATGAATCCGATCTAAGTATTGTTGACTGGGATTGCGGAATGCATTACATCTCGGGCGTTTTCCACCTCCAGTGCTTCGAGACATCATATTTCTAGAGGCATATAACAATTCATCTTCATCATGTATCATCGATTGAGGAACCTGAGAGTAATTCAGACGGTCAAAGACAGACCGTTTAGCTGATTGACAACAATATTTGATAACTACGTCATGGTGATAGTCATAGTGATGTTCTTGGGAATGTATTGGATGAGACAAATTTGGGATGATCTGCTTCTGTTTAAGAACTTCACGGAGATCGGTTATAACATCAGGATGAGAAGAGGTCGAAGGAACATATTCTTTAATGGTATTAGGAACACGATTCCTATTCTTGAGATATCCCGTTCCTTGAGTGTATAATGAAGTGCTGAGTTGGTTAACATAGGTAAAGGGGTTCTTGACTTCAGAAGTCAGCTTCTGGCGCAAGTTAGCCATTGACGTAGTCTGTTTGCATTTTGCTGAAGTATATATTGACTGGCGCTTGTTGAGATAGGTACGCAGGTCAGATAGATATGCTACTTATGTATCTGTCTGAGATACTAATAGTTTACCCAGCTTGGATCTTGAGATGAGCAGGGTAGGGAGATCCGTAGTTGCATTTTTTAGGATTTGGCAGAATTCTTTTTTCTGTTGTGCAACCTATTCTCATGTGCCTGCTCTAGTACAACTGAGTGACAGAAATCTCTGTTTTAACAGAACTCACTTTCTTAGTAGAGATTTGATCGTCTCCATTTAGAGGAGTAGAGTTCCTGTCCAAAAGAGTTTTCACACTGAGTGGTGCATGGGCGCCACCAGAGATACTTCCTACCGAGTCAAGGACTGGAGAAGATGAGGGAGTAGACAAAAGGCATTTCCCTTTGTTTTGTGATTGGAAGGCCATAGTCGTAGGTTGCGCAAGTTGATGAAAGGCCAAAGGGCGCTTCCCTTTGTTCTGATTAACACTTTCACTAGATAGGTTCTTCCCTGAGTTCAGAACTGGAGAAGATGAATGAGTAGCCAAAAGGCATTTCTCTTTGTTCAGAGCCGAAGAAGCAGTAGGCATGGGTTGCGAAGGAGTTTTAGTTAGCAGAGAAGCAATCTGCGCAGGAGTTCTGATTGACAGAGAAGCATTCTATGCAGGTTACACAGGAGCTATGGTTGCCGAGAGACAGACTGCAAAAGTTGTGCAGGAGCCATGGTTGGCCGAAAGATAGACTGTGCAAGTTGCACAAGAGCCATGGTTAGCCGAGAGACAGATTATACAAGTTGCGTAGGAGCCACGGTTGTTCGTGAGACAGATTGCACAAGTTACGCAGGAGACATGGTTGGCCGAGAGACAGATTGCACAAGTTACACAGGAGCCATGGTTGGCCGAGAGACAGATTGTGCAAGTTGCAGGAGCCATGGTTGACCGAGAAGACTTGGGAGTCCACATAGTGCATCCTTTTCTCTTAGCAGCAACGTCGGTGCACTCGGTACTCCCAGCACTGATCATTGCCTCGTAAGCGGTTTGGTCGACTTGAACAACCAAAGTCTTCTGCATCTTGCCGATCGATGTGGTATCACATTGAGTTGTCACTTTCTCGTCAGAGGAGAAAGTCGTCTCCAGCAGAGTCGCCATTTTGTTTGCAAAAAGAAAAGTTTGATTTCAACAAACTAAGAAAGAGTACAAAAGTACAATTAATTTCTGGAGAAGTACAATTATAGGAATCTGATCAAACGACGATCACTTTATCCCTTGGACGATGTGATATCGAAGACACGAGCCTCTGGAGAATGCAACAACACTTTAGTAGGATATTATGATCATTCGTTATCTTTGAGACTGATTTGAAACTCTATTTAAGAGTTCTTGAAATAACTATTTAGTAGTTATTCTGGGTTACGTGCGCCTCAGGTTGCGTGCCCCTGTTCCTTTGCGCGAGCGGTTACACCAATTGATGTGGACGCATGGCATCATTTGAGTGAGATGCGCATGGTCGTAGGCAATGTAGTGCACATGTTCTACGAAATTAGTGGCATGCGCGCCACGTTACCCTGCTCTGGACATCAATTCGATCACATTGCACGAGCTTCATCAGGTTGCACGGGGGCCCAATGTAGCAACTTGCGCGAGCAGTTGCACCAACTGCTGTGGATGCTTGGCATCATTTGAGTGAGATGTGCATGGTCATGAGCGATGTAGTAGAAATGTTCTATATTAGTAGTATGCGCGCCACATCACCCTGCTCTGTACATCAATTCAATCACATAGTGCGAGCTTCATCACGTTGCGCGGGGTGCAATGTAGCAACTTGTGCCTAAGTACAACCTCGTGCACCTTGACACGTTGCGAAAACTGCTAGCTGTCAAAAAATCTGACCAAATCTTCTTGAGCGTCGTGTTGCGTGGGATTTGAATAGATTTTCCTTGATATTCGTTTTATCAGCTGTCAGGTAATGATGATGCTGTTATAGTTTTTCGAGGAGACTGCCACGTGGCACTCGTGCAACCTGTCTCCTACGCAACCTGTCCCCCTCGTACAAGTTGATAACTTTGGCACAACCTGATATCTAGCTCCTAAAATAGCAGCGCAACTTATTTTTTGGCTATCAAAATAGCAGCACAACTTGATTTTTAGCTTCTACAGTTGGCACCTACTTCCCACAGCTGATTCAACTCATCTATCAATGGTTGTAAATACGCATCGATGTTCCTCTTTGGATTGTTTGGACCCGGGATAATAACGATGAGAAACATATTCGGAGTCTTCATACACATCCAAGGTGGTAGATTATACGGAGTGACGATCACAGGCCAACACGAATACTGGGACCCCAAAAATCTGAATGTGGTAAAACCGTCGGAGGAGAGACCCAATCTGACATTACGCGGATCGGAAGCAAAATCTGGATACTCTCGATCAAAGTGCTTCCATGCTTCTCCATCAGATGGGTGATCCAACACTCCTCCGAATTGTTCCCGTCTCTGCCAACTAATATTTTCTACAGTCTCCTTCACCATAAACAACCTCTGCAACCGCGACGTCAACGGCAAGTAGTGCATCGAATCGGTAGGTTTTCTTGTACCGGTAGTCCTACTTGAACTTGTTGCCTTGTAGCGATCAACACTACAAAATCTGCACGCCTCTTTATTTTTGTCGTTTTTGTAGTACAACATGCACCCGTTGGGACATCCATCGATTTTTTCGTATCCCATCCATAGAGATCTCTCCATCCTCTTAGACCAGTAGAAGTCTATAGGTAACTTTGTACCTTCCGACACGATCTCTATAATCAAATCGATGATTCGATTGTAGCATTCTTGAGACATGTTAAAATTGGACTTGATGCTCAGCAGTCTTGTAACCATCTCCAACGGTGAATGATCCTCACAACCAGGATACAAAGGAGTCATTGCATTCTCCAACAACTCCATAAACTTCGCAGCATCGACATTCGGTGCCTCTTCAGCCGCATTATGATTGCCCAGATCGAAACTAGGCCTCGCAGTGTCAAAAACCATACCCTTTGTCATAACCAACATGGTCATGGACATCCATATACGGAATATTAGGCTCCAGCTCCGATGCTAAAGGCACAAGTTCTCCGTATGAGGTCTCCTGATATTAATTCGGCATGAAACCTCCGAGTACAAATGATATATCACGTCCACTACTGGATGATATTTTTTGTTGCGATATCTCACACATGGATATTAAATTTGGTACGATCCATGTACTAAGGGAACGTCTTGGCGAACTGCAGGAACTGCTCTACCCCTTGTATAAATTCATCCCGCACACCGCATATGTCATCAGGATGACGATTGTACATCCACGAACGATACCGCAGATAGTAATTCATATCCATTAATTGATAATGATTCTGCAAAGATAAATACACATTATTCGAGTATATTCCAAATGGATGCATAGGCACATGAGAATTAAATGAGTGTCGTCACATGTTCAACAAAAAGACCCCCTCTCTGACCCCCCCTCTGACCCTCTCTACTTCCCTGCTTCTCATTCGTCTCTCTCAGCATCCTATTCCGCATCATAGGATATCTTCCTCAACCTCAGCTTAGAGAAGTGTAAAAATATTATTATTAACCAAGGTTCACAGTATCGATATCGGTATCAGAATCAGTATCATTTACGGTTGATATCATGAATCTTATGGCTTCCGCTAGCAGAGCAAAATGTAAAGTCAAACGTGAAGCAGAGCTTCATATTCAAAATATCAAAAGTAAATAGTTTTCAATTGGTGGTAGTCCAATCGAAAACTTTTTACTTCTGATGTTTTGAATATGAAGCTCTGCTTCACGTTTAATTTTACATTTTGCTCTGCTAAAGAAAGCTATGAGATTCATGATATCAACCATAAATGATACCGATAGCGATTCCGATACCGATACGGATACTATGAACCTTGGTTAATATTAATATTAACACACTTTTCTGGGGTGAGGTTGAGGTAGATATCATATATGATGTAGAATAGTCGGCTGAATGACCCGAATGAGAAGAAAGAAAGTAGGGAGGCTTACTCTATACACTTTAGGATATCACTCTATACACTCTAGGATACTACGATATACTACTAGTATTCTCACTCTATACACTCTTACTTATGCAAGCCTTTTGAGGTAATCAATGTTATACTATATTTTCGAAAAAATATATAACTCTTATAAGCCCAAAAGGCTTGGCATCAGTAAATTTAATTTCTAGAAAAGGGCTCAAAATAGTGTACCAATCATACCTACACTTCTAGGATACTTCATACACTCTAGGTACTAGGATACTTCTTAGCAAGGTTCTCAGAGTAGGTAATCCCCAATACCTTAGGATATTCTATACACTCTAGGTACTAGGATACTCTATACACTATAGAGGATACAATATAGGTACTAGGATATATACACTCTAGGTACTAGGATGCTTTATACACTTCTTAGGATACTCTATATGCTTCTAGAGGATACTCTATAGGTACTAGGATACTCTATACACTTCTTAGGATATTCTATACACTCTAGGTACTAGGATACTCTATTGTCACGCCCCAGAACCAGAATACTGGAGAGCGGGGGCAGACACAGCCAGCTACATATATAGAAATGTAATCCACCTCGATATACGGTCACGGCTGTCTAGATGTATGAGGGTTTATTTACAAGCCATCAGTCTCTTATGGTCAAGGACAAGCCTAGTGTCTCAATCTCAAGCAAGTAATAATAGTCACAAGATGTTAGACCATTAGATATTCAATAGTAAGGTGTCCCATACATTTCATATACAGATGCTCATGAAGCTAGTCATACAAAATGCGAGGACTAGCAAGAGTTTCAGTCATACATGATCAAACCTAGGATTTGTTAATCATGTTACAGCCCATAGGCAGACATGAAATATAAGTATTCAATACAAGCTAACACTTGCTCGGCGGCTAAACGCCTTAAAAGAATAATTTTACAATAGAGCGGAAGAGCAAAATTAAACCCACTCGTTGCCAGAGTTTCTTCTAGTATTCACCATCTAGCTAGAAGGCGGGGAGATCCTCGAAAGCTGCTCCAAAATCCGGCCATACAAAACCAGCTGGGTCAGACCCCAAAAAGAGCAAGTGCCACACGGGATGCCTCACTTAAGAACTAAAACCAGCATATTGGCACATAAAATCACAATTGATAATAAAAGACATGAGTTAAAGAAAACAAGGTGATAAACGATAAGACAACTAAGGGACTATTCCGGTAGCCAAGTTACAACCCGTAAACCAAACAAGGACCGGGGTTGTAACCCTTCACCTGAATAGAGATTAGTCTCTAACCAATTATCGAATAAGTAAAGCATAAGCAAGCATGTCCTGAAATAACCATGTACTAGATCTAAACAAGACTAGACAAGATTAGACTCCATCAAACAATCACGGCCAAGCAACGAGTATGGCTTGATACTTTAACTAACTAGGGTTATCACAAGCCTAGTTACTAACAAGATGCATTGAGATGTTCCAACAGTCCCAAGCCCTGCAGCTATCCAGTTATCCTTTCGCAGGTTAAAAGTTGTATTAGGTGGATACATCGCCCAGGAGATAAATGCATCCCATGGTGACATGGGGGTGCAACACATGACAGTGTGCTGGAAATGCGCCCTACTCGACGGCAGGATACAAGTCCAATTAAGGCGCCCAGATAATGGGATTGCCTGTGACTGGAAAATCTCTTTATGACTACTTTATCAATCTAGTCATTAACCTAGTCAGATTCAGTATAAATCCCTAACCGTGGTAACCAGAAATTCATGTCCTAGACATGATACAAGACGAGACATGTAGCTTATACAAGCACAAACACCTACGGTGTCAAGACAAGAGTTACTTAGCAAGTCAAGATAGCCGTCACAACAGTATATCAAGTTATCATGTTAGGTTACTTATCAAGATTACTTGTCAAGAGTGTGCCACGATGGGCCACTATCAAGATTACTTATCATGGCAAGAGTGCGTCACAATGGACCACCATCAAGAATTATCATGTCAAGTTACTTGTAAAGAGTGCACCACGGCGGGTCACTATCAAGAGTTATCATGTAAAGTCATAATATTATGTCGTGTTTATGTAAGTACACCACAACGGGTCACTGAACATGTAGTTTTCATCACTTTGTCGTGTTTAGATTATCATGTCAATATTGCTTGTCTAGGGTGCACCACAACGGCCACCATTGAGTGCTATCATTCCATTAATATGCCATGCTCACATCGTGTTCATGTCAAGTTCATATCGAAAAGGCGTAAGGATATAAAATGGGTGCAAAAGTCAAGAAAGGGGAACCTGGGGACATCATGCGCCCAAGAGAGTGCATGCGCCCACATATGGGTCCTAGGGCTATGCGCCCAAGTCAGGGAGCCATGCACCATAGGGGTGGTCAAGGCACCATGCGCCCATAGTCAGGGAGCCATGCACTTAAGCATGGGGGTGATCAAGGCAGCATGCGCCCATAGTGGCATGTACCCAAAAGGAAGGGAGTCTGGGATACATGCGCCCAAGAGGAGACATGCGGCCAAGGCAATGTGCCAACATATATGCGCCCAAAGAAGGAGGCATGGCGCACTTGTGCGCATGCAAAGTTATACGCCCAAGAGGATGTGAGGGAGAACTTGGGTGCATATAAATGGCAATGCTCCCAAAGAAGCGTGCAGAGGGCGCATATCAATGTCTATGCGCCCCATCACTGTACTTCTTCCCTAACCCGAGAACACAAGTTCATTGAATCCATGAACTTCTCAAGGTCATAAATCGCTCAAAATAAAACAAAATCCGATTTTTTAAAGGTCTAACTTGAGTAAAATAAAATTCTCTACAACATGGAACAATCCAAACTTAAAAATAATGAAATTAGAGAGATCAAAACCCAAGAAAAACAAAAATGCATCGAACATAGATCTACAAGAAATAAACCAACAAAATGGAAAATGATAAGAACTAAAGTAGCTTAGAATGTTGCATAGAAGAAATTAGAACAATAAAATGGAGGGTTCCTTCATGAAGCAAGTTGCACTTGCCTTTGGAGGGGGATAGGTTTTAATGGAGAAGAAGAAAGAGTTATAAGAAATAATGAAGAGAGAGAAAAAGTAGGTGGGTTTATAAAGGAAGAAGGGGAGGGTTTAACATGTTGAATCAAAGGAAAAATAAACCAAGCCAAACCAAAATAAACCAAGTCAAACCATGATATCCCATGATGAACCTAAGCAAGAGTAAACCAAAATTAGCTAGCAAGGCAAGATAAGTAAAAATACAGGTCAGGATTCCGTACACGTATACTAGAAATACGTATAATGGAAAACGGAGGTGACATCTATACACTCTAGAGTATGTAATATCCAATATCTTAACCTAAATTAGGATTCACATTACCTATCATAATAAGTCCTTACCTATACATTAGAGTAGGTAATACCTTAACTATGTTACTACTAGGTAAAAACCCCAAGTCATTTTGATAACCCTCACCCTAACCCCAAATGTGAATCAAGTATTCACATCAAGATAGCAATGGCAGTGTCAACGTGTCTGTAAGCCGTGTGTGTCCACGTGTCTGTGTGTCGTGTGTGTCCACATGTCTGTGTGTCATGTTATATACTTACGTGTCTGCGCATTAGCGTGCGTACGTCTGTCTGTGTGTCTGTGTCTTTGTCTCAGTACGTGAATATTTGTGTCTGTGTCCGTGTTTATGTCATGGCAGACTGAGGGTGTGTGTCAGTGTTGTGTCAGTGCGTCAGTGTCGTGCCAGTAGGAGATAGATTTAGGGTTATGTATACCTGGACAGGGTCGGGTCGAGGTCGTCGGAGCGGAGTAGGGGATGAGGGGGGTCGATGGTGGAGGAGCGACGATGAGGTCACCAGGGGGCGAGGGGGGTCTCCGGGGCAGCGGACGAGGGGGAAGGAGGTTGCAGGGGGGAGCCCTCGCCGGAGGGGAGGAGCTCACCGGGGAGAGGGGTCGCCGGAGATGGGAGGGGGAGGGGGAGAGAGATTTGGTGCTCGAGGCGGAAGATCAAAAATTTGGGTGAAATAAAATGAAATCGATCGGGTTTCCAGAACCATATATGAAAGTTTTTAGCAACGTCTGATAGAGACGTCGCTAGACAAAGCTGTTCACTAATAGGATAGCGATGAACTTGATTAAATGTTGCAAGATATCGTTGAATAAAATAAATCATCGACATTTTGTGACTAAAATATGACTTGTGCTTTCCAAACCATAATTCTAGTCACTATTTATCGCTAAACGTCGCTGATAGTGACTTTCAGCGATGCTATTTTCATACGTCGCTAAATACGCAAAACATAGCGACATTTTTATCTAGAGTCGCTAATCTCGTCGCTAATTTGACATATTTTGGTAGTGTTAGGCGTCGGCTATACTTGACCACTTTCGAGCGTTGGCCCCTACCGAACAGTACAGAGATTTACTATTGGTTGTTTGCCCCCAACGAGCTGTGATCTATAGTGCCATTAGCTCTAACCAGGTTGCAGTTTACTATGAATTTTACTCGTAGTCATGTTTACTAACCCGATTCTCAACAGCATGCCACTATCTTTACGTTTCAATTCTTACACTTTACTTTCTTTAGTCGTTATTTTTATACCATTTCTTGTCTTTCCATGCATATTATTGACTCTTACAATAGGCACGTTATTATGTATCTAGTGTAGGAACAATTGGTATGATCAGTAATACCTATAAAGAGAACCCGCTATAATACGAATTAAAGGATCATTAGGCAACTCTAGAGGAGAAGTGAATAGAGTACATCGGACATATCTTATCCAATTAAAAAAATTCTATATTAAGAAAGTGACCAACAATATATAAATATATATGTGTAAATAAGACAAGTATAAAAAGCAACATAATTTAGAGAGCAAACGCAAACATCGAGATTTGAATCCGAAGAACTCATGCTCAGAGTTGAATCCCTCTGAGAGGACTAGTTCAGGCTCAAGGACTCATGCTCAGAGTTGAATCTACTATAGTCACAACAGTAAAACACCAGCTTTGAATCCGAAGTGCTTGCAACTTCTTACACCTTGTATTTTGATTCGAAGAGCACAACGACTTCACAACCACGAGCTTTGATCCGAAGGACTTGGCCACTTCAGAACATGAGATATAAGCGTTTATACCAAGCTTTTACATCTCGAACCGACTTCTAAACCAAGATCGCACTTTGAACTAGAAGGAGGAGAGTTGATTGGAGATGGAAAGGTTTAGCTCAGGGTCTTTCTCACTATAGGATAGAGGATTGGTTTCTAGATGAGTGAGTAACATTGTTGCTATGCTAAGACAAGAAATGCGATAATTTGCATGCTAAGAAGTAAGATTGTTGCCTGCTAATAAAAAATAAATGTTGCCATGATCGATAGAACGTTGCCATGATCGATAGAACGTTGCCATGCTAAAGATAGATTTTTGTTTTGAATATGACTCCTTCCCATGTTTAATAAGAAAAGAGAGATCAGTTGTTGGCTATGTGATCCGAAAAGAAGATATGTACGAAATAAACGTGTCATATATCTATTAAGACACGAAATGAACATATCATTTATCTGTGAAAGTCTGATCAATCTGTGAAGTCTGATCCACTTGTGAATAGCTTTAATTTATTTGATAGAAATGTTAGAGCATGCATTGGTCTCAGACAACTTATGCACAAGGTAAAATTTATCTCTCAGGTGGAATCCTAGGGTACTGAAAACCACTCGGCTAGGAGAGATTAGGGCACCCTGGGGTAGATGAAACCTCGGGGTGTCGATATCTGTGTCCACTAGCGATGAGATGAACCAAAGAGTCACAGTGGCTAACCGTGGGAAATGACCCATAGACCATCATATAGATAAGTGTTGATTGGTGAAAAGCTGAACCCTGAGTCACAGCTGCTAGTATGTGTGTGTATCAATACAAAGCTGAACCGGAGATGTCACAACTATTGGTATGTATATATATATTAGTGCAGAGCTGAGCCTTGAGTCACAGCTGCCAATCAGGTTTGCATGTGTCGGTAATATCTTTGTAATAGCTAACAATGCAGAGACGAACATGGAACATGTATTGGTTATATTATGTTTATGCTAATCTTTGTCTTGTGTAGGGATATATCGATGGACTGTCGGTTATGGTAAGAATCACTGACAAAGTGATATATGTGTTGCATAAATTTCCAATCATGATTTTCTTATAAAGAATAATCTTTCGCCTAGAAATGTTATGTCCCGTTAAATGAAATGAATACGACTCATGAAATATGCTTCGCTTATCAATCGAGATTTACTGATAATATGCGTTGGAATTGGACCCTATCGTGGATGCTTTGAACTGGAATGATATAAAATGATAGTTTTCAAAATGGATTTCAAAAGAAGTAATCTGACTCTGTACTACATGAAATGAACATAGGTAAAAGTAGCAAGATCATATCACGAGAAACATTTTCTCACTAAATGAATTAGTGATCATTTCATAAGATGTAGTCTTGTTCACATCACCAGTACGTCGATGTACTGACCTACCACCAGCTTGCCTACAGGTGCAAGTTGGACAAAAAAATGATCCGAAGCGATAGCCCGAGCCTCATCCTCAGTAGCCAGAAATTAGAAGAGAATGCAAAGATGGGTTTTTTTTTTCAAAAGGCGGCCATTTGAAAGAATTGGTTTGTATATAAAGGGATGTAATATATGGAATGAGATCATTGTAATATGTAAATTTTTGAGAGATTGTAAGCCAAGTACGACATGTATTAGAGAGATAATGAGAGCTTTATAATCTATTCAAAATATATCAATAAGGAGAATTTGTTTCTGCTACCTTATGTTAATTATATTCTAAAATATGTCCGCTGCTAATTTCAAATATCTACAAAATATTCTGCTGCATTATTGTTTATCTTGTCTATTTTTTCATTATACAAGCCTTGGCCTTGTGCAAATGCAATTTAGGCTTGTACGATATTACGTACAAGCGAGGACTAACAGTTCCACAGAGTCCAAAGCGAGGATGAAGGACTCTGCGGGATAGTGGCGTGACATCATTGACACTAGACACCCCACCCTATTATTAGTATGGGACCCCTTCCCTTTATCTTGTCCACCAACTTTTCTTACACGATAGAATGGGTCATGGAGTTGTCTGATTTATAGTACGATGCTAGCGGTCGTTATCTCCCTCGATTTGGTGATGCTCCTGCACCGCTAGAGAAGCATGTTGGGGAGTTGAGGAAGGAACCTGACCCCTTTCCAAGCAATTATAAGTAATTTTAATCCAAAATTGAATATCATTTTATATATTAATTTACTTTTTCTTTACTTGAATATTAATTGTTTGTAAATATTTTATGGGTTTTTACCCTACTACTTCTATCCCGACATTTGATGTGCTCATTCAGGAGAATTATCATGACCCCTTCATTAACTTATCCTATGTCAAAGAGGCAAAAATGTACACATGATTAGAGCAAATAAATGTATATTTTACTGTCACAATGTCTTGTGTCATTATCTTTTGTTGAATTTATATTATAAATAATTAATTTGTTATTTCAATTTGCAGAAAAGACTACTAGTGGATGAATCATCGAGATGATGCGATCAAGAATACCAGCATGGATGCTTACAACAAGATCTTTGATACCATGGATGACTTGTTGAATATGATTGCTTATAGAAAAGGGAGGAAATCGTGGGTTCGTGAGGATTTCTAGGCAGAAATGTTGGCACAACTGGAGAATCCTGCGTTCAAGAAGAGATCTAAGCAATGAAGATGGCTCGTTCTTATGTAGGGGCTACATATAGGTGGATCGATCCCCAAGTCATGAATGCTTGAAACTTGGTACGTAAAAATGGTAACTTGAATAATTTATTTCCTTATATTGTATAGTATTATTAATTATTTTACTGATATGTTTGATTAATGTTTCGTACATAGACCGATAAGAAGGCACAGAAGGGTGCATATCCCACAAGAGTTGATTCCATTGAGGTCTTCGAAAACACATACAAGAAGGATGAAACATACATGAAAGAGAAGATGAGCAAGACACATGTAAATATTATATTAATTTTCATTTATATTATAAGTTAGGATAGTTGAAACAAACATAGGATAGTCTGAAAAATATAAATATTTTAAAAATTTCTTAGGATATTAAAACATGACTGTACAAGCTGTGTTCCAGTCTCTATAGACTAGTACAACCGCCCGAGCCACCCATGATGAGGTAGACAATTTTTTAGGGAAGTCTACGGTTGCGCCCAGGCCTACGCCCATTGACGGTGATAATGACCTTTGGATAAAGGTTGTTGGCAGAAGAGGGAAGGGAAGATACATCTATGGCACCAGCTCCTTGGCGACACATGTATCAGTGAATTCAAGACATTTTTCTTATGATTCTTCTTTCGCTCTGCATCCTTCGTATGAAGTCTCAACTCATATGGTTTAGGTAATTACTAGGCCCAAATCCAATATGTAGCGTATCCAGGAGACTATTGAGTCCATGAGATCAGAGTGGACTACATGCTGCTCTTGCTATCAATCTTTTCCATGCTGTCTCTACTACCCCAACATTCCAATCAAGGCAGACATGTTTGTGAGATTCGTGAGTGCACTCCCATGGGTGTCATGAGTTTATGTTACGATCCACTCCCACTTTTTGTGATACGAGTATGTAGCCAAGTCCAGCCTACGCCACAACATCAACAACAGTACACTGTCTAGACCTCAATATCAAATACAATAAAATTATATCTATTTGCTCATTTACAACAACTATTTTATTTATAAATCCAATAATATATAAAAATAACATTCGAAACAAACCCATTAAATACTTAAAAAAGAACTATCTATCTATAATCCAAGGTCAACCTCCAAGATCGCTGACTCCACTCGTATGGTCCATTGCACAAAAGTATGAAGTATGCCAAGTCACCTGCAACGATCCAGTCAGAAAAGGAGGAAAGTACAACTGTATTACAATAATGTAGTTAACTTAATACAAAATAAACTAGACAAGTAGAGATGTAGCAGAGAATAAGAAAAACATGTAAATGAACTAGAAATAATAAACATGTACAAGAACTACTAGCAAAAACATGGATGAATAAGATAAATAGCAATGAACATGTACAAATAAAATTGACAGTATATTTGAAATACTTTTCAACATGTTAACGGCTGGGCTAATACAGTACATCATAGGATATCCACAATAAAAAGGTACGATTAACCAGTACGTCAGGTGTATGACTTAGCTATCCACAATAACATTTATTAGAATTTGGTCACATATATACCTACTAAGTATTCCCCTCCCGACACACTAAACAAACAATAACTGAGCAATGATACAATAAGCCTATTGTTTCACAATCGTTTCTCAACTAGATACTCAATGAAATACAATAAAGAATAGCATTATAATGTAATAAGAACATAAAGCAATAGTATACTTACCTCGAGTTATGTTGAAGTTGTTTGTGTGACTTGATCATGTTAGCACAAAATGGTCTCAGATGTCATAACTATGCAAGACAACCACTAATGATGGAATAGACTATTCCGTTGAGTCCGGAACGGTCTAATTAGCCTAGGATCGATATAAAGAAGTTAGGATTGTGGAAAGAAATATGAATATTGGATTAGCCATAGGCAAGATTGATATTCGAAGGGAAATTCGTATAAATAAATATATATAACTTTAGAAAATCTTTATAATTATTTCATGAATACTTATTATATCGAAAACTATATCTTAATTGACAAACTATTTTAGGTAATTACTTGGAAATATAGAAAGTCATGTTTTTACTAATGTAGAAGCATGGAAAATATTAGAATAATGATCCATGCGGCTCTGAGTAAGAAGCTTATGCGGCCCACCCAGGAGCGGCCCTATGCGGTTCAAAGAAGACTCTCAATCGCATACGGCTCGGGAGCGTATGCGGTTCAGCAAGGCATATGCGGCTCGATGGACGCCATGTGTGATCTTTCCCTACAGCTGGTCATTGGAGGAGTGGCCTCATTTATTGTTCCAGCACGATTCACTGTGGCGGCCCTGACATAAAGTTTCATAATGGCCTTGCCATAATGACTGACTCCTCGGGAAAAGAAGAAAATCTCTGACCAAATCCGTCAGAAGTCCCAGATTGCCACGTGGCAATCAGTCATATGCGGCTCCCTGAGAACCCGTTCCATGCGGTTCGATACAACGCTAGCTCATGCGGCTCCCTGGGAACACATTCCCTGCGGCCCAATACAACACCAGCTCATGCGGCTCACAAAGATTATGCATATGCGGCTCGATGAAGCATCGTGCTATGCGACTTACAAAGAGTATCTCTCTGCGGTTCGAGGATAGTCAATCCTATGCGGCTCTGACAGGACTCACAATTAAGATACGTGGCATGGGATCAATAAGAGATTTAACCGAATCTCAACAAATATATTTGACATCATCGTCATAATTACTGAGATCAGGGCAAATCATTTATCATCAAGCTAATGGGACACGTGGCGAGCAATCAGACATTGGCATAATCAATCACGAGGATTTAAAGCAGCTAGCATTAATTGCTCATGAGATACGATACTATCCACGTTAATGGCCGAGATTCACTGTAATCAGGATCAAGGGTTCAGATAGAATGAAGGAGCGCCGACATTTCAAACAGATAATCATCAGCAAACCCTAATGATCACCCCCTACTCTTATAAATAGCCAGCATCATTCCCTTAAAAAAAGAGAGAGAGAGAGGAGAGGTCGGCAACAAAAGAATAAAAAAATAAGAAGAGAGAGATCTACACAGAGAGAGCTCCCCCTTTCTTCTTGATAATCACAGAGAGAGCGAAGTCAGAAGAGCAATCCGAGGAGAGCAAGAAGAGCGTTTCTTCATCAACGTCGAGCAGATCTTCCCCGAGCCAAGGCTACATACTGATCGTCCAAGGAGTAAGGCAGAGCGGCCGTCGCTTTCCCGAGGCTCTATCGTCACCCCCAGAATCAAAAATAAATAATCGTACTTAGTCTGCTGTACCTAGGTTTTTGTCCCTAGGCTTTCTTTGTACGAGCGAGTTTGTATTGTGAGTCTAAGTTCAGTCCTCCGATAATTGTTCTGTTCTTTTACAATCAATGGCAAACACGATGGCGACTCTGCTGGGGACTAACTTCTCCACGGCTGAGGAGTTGGTGACGCAATCAGATACAGCCAAACTTGGCTCCACACAAAAGAAGATGGTCGTCTGCTTCGACCAACAGGCGTTCTAAGAGATGCTCTCTGAAGGCAGCGCTGGCCCGGCCCAGAAGCGCACCCGCACCACGAAGGCCCGCAAAGAATGGAGACCGAAGTCATTTGCTCCTCCTCAAGCCCTCGATGGGATGCCCTCTGCTGCTCAAGATGGCGAGAAGGATTCTCCTGCGGTCCCACTTCAGATTGTAGACAACTCGGCTGTCCCCAAGTCCGGCAGAAAAAAACATTATGATGCTGGACTTGTAGGGACAAAGAGGGACTCTACGCGGACCGAACCGCAGAAGAGCATTAGCCGCAAGGAGAAAGCCCATGCGGCTACAACCGCCAACCGCATGAAGAAAACTCATGCGGCTACTTCTGTCAGCCGCATAACTTATGCGACTACAGTTCCCGACAGCATGGATGAGACTCATGCGGCCAGTAAAGTCAATCGTTTGCAGAAAACCCATGCGGCCACAGATGCCAACCGCATGCGGCCAGCCTGCACGGTCGTGACCCCTAGCCGCATAAGAACTCGTCCGACGACAGGAGACAACCGCATGCAGACAGCCTGTACGGTTCCCGCTCCCAGCCGCATAGCATCTGCCCCATGCTCCTCTCGATCAGTTTTCGACCGTCTCTCGTACGGTCCGAACCCTGATGACTCTCTGGATGATAAGCCAGACTCTGTGATGTCCAACTTGGACTCTTCCTATTATGCACCCACAAGTGCTAGGAAGAAGAAGTCTAGGGCAGCGCGGGCTCATCAAGCCCAGACAGCTGCCCCAACCTCTGACTATCAGGGCGTCCCGCTGATTATCATACGGGCCTCTGATGGAAAGTTGTACAGAACCGCTCAAGTCCAATCCCCGGCGGTGAACGGACAGAGTGGTCCCTCTGACCTGCGGGAGGCGATCCTCCACAAGCGCAAGGAAAGAGAAGGGGCCTCGGCGTGCAAAGAATCCTCACATGGACGTCACTGCACCCAGATCATCGTCAACTGCTGCTGCAATAACGCAGCAGTGATGGAAGATCGTCCGTCCGTCTTCCACAGACTACAGCACCCGAACTCAGAAGATGAGGCACCTCCTGTTGTCTCCTGTAATTCCGCTCAGAAGGTCCCCGCCGAGAGGAGAGGGAAGAAGACAAGCATCTCCAGTCCAAAGATATCAGCCACTACAGCTAAGAAGTTGTCGGCTAAACGGTTACCTTCCACCGGAGTATACCAACACACCCGTTCGAAGATAAAATCTGCTGCAACAGGAGGCTCATCGTCCCCGACCCTGAGGGTCGTAGGAGCTGGGGGTAGTACTCCTCCGAACGTCCACAATAATCTAATATTTCAAGGAGACGAACCCCGAGAAACAACCCTCCCATCGGGTACAACAGATGCCGATGTCCCCGAGGACATCCATAATTCTCTAGACGAAGCAACCTCCGAAGCTGGGGGTAATGTTCCTTCCGAGTCCGAACCTGAAGAGAACATCCCCACATATCCAGATGATTTCTCGACGCATGGGTACGACTCGGAGGGTACATCCTCCACCACTCCCTCCGTCACTCCTCATGTGAAGACGGCATTTATGACAGACAGCAATCAAGGCGGTTCCAGCGATCGCCAGCGCATCGACACGTTGGAGGCCATATTGCATGCCTTGGTCAAGTCTGTAGACGAGATCAAAGCGGCACTTCCTACTCTGCAGGGAGTGACACCTGGCCAGACAAGCACGGGTCCCGCAATCAACGTAGATTCAAATTCAGCGACGCCAAACCAGGGCAATAATCCTCCCGAGATAACGGCCCCTACCGTGACAGATGATGCCCGAGAAGTAAGAAGAGAGGTTCAGGAGCTCCGAGCAATATTCTACGCCCGAGAAAACTCTCAAGACCTCAGAATACGGCAACCATATCCTGCTGAATGGAGGGATGTTCCCTTTCCGCCAAGATATAAGCCGTTCAATATCAAACCATATGATGGCAAGACTTCAGCAAGTCGATACATCACTTACTTTGAGGTCACTACCGACCATCTCCCCCATGATGACGCTATCCTCATGCGGTTATTCATTGGGGCATTAGAAGGAGTCGCCTTCGATTGGTACCACAACCTGCCAGACAATTGCATCCACTCCTTCGCTGGCTTCAAATGCTTGTTCTTGGAGAGGTTCTATGAGGTAGGACAGGACGTGACGATGTCTACCCTCATGGACGTCGTTCAAGGAGAGAAAGAACTGACGAGAAATTACATTGAGCGATTTCGTCAAACTGCAATGAAGTTACCATCTGGCAACCCGGACTCTTCTTTGATTGAAATTTGCCAAAAGAGACTACTTCCAACAATTAGTCTCAGGATGGGCGAAAGTCAGTTCAAGGACTGGAAGGTTTTTATCATCAGTGCTACAAGTGCTGAAGAACGATTGAAGAAGGCTCGCCAACCGGGGTTGCATATCTCGGAGGGAGAGAACAAGAGCAAGCATCCCAACACCAGCAACGACAATGGGGGTAGCCCCTCCAACAACCGGAACAACAAAGGCAAGCAGGCTATCGTGACCGATACAGCCCAGAAGCCCGAGCCACAGCCAGCAGACAAACAATGGCCTCAAATCACTTATTCCTTTGAAGACGGCCACGTCAAGCCTATCTTGGACATGCTTATACAAGGAGATAGGATTCAGCTTCCTCCACCAAGACGGGAGCCTCGGCCGGCTGATCTGGAGAACCCAAAGTTCTGCCATTACCATCGCTACGTCCACCATGCTACACACGACTGCTACCAACTGAAACGGTATATCTAAAACCTCATCGATTCGAACGCCCTGGCCATCGATTTCGAAGAGGTAACCGTGGCAGCCAACATGGTGTCCGTACAATTCGGTAGCTTCCCTCCAACAGAGACTCAGGACGGGGTTATACCCATTCCTTTGGCAACAATGGAGATTGCTAATCTGCCGCCTGCTCGCGATCAAGCCGCTGGTCTAGTACCCCTCACCACATCACGAGGGGAAATCATGTGGGTCCATCCGGACCTAGTCCACGAGGTAACTCAGCCCTCTCCACCTTCTAAAAGGAAAAGTGAAAAAGTCAGATCCTGCTGCACTGCCTCGGCGGAAGAAGAGGAAGTCTCGGCCGTCACTACTCGATCTGGAACACAAGCCCAACCGGTAACCGAAAGCGCGACTGATGATCATCCGCCCACTACCAATGATGCTCCGGGACCGGCTCAGCCTTCGACGACCGACAAGCCTAGGCCGAAGGAGACTCGCTTCGACAAGTCCCTCCGGAAGGAGACACCTCAGGGGCTGGAGAGGCCCTACAACTTCGACATCTTAGCGCAATTAGCTAATACCCCGGCCAAATTGTCCTTATATGAACTCCTCAGGCTCTCAAAGGATATCCGGACGGCTTTAAGTGAGGCGCTCCAAAATGCCGACGCATACTTGGCTCAGGTCAACCTCACGGGAGATAACCAACCTGCAGAGCTCCAAGATAGTGCGTGTACGGGAGCAATGCCCAATATCGTCTTCTCTCCGCAAGATACGCTCATCAAAACTAACCTGCATGATCGCCCGCTATACTACACTGGATACATCGACGACGTAAAGGTGGACCAAATGCACATTGATCCTGGGTCCTCTATAAGCATCATTCCGAAGGGTCTGCTACATCATCTTCGCATTCCGATGCATCGCCTGACACCTACAAGCACCGCCATCAGCGGTTTCAATTCGGGCAGGAGCTACCCAATAGGGAAGATCCGTTTGAAGTGTCAGATCGACGATCTCCAATCAGAAGTCACCTGTTATGTCATAGATGTCGACACTTCTTACAATATCCTTCTGGGGTGGCCTTGGATACACGATTACATGATCGTGCCTTCCACGCTACACCAGTGCTTCAAATATGTCGATAAGCACGGCTTCGTGAAGACAGAGTTTGCCGATATCGATCCCTTCAAGGGGGTCGAATCTTATTACTCAGACTCTTGTCTGTACGAAAAATCAAAGAAGCATCTGGTCGAAGAAGATGTGCAAGCTCACAACAAAACGGCTACAGGATCAGAAGAACCTCTAACGATCCACCTTCAGGCTCGCAAACCGGGCAATTCCGCACCCCTTACGGCCACTCTGCGTAAGGACGCAATCAGTCTCTCTGCACAAGAAGAACAAATGAGAATCCGGCTGCCAAGGTCCGGCCAAGCGCCGAGACCCATAACAGGGCCACTTACCATCAGACTACCGAAAGTCGGTCAGCTCCAAACGGAGAAGCCCAATCCCTCCGATAGACCGCTCACAATATGCCTTCCCAAGAAGATTTTTTACCCCGATGCGAGGTCTGACACTTCTAGCAAACCAGCCACCCCTCGCCTCACATCAAGTACCAAACTGGGGGTTGCTAGTTTACCAACAACTCTACGATCTGCTCTGCCAGTTGAGCCTCTGAAGATCAAGCTGACTAGGTCGTCCTCTCAGTCTTCATTTATACAAGGGGTGGCCGAAGAAGAACCAGAATTGGCCAAGTATGTGGCTACCCACTCCGATACCCCTTTCGCAGATGATGTAATCCCTCTAGAAAAGATACCTTACTTCATCAATAAAGGGTTATCTTTGAACTACACCGAGCTCAATAAGCTATGTACAATGTATGCTATGGAACACGGTATAGGCACTCACCTACATACACAGGTGACAAACGTGTACACCGCCATCCGACTTACTCCAGTAGAAGACACTTACCGAATAGTCAAGGAAGGGGACCACCCGATCATCTTCGGCCGGACGAACAACCCACATCCTCCCGCTATGGAAGAAGTCGACTTCGGGTCAGATGCCGGAAGACTGCCTCTGTATCTCTATAGCCTTCAATCCAAATATCTCATGCAAAAATAGGGGTATGATCTAGAGACAACGCCAGGACTGAACTACGGCACTGGACGACGATTACCTTTGAAGACGCCAGCCCCGGCGGGCAAACCACGGAACTACTATAACAAAACTCGATGCGGTTTAGGGTATGTAACGCCTACTACGACCCCTGAAAGCTCAGATGAAGAATGCGACTGGCAGTCACATTCAATCGGATCACCGACTTTCGACTCAGATACCAGCATCGGAGATGTGTTTAGACAAGTCATGTCAGTCAACATGGCATTCACCGACGCTTACGAGGAATACGAAGACATCCCCGAAATCTTTGAGCTAGAACCATGGGCCTAGCAATTAGACGCACAATGGGAAAAGCGGTTCAAACTGAGAGAACCTCCTACCGAAGATGAGGTCATACAAGTGGATCTCGGCAGCAAATCTTCTCCAAAACCGATCTTTATCAGTAAAAGCCTAACTGACGAAGAACGAGAATTGCTGTTAGTACTCGTCAGAGAATACATTGATGTGTTCGCCTGGAGCTATGAAGACATGCCGGGGTTAAATCCTGACATCGCTCTCCACAAACTCAATATACGGCCAGATGCAAAGCCAGTCAAGCAGCAACAACGACGCTTCCGCCCAGGTGTCATGGACGTGATCGAAACTGAAGTCAACAAGTTAATAGCCAGCAGTTTTATTCGTGAAGAGCAACATCCTGATTGGGTCGCTAATATAGTACCCGTCCTCAAGAAGAATGGGAAGATTCGAATCTGCATCGACTTCCGCAACCTGAACGAGGCATGCCCCAAAGATGAATTTCCCCTTCCCATCACAGACATCATGATCGAAACCACATGCGGCTTCGAACGTATGTCATTTATGGATGGATTCTCGGGGTATAATCAAATCAAGATGTCTCCCGACGACGAAAAGCACACATCATTCCGAACGTCGATTGGTACATACTGCTACACAGTCATGCCATTCGGTCTGAAGAATGCTGGCGCTACATATCAGCGGGCCATGAGTATCATTTTCCGAGAACATTTACGCAAAACAGTAGAATGCTATGTCGACGACATCGTCGTCAAGAGTCGCCATAAGAAAGATCATCTGCAAGACCTGAGAATGGTATTCGTCCTGATGAGAGCCCACAACCTGAAGATGAACCCTACGAAATCATTCTTGGGCGTATCCAGCGGAAAATTCTTAGGCTTCATCATCACGGCACGGGGCATCCATGTAGACCCTGAGAAGACGAAGGCAATCATGGAGATGGGTCCCCCGAAAAATCTTCGCAAACTCAGAGGCCTCCAAGGGAGGCTAGCTTACATCAGGAGGTTCATTTCCAACCTCTCCGGGCGATGCCGACCGTTCACACACCTCATGAAGAAGGGAGTCTCATTCGTATGGGACGAAGAATGCCAGCGTGCTTTCGACGATATCAAAGAATATTTGTCGAATCCTCCAGTCCTGGTGGCCCCGGTCCCCGAAAAACCATTTCTGCTCTACGTACGAGCAATGGAACACTCCCTTGGTGCCCTGCTAGCACAAAATAACGATGCAGGCCATATATTATCTCAGCCGGATGATGATCGGGCCAGAATATCGATACACCACCGTAGAGAAGGAGTGTCTCGCCCTGGTATTCGCTATTTAAAAGATGCGGCACTATGTCACAGGACAAACCATACATGTGATCTTACGAGTCAACCCCCTCAGAGTCCTTATGACTAAACCAGGGGCCCTCAACTCTCGCCTCGCCACATGGGCAATATTACTGTCCCCCCTATCATATGATCTTCGTCCCGTAAAAGGCTATTAAGGGTCAAGCCCTAACAGACTTTTTGGCAGTCCACCCAGGATCGGAGTCATCCAGAATCTATGAAGAGATCCCAGACGAGGTCGCCGATTCGAATACAGCCACCCACGATATCATATGGCGAATGTTCTTCGATGGCGCCTCAAGGACCGGACCCAAAGGAAACATCGTCGTCGGGGTCGGAGTGGTATTAATTTCTCCTACTGGGCTGGTGATCAATCGTGCCTACTCCCTCACGGAACCCTGCTCCAACAATGTGGCCGAATATAACGCTCTGGTTATTGGCCTCCAACTTGCAAAAGAGCTGGGGGTAGAATACCTTGAAGCATACGGCGACTCCCAACTAATCGTCAATCAGATCAGGGGCTCATACGAGGTTCGCCATGAAGACATGATCCCCTACCATCAAATTGCGATCAACATTATCTCATCATTCGAGGGATTCTTCATCGAGCACGTCCCAAGACTCCAAAATATCGAAGCCGATGTCCTAGCAGGCCTTGCCGCTTCCTTAGCAGTACCGAACCAAGCTCATCATTCGGTTGACGTAGTAGGTCACGAACTGGTCTGTCCCAAGAACAACGTTCAAGCCATGGCAAGTTATTCCGCCCAGACAGTCGACGACACACCGGACTGGAGACAGCCGTTCATCGACTTCGTCGTATACAACATCCTCCAAGAGAATCCAAAGGAAGCTACCTCTATCAGACGGCGTTCTCTCAGATTCTTCTACGATACAGAGACGAAAATGCTGTATCGCCGCTCCTACGACGGATTATTGCTCCGGTGCTTGTCGAACGCAGAAGCTACATAAGCTGTACGAGAAGGTCACGACGGTGTCTGTGGGGCCCATCAACCTGGCCCTAAGCTACAGGACCGCCTTCGTCGGATGGGCTACTACTGGCCCACGATGGTGGCAGATACGATAGATTATGCCAAAAAATACAAGGCCTGCCAAGTCCATGCAGATTTTATTCACCAACCATCCGAGTTTCTGCATCCAACGGTGGCATCCTGGCCATTCGAAGCATGGGGGATGGATATCATTGGTCCAATCACCCCACCTTCCTCCCGAGGACATCGCTTTCATACTTGCGATCACTGATTATTTCTCCAAATGGGCGAAAGCTGTCCCACTCGCAGAAGTTAAAACTTCAAACGTGATCAGCTTCCTTAAGCATCACGTTATCTACCGCTTCGGACTACCACGAAGAATCATCCATGATAATGGCCCACAATTTATAAGCCATGCATTCTACCGATTCTGCGATAAGCACCGCATTCAGAATGTCGCTTCGACACCATACAACCCGGCAGCAAACGGGTTGGCAGAGGCATTCAACAAAACAATCATCAAGCTCCTCAAGAAGTTCGTCTCCTCCAACAAACGCGACTGGAACGAGAAGCTCGGCGAGTGCTTATGGGCTTATCGCACCACGGTTCGAACAGCCACCAGGAATACACCATTCTCTCTGGTGTACAGGAGCGAAGCAGTCCTCCCTTTGGAGACTCAGATCCCCTCACTCCGCGTCGCCCTCACTTATCAATTGACGACGGATGATAACTACCGACGACGACTACAAGAGTTGGAGGCTTTAGATGAAAAGCGCCTCCTAGCTCAGCAAAGGATCGAGCTATACCAAGCACGCATCTCCGGAGCCTTCAACAAGAAAGTTAAAATCAGAACATTCCAAGTGGGTGATCTTGTTCTGGCAGTCCGGAGGCCGATGGTCATGACTCACAAGACCACCGGTAAGTTCCAGCCAAAATGGGAAGGTCCATTTGTCATCGAGACCGTGTTCTCCAACGGCGCCTACCGCCTCGCTAAGCAGAACGGAGATTTGCTCATGTTGCCCGTCAACGGCAAGTTCCTGAGAAATACTATGTTTGAACATCATTCTCCAGATTATCGAGTCATGTACTCCTTTAGTACCACTGAACTCTCATCCATCATTCTCCAGATTATCGAGTCATGTACCCCTTTAGTACCACTGAACTCTCATCTATCATTCTCCAGATTATCGAGTCATGTACCCCTTTAGTACCACTGAACTCTCATCCACCCTATTTCAGATTATCGAGCCATGCACCCGCTGGTGCCGCTGAACTCTCACTCCCTCAATAGTCCAAATTACCAAGTTATGTACCAGCTGGTGCCTCTGAACTTACATTTCGGTCACTCTTTCAGATAGTAAGTCAAGTATGATTATACCTCTGAACTTTCTTCCTGGCAGAGATCCTCCCTCAGGATTCACTACCCGCACTCCCAGTACACAAAAAGGGTAGTCGATCCACCAATTTTCGAAACGACCATGTCCTCATTACCTCTGAGTCGTCTTCACTTCCACCAAAAACAAACCGCCCCCTCGCATAGAACTTCCACGTTCTCCTACCTCTGAGTCGTTCTATGTACCCAATCTTCATTGAGCCCACTCCTGCCATGTCCTCACTACCTCTGAGTGGGAAGGTTCCGTCGAAGAAATCGTCATATTTGCCATATCTACATTACCTCTGTGCAAGTATGTCGATCCTCTTTTAACCTATTATCTGTACCCACAACCGGAGTACGACAAGGATAATAGGTCCACAAATGTCCCCTGTTGACCACAAATGTCCTCTGTTGACCACAAATGTCCTCTGTTGACCACAAATGTCCTCTGTTGACCACAAATGTTCTCTGTTGACCACAAATAGCTTCCGTAAAGTCTCTCCTGCCATGTTCTCATTACCGCTGAGCAGGAAGATTTCACGATAAAACCTTCATGTTTGCCATGTCATCATAACCTCTGAGCAAATGTGATCGGTTCCCTTTCACCCCATTATCCGCATCCTGAACTAGGGTACGCCAAGGGTAATAGGTCCACAAATATTCATTCGCTAAACTTTTTAGCATAAATCCACCATCTTACCATGCCCCGGGAGCCCAGCTGCTCTACGACATTCTTTCCCCCAGTACCGAGAACATCCATGACCACTTTGCCGTGGCTGTCCCGGACATCCTATCTAAACTGTTATCCGTACCTAAAACCAAGGTATGCCTAGGATAACAGGTCCACAAATAAATACCCCAGCAAGTCCAAATTCCATAAACACCCAAGTGCAAGAAAGAAAAGATGAGTTGAAACATGCTCATTTATTCGAAAATCAAAGGGCTACATCAGCAGGGATCACACCCCCTTACAAAAATTAAAAAGGAAAAAAAAAGAGAGAAGAGAGAAGAAGAAGAAGACAGAAAGCCGATTACTGCTCTGGAACACATAACGCCGTAAGACGGTCCTTTATCAAGGCAACCGACCGCTCAAGCTTCTGTCTGGCTCGGCGCTTCGCTTCCTGATTCAACACCGCCGCATCCTCCAGATGAGCATGGGCTCGCCAGTTGTCCTCAAACTTCTTGAAGGCCCGCTCCAGGTTGACAGAGGATTGGGAAATCCTCTCGGCCTCTCGAGCAATCAACTCTTGTTCTGCACGAGCAGCCTCCCGCTCTGACTCTAAGAAGGCCAACTCCTTCTGGAGTGCGAGAATCCGCTCCTTCGTATCAGCTACTCCACGAGAGGCAGATTCTTCCCGGGCTCTACAAGCCTGACTCCGACGACCTAGTCGGTCATAAGAGACGGAGAACTTGTCAAGGTCCTCCTGCACAGCCGGTCCGGCAGTTTCCCGAGCGAGCTTAATCCTGTCCCTAGCAGCGACCAGGAAGCTCCGCTCCCGTTCAGTCGCGGCGGGCAAGCCAGCCTGCCGCACTGCCAGCAGTTGGGTCACAAGCTGATCAGCCTCTGTCAACCTAGGCTCCAGGAGCGCTGCTAACCCCAGCCCGCCAGGAAAGACCCTTCAGAGTGTCAATTTGGCCCCGAGCTCCCCATAGAGACAGAGAAAAAGGAACCCCCCGTTCTACGGCAGCATTTACACCCCTCTCTAAGTGGCGATAGAAGCTGTCAACCACATCCTGCGTCACCTCGTTCAGAGCCTTCGAGGAAATCGGTGTCAACGGGAGTGTGGCTGGTAGCACGGAAGAAGACGCGACGGAATCTGCCGCTCCTGCCACAAGAGAAACCAACTCCGCACGGAAGGACGCTTGAACATCGGTCAATTCCTCTTCAGCGGCCCGCAGAATTTGGATGCTCGGCAGGGTCGAGAAGTCAATCTCCGGAGCCGTATAAGCAGCCGAAGACGAGGCCGGGGCCAACACCAACTCCATCCCCATCTGCCCAGAGCTGGCAGGATGTCCCTCAACATGCGATGACGAAGGGGAGGAAACGCTCATTTCCCCTGATCACGGTAGACCGGGCCTTCTCCAAGAACATCAGCGGCAGGAGATAAAGGGTCAGGACCTGCACGGCCAAGGCAACCATGAATCGACTTGACCCGAAGGATATGCTGATAGAGCAAATAAGGCCCCCTCGGTGGTCAATATATGGCTCAGCTTACCAGTGGAGGAATGTGGAGGCTGAGGTTCACCTACAGCCATCACAACCTCTTCACCAACAGCCTCCGAGTGAGGAATAAAAGACTCATCCGCCCTTGCATCCTCGGGAGGGGATGCACCGAGGATGGCGTCATCTCACTGAAGTCCAGAAATCTCGGAGACGGGCCCAAGAAAACTTTCGTCACCCCGGGCTGGGGCCTCAGGCAGCTTGGGAGTCCTTAGCCGCCGCTGAGAGAGCCCCCGTAGAGAGGACCGCGGCACACATGTCGCTAATCAAAGCGGCAAGGGCCGGATCAACTACTGAGGCAGCAGATGGTTCAGGAGAGCCTGGTTTGTTAGACGCCTACAAAGAAAAATGATCAAGTCATATCCCCGAAAGGAAATAAAGCTACAACAAAGATATAACTTCGACTTGGACTTGCCTCCGGAACATCGTCTACACCCTCACCCTTCTCCGTAATAAGCAGCCTACGGGGACCGACAGCCGCTCTCTTTACAGAAAAAGTTACCTCTCTGTCGGTAGGCTCATGCCTGCCTCGCTTACGCGAAGGACCAGGCATGGCGGGCGATAGATCTATCCGTACCTCCTCCGACGCAGACGGTAACGGGCCCACTGCTTCGTCAAATACGGCCGACGGTTGTTCCGTCGCCATCTCAGCCGCCATAACGGAAGGCTGACCCGCCATTATCCCATCACCCGAAGAAAAGGAGTCTTTGCCGTCCCACTCATTATCTTCCTCAATTGTGTCGAAGGATTCGGAATCGGGCGAAGGAACCCTATTCGTCCTTTTCTTCTTTGCTCTCGACGTCATAGCCTTCTCCGCTAGGCGAGTGCCCACAATAAAGCTAGTCCTCAAGTCAAAATCGAGGGGAGGAGGATTCGCCGTGACATGACACAGGGCCGCCATATGCAGGATTTCATCCATCACATTTGCGGCAGGGACCAAGAAGCTAGTCCGAGTGTGACAGGTGTCATAGTAGCTCCATGCTCTGATACCATCAAGAATGCTGCCTTCAAATCTCAGGTGAGAACTGGGGCGCCCGAGGAATAGCTGACTATACCCAAATTGACGGGCAAACCTACTAGGCAAGTAGGGCTCCAAATACACAGTGGTGCAATTCCGGTAAACTAGATGCGCCGGGCGAATATTGTGCAGCCAGAAACGCATCTTTTCAGGCAAGAAATGAGGAGGTCCGACCCCATCAACATGAACACTTTTCACCTCTTGATCAGTGAAATGAAGAACGGATACGAAGAAATTGTACCCATCCACCCTCGCCAGCATCCTCCGACACGCCGGTATGGTACTACATTCCCAAGGCTGGTGGTGATACTTGAAAAGAAACGCGTCATCACCTGTAATGCCATCTCCCGTCCCGGGTCTCATCAAGGATTGATAATGCAGCAATAGCCATCCCAGCAAGTAATGGTAAGGCAATTCTACACGTTCAAAATCCATTGCCACGTCACGAGCAATGACCTTGGACGAGAAGGCACGAAGACCATGTTGAATACTGCACAACATGGCAGGAAGGAGGGCCAGCATGACCCCAAAGGCCAACTTCACGGCAGGAAGAATGAAGTTGCGACTGATCCTCTCAATAGAGCCTGCCCCTCCTGAGACCACGCAATTGCGCAGCCACACCATTAAAAATCCGGCCAAGAGTGCCTTCTCTGACAACCGCCGAGTACCATAACGAAAGTAGCTAAAGGAGTCAATCTGGCTTCCAAACCTGTCACTTTGAAACTTCGACCTCCTGGCAGTCGACATCAAGACCTCCACTTCTTTAGGAGTTAAACGATCTCGGGAAGTAACCCGGCCAGCCGCGCTAAATTTGAAAAGGTATGCAACCCAAGATTTAGTATGGGGAGAGTCCCCCTCCGAGCTATCATTTTTCTGGATAGTCGTCCGGTGACAGGTGCTATGATGGCATAATAATTCTTGATACACGGTAACGAAACCGGGGAATCGCTGATCCAAATCTTGGAGCTCCTCATTCGTCGGCGTATACACTTCGAAGGGTTCATCTCCCCAGGGGAGCTTGGAGACAGCATACATCTCGTGAAGAGCGAGCCCTAATTCTCCAACAGGGGTAAAAAAGGTCCCCGTTCGATGATTGTACATCTCCAAAAGGGCCATGAACAGTGGCTTATTAACGGGCAACCCGTGGCTGGTACCCCGTATAGCTTCATAAAGGTTGACTCCCCGCAAAAACTCTTCATACTTTCGTAGGATCCATGAGGACAGATTAGCCCACGGAGGAATGGGGTGTACCCAGCTCGGCAGGACCAACCTACCAATAGGATAGGACCCTTTGCGAGCAAGCTGACTCAGGAAGGTATCAGCCTGGAAGAATGAAAAGTTAGGACCAGGGGTGTTGATGAAGGTACCTGGAACTAACCCCATCACGGACCGACTGGCCGGATCTTTGACTGCGCGCACTGACCCAGTGGCTCTGTTATAACGGATATTACCAACAAACATCCCCGGTCTGGTTGGAGTGAGGGTATCCGGCATCTGCCTATCCAGAACGATCATATTAAACCACTCAAAAGAGAAATTGCGCTTCATAATAGGGATGTGAATCGGCATCCCGTCTAGGTCAAAATCCTAACTCTCCGAAACATCCAACACTCGGGAGTTTTCTACAGCCAATGCATCCCCAAAGAGGAAGACCGGTTTCAGATACTTCCCGTCAGACTGCCCAGAGCTTATCATATCAACAAGGAACTGAAAGAATTGAACCCTGATAGCATTTAGTCGCTCCAAAGGTTTATCCACAAGTAGCTGTTCGGACACTTGAAGAACTAAGTTATCCCGATGAACGCCCGAGGCAAACTGACGTGAGCCTACCATAAGTTCCCCAGCAGGATTTACGGGCAGAGTCACTGAAGAAAGGCAAAAGAAACAAGGTCAAAATGATAGCTGAAACGACAAAAACACATGATGCTTATGCGGCTCAGCATAGGTGCGGCTCGGTTTATACAGGTCAGTTCAAATGAGCCTATGCGGCTCAGTTTGAAAGAGCCCATGCGGTCCAGTACGAATAAACTCATGCGGTTCCGTTCGAAGGGAACTCATGCGACTCAGTACGGAGGAACTTATGCGGTCCGAAAGGAGTATGTTCGGCTCGAAAACGTTTATGCGGCCCTGCAAGGATGAGCTTATGCAGTCCAGCGAGGATGAGCTTATGCGGCCCTGTTAAAGAAGTAGTTACGCAACCACTTCCATACGGCTCAAACCTGGGTCATACCCTATGCGGCCCAGACATGAGTCGGACACACAGTGTGCTTTGGAATATAGGCTCGCGCATAAAATATGTGGCGTAGCCATGGCAGTTCATATTAAGGGACCCTTACCAGCGATAGGCGGGTGGACGTCAGGGTGAAAAGCGGGTACGTCAGTCAACGGAGGAGCCGCCATGTTCGCCGCCGCAGTCGATGAAGACGCGGCTTTCTTGCCCTTCGCTGCCGCAGAAGATGAGGCGGCCTTCGATGCTGCAGCCTTCTTGGGAGCCATTGTCGGTTGCTAAAGGAAGAAGATGAAGAGCAAAGACGGCAAATAGAGAATCAGAGCAAAGAGAGACGGTAAAGAAAAGCCCCAAGAGGCTTAAGGACTCCTATTTATAGGCAAAAGAGACTCACGAAACGAACAGACGTCTCGGAGTATGCCTCGGATTACGCGTCGCCCCCAAAGAATAAAGGTAAAACGCTTCGGTCAAGGCAAAACCGACTCTTGGGATCCTTCCCCAAAAGGCGGCGTTAAATCAAATCAAAGACACTTAATGAAGATTTGCACACGTGTTCAAGACACGTGGCAACAAGTTTATACGGCCAGATGAATTTATGCGGCTAAGGCACTTATGCGGCTAGGAAGCTCAGGCAGACAGAAAAATCCTATGCGGCATGAACGGGGCCATGCTTCTTGTTCAAAGTATTCCAATTTTTACAAAATTGAAAACTTTGAAGGGGGTCCTGTAGAAGCATGGAAAATATTAGAATAATGATCCATGCGGCTCTGAGTAAGAAGCTTATACGGCCCACCCAGGAGCGGCCCTATGCGGTTCAAAGAAGACTCTCAATCGCATGCGGCTCGGAAGCGTATGCGGTTCAGCAAGGCATATGCGGCTCGATGGACGCCATGTGTGATCTTTCCCTACAGCTGGTCGTTGGAGGAGTGGCCTCATTTATTGTTCCAGCACGATTCACTGTGGCGGCCCTGACATAAAGTTTCATAATGGCCTTGCCATAATGACTGACTCCTCGGGAAAAGAAGAAAATCTCTGACCAAATCCGTCAGAAGTCCCAGATTGCCACGTGGCAATCAGTCATATGCGGCTCCCTGAGAACCCGTTCCATGCGGTTCGATACAACGCTAGCTCATGCGGCTCCCTGGGAACACATTCCCTGCGGCCCAATACAACACCAGCTCATGCGGCTCACAAAGATTACGCATATGCGGCTCGATGAAGCATCGTCCTATGCGGCTTACAAAGAGTATCTCTCTGCGGTTCGAGGATAGTCAATCCTATGCGGCTCTGACAGGACTCACAATTAAGACACGTGGCATGGGATCAATAAGAGATTTAACCGAATCTCAACAAATATATTTGACATCATCGTCATAATTACTGAGATCAGGGCATATCATTTATCATCAAGCTAATGGGACACGTGGCGAGCAATCAGACATTGTCATAATCAATCATGAGGATTTAAAGCAGCTAGCATTAATTGCTCATGAGATACGATGCTATCTACGTTAATGGCCGAGATTCACTGTAATCAGGATCAAGGGTTCAGATAGAATGAAGGAGTGCCGACATTTCAAACAGATAATCATCAGCAAACCCTAATGATCACCCCCCACTCTTATAAATAGCCAGCATCATTCCCTTGAAAAAAAAGAGAGAGAGGAGAGGTCGGCAACAAAAGAATAAAAAAAATAAGAAGAGAGAGATCTACACAGAGAGAGCTCCCCCTTTCTTATTGATAATCACAGAGAGAGAGAAGTCAGGAGAGCAATCCGAGGAGAGCAAGAAGAGCGTTTCTTCATCAACGTCGAGCAGATCTTCCCCGAGCCAAGGCTACATACTGATCATCCAAGGAGTAAGGCAGAGCGGCCGTCGCTTTCCCGAGCCTCTATCGTCACCCCCAGAATCAAAAATAAACAATCGTACTTAGTCTGTTGTACCTAGGTTTTCGTCCCTAGGCTTTCTTTGTACGAGCGAGTTTGTATTGTGAGTCTAAGTTCAGTCCTCCGATAATTGTTCTGTTCTTTTACAATCAATGGCAAACAACTAAAAACTATAATTTGATGGAAAATACTATAATAATAGTTTTAGGTCAAACCATATTTTAAATAATAGAATAATATATTAATAATAGATAACATTTCAATAGTAATAAACCAAGGGTCATATTAATAATTAATTAATAACAAATAATATTAGAAATAATAATAGATTTACAAAAAAAAATGATAATAATACTACTCATAGCATATATATATATATATATATATATATATATATATATATAAGAAAAATGACAACTTCTGAGCTCCCTCTCCTTCCTCTCCTGGGAAGCCCCTAGGGCTTCCCTTCTCCGGCTCCATCCCGGTGGATTGCGCCTGCTGATGGGCCAGCCTTGGCCGGAAGATTACGTAGAGCTGATCAGTCGGCTTGTTCCCCATCCTCCCCGTCACCTCCCCTCCTCTCTGGCGCCCGCCCCCCTGCCCCCTTCCCCGGCCATCAGCTCTCCCCCTCTCCAAGACCTTGTTCTTGCTCCAGTAGCCCTTCGCCTTCTCTTCCCCTTCATGCCCCCTCTTCTCCGTCTTTGCGTGCTGTTCCGGAGTACGCTTTAGAAGGTCACCCCTCCTTCACGTTAGCCGGCAGCTCCCTCCCTGTTCTTCAGCCTTCCACCGCCCAACCACCTCCTCGGGAGGAGTTTCCGTTTTAAATTTTGAACGGGCTCTCTGGACCCGTACCCTCCTCGGGAGGGGATCCCGCCTGCAGGACTGGCATGTGGCTCCACGTGAGCGGCTCTGCTCCCCATCTCTATGTGGCGAGCCCCCACCTCTTCAATTCAGCTGCGCGCCCCCACGTGAACGGTTCTGATCCTCCATCCAACGCAGCGGCCCCCTATTCCTCTCAGCTGCACGTTTTGACCCCATTCAGCTGTGCGCTTTGCTCCAACGCTGGAGGTTTCCTCTGGTGGGATCCACCCTAGTCTGGGTCTCCACGTGCCAGGCATTTGAGTGCTGCCCCATGGTGGGGCCCCCTATTCCTTTGCCTCGGAAGCTCGTGGCCATCCCTCACTCTCTCATTCAGCGCGCTTTGACCCTTCGACTGCGGATTGCGCTGGCGGGTCCCTCCCCATGCAGGGTCACAGCGCGCCCGGCTTTGGAGCTCGGCCATCTGGTGGGCCCCCCACTCCTTCTATCCTTTTGTGCCAGGCTCCTATTATTTCGCTCCTGGCTACCAAAATGCGCACTTCCTCTCCTTCTGGCCCTCTCCTGGAGGGCCCACTCCGCACCCCCTCTCAGCTTTTTTCGTTCCAGGCCACCCTTCTGCGCAAACCATCTCCTTTTATCCCCCTTCTTCCGGCAGGTCCTCCCCCCTGTCCGATCTCCCAGCCGAGTTCCCCCTCATCCCCTACACCTCCCTCCCCATCCATCGAGCTCACCGCCCCTCCATTTGCCTACCCTCTTCTCACCACATCCTCAACACAATTAGACCCCTCCATCTCCTGCCCCAGTCTCCCTATCAGTCATCCGCCCTCCCCATTTCTCCTTCCTATCCCTCCACTGGCCCCCAGCGCCGGTTCCCCCCTGTGGACCCGGTCTGCCCCCTTTTCCCTCTTTGGGCCCCCCTTCCGTCCTCGCCCCCTGCTCGTCCGGACCCGGAGTCCCCGCTGAGGATTCTCCGGACGTTCACCTTCCTCCTCACCCAGTTGATATTGGATCGTCAGTGGTGCCGTTCTCAGCGAGCGGAGCTATCCCCATTCCTGGGAGGCCTCTCCCGGTCACCCCTTTTCCCGCGAGCATCCCCCAGGCAGCACCCTCAGGCATCTCCCTCCCCCCGAGCAGCACCCACCCTCGACTACCCTCCCTCCTCCCTGTGGCAATCCCACTATCTCTCCCTCGGCCGCATCCTCTCCGCCGACCTTCGCAGACAAGCTGCGCCAGGATCTGGCGTCCGCTAAGGCGCCTCTCATCCCTGACGTATACCTTCCGAACATCGAGTACCCCCAGGAATCCCCGGTGCCATCTATTCCCTTTTCTGAGGCGGAGATGTTGTCCCTATCGTGCTCATTCCCCCATACCTTTGTCCTCAAATTTTTTTCCGACTACCCCAAGCTCCCTCGGGTGCAGGAGACGATAGCCAGCTGGAAACTCTCAGCGGGATACCGAGTAGCTCCCCTTGATCCCAAACACATCCTGCTTCACCTCTCATCCGACTTAGACCATAAGACTGTCTGGTCCAAAGGCACGTGCAGGATTAATTCCCATCAGATAAAGATCATCAAATGGTCAGCTAGTTTTAGCACAAAAGAAAACTCAGCGACAGTCGCTGCCTGGATCACTCTACCTAATCTGTCTCTCATTTGCTTCGTCCCAGCGGCTCTCAAGCGCATCGCTAACTCTTTCGGCACCTACGTGGCCTCAGCCCCTGAGACCAGCAACCTCACCAAAGCCCACTATGCCAAAATCTGCGTGGAATTCGACCTCAACACCAAACCTCCCAATTTTATCAACATTGAGCTGGGCAACCGGACCCATACCCAACAAATTATCTATGATAACCATATCTTGTTCTGCAACCACTGCCACTTAAGAGGTCATCTAGCAAAGCACTGCCACCGTCTCCATCCAGAACTAAAGAGGAAACTACCCCGAAAAGACAGTGAACCAACAGTGGGGAGAACATCCATGCCAACCATCCTATCCCGCCCTAATGTGCACACCCGCTTCGGCTCCGGCGACGAGTCGTCCGACAGAAGCGAATCTCCAAGCATTGCATCGATCCCCCACAACACCCAAGCTCTCACCCTATTCAACCAGTTCGACGCTCTTGTCTCGGAGGATGCGAAAGACCTAGAGGAGACAGCCTCCCCATCAGCCGACCGTGCGCTCAGCGTGATTCTCCCCAACCCGGTAGCGTAGAACAGCTCACTGTCATGACTGAATCTAATCAACAACTCACCGCCGAAGACCAACTCACCTCCGAAGATCCCTTGGTTGAGGCCCTAGATATTCTAGGACCAGACCTAGTTCGGAGAGGGCTCCAGGTTCAAGCCGCGGGTTTCCCCCTTCTGCAAACCGATCCCGTGACAGGGAGGACCAGCGACTCTATAATCATCCCACCAGAGAATCCTATCCTGGACTCGGCTGGAGAATCGATCAGTCACCAACCGGTCGCGAAGGAGCAATCAAGTAATGATCACCCCTCCCCAATCGAGGCAGGACCTTCCACCTCGAGTAAGGCCAAAGCCGACCACGGATTCACTGACACCGCTACCATCCAAACTAGATCCGCCGCCAGGCGGAACAAAAAACCCCCCCACAACATCCTTAATGCTCAACATCCTATCATGGAATGTCCACGGTCTGGCGAACAAACCGACATTATGGAGAATAACCAATCTGCGAAAAATCCACAAGATAGACATCATCATCATAATCAAACCTAAAATCCCCTCCAAAAGATTAAAATCCATCCAACTACATCTAGGCCTTCCTGTGGCTATAGCGGGCAGACATGATATTTGGATCCTCTGCACGAAGGACGTCAAATTAGGAGTCATCCAGGACTCCGAGCAGACCTTATCCTGTTGGTTTGATCACCCAAGACTCCCCGATCGCGTGATCATTTCGGCGGTCCATGGCAGCTGCAATGCTGTGGAAAGAAAACAACTCTGGAACGACCTCCTTGACATCCACCACCTCTACACCAACTCCCCTTGGCTCTGTATTGGGGACTTCAACGCGATCACCAACAGCACAAAGAAAACTGGAGGGCGCCCTCCACCTGCCCCAGCCATGCTTGACTTCAACAACTTCATCTTCAATGCCCACTTGTCCACCTTCCAGTTCACTGACAATGCATTCACCTGATGCAACATGCAGGATGGCGACCGTCGCCAGTACTCTAGGCTAGACTGGGCCCTCACGAATACCTTTTGGCACGGAATGGGGTTCACCACCAATCTGTCCCACCTCAACTCTACTTAATCAGACCACACTCCCCTGTTGGTCGAGATCACAAACAAGACCACCTCTTCCAAAAAGAACTTCCAATTCCTCGACTTCTGGACCGGGGACCCCCACTTCCTGGGCATCGTGGCGGAAGCATGGAACTGCGAGGAATCACCCAACCCCCTTGTTCGGGTGTGCAACGAGATCAAAGCCACCAGGAAAGCCCTGTCCGCTTGGAGCAAGCGCGCCTTCGGAGATATCTTTCAAGCCGTTCGGGAAGCCGAGGACGACGTCACCCGTGCCGAAGCACTGGTCATCACGGATCGCTCTTTAACGTCCAGAAGAGCCCTTGTAAAACCCCTAAATTTCTACTATTTATTTTTTATTTATTAAATTTGGTACCGATTTAAAATTTTGTATTGTACGTCGCGCAGTCGTATTGTACGTCGCGCACGAAATTATTTTTGCTCGTCGAGTGCGAATATGTGCGAGCGTACATATTTTTGAAAAACATTATTTTTTGTATTTTAATGTAGACAAAAATTATTTCTAGCTATAATTTTCAAGTTATGACTTTTATGAAAAGCCTTTCATTTATATAGTTATAATAATAAATTTTTTTCTTCTATAAAATGGTAAATTGGAAAAGTATATCTATGTAAATAATAATTGTACAAACATATATTTTTGTAATTATTTATTTGTTTCTTGTAAATAATGTAATTTTTGAAATTAATTATTATTAGTATTTTTGGAAAACATATTTCGAATTTATTGTGGAGATTTAAATATTGATTTGAATTTATGTATTTATTTAAATAGTTAATATTGGAATTTGAATTATTGATTTGATTTTAAACTAAGGGAATTAAATTAGATTTAATTGGATTTATATTTAGATTTGGATTTAAATTAATTTAAATTAAATTGCAAGCTATCTATTTTTGGG
The DNA here is from genome assembly GCA_029216955.1 of Iris pallida. Taxonomy (NCBI): domain Eukaryota; kingdom Viridiplantae; phylum Streptophyta; class Magnoliopsida; order Asparagales; family Iridaceae; genus Iris; species Iris pallida. The sequence goes on from JANAVB010042018.1 coordinate 16,144,242, forward strand.
TTTAAATTACTCCTAATGCTTATCTAATTGGGAATTCCCACATCCTATAAATAGACAGGTACTCCTCCAATTTATTATTCATCCACAACAATTTCAACAAAGTGTACGTGCCTCGTGTCGGTGTCCATCTCTTCCGTGTCAGCCGTGACGGCCTCGGGTCCGACCCCGGGTGTCAATCCAATCTTATTCCAATCTATTTATTTACAATTACATGGTTATCTTCTTCTTGTCCACACACGGACACATGTTCTCATCTACCCCTTCGTGTCCGACATGCCGGACACGAACCCCCGATGAGAACCAAAATCCCTAACCTAACCCACTGTCACCGTCCCCGCCACCGTCATTCCGGCCACCCCGCCTTTACACTATCACCTTTACCACCATCACCAGCAGCTTCACCACATTGACCACCAACTTACCCTTGTCAACCTCCGCTCTCGGCCATTCCCAATACCAACAACCACCACAGTCGGTGGCACCAGCCACGGCCACCCTTGCCACCACACAAAATCCACAGACCACCCCTGGATCCCTTTCCTGACTCTCACCACTTCCCCTCGCCTCCGCCGGGAACCAGCACTGCCTCGCCACCCTAGCAGAACCACCTCCTCCATCCCGACCACAACCACCATATCCGGTACTCCGCCCCGTCGACCTGCCACCACCAGTGCCAAATCCGTCGACATCACCCACACCACCAGCCCGACCCCAAACTCCGGCCAACGCCGCCGTGACCACAACCACCGACATCCCCAAAAAAATAAATAAATAAATAAACCTAAGCCAAACCCTCACCTTCGCCCAGAGCCTCGTCGGAGCTCCGCCGGCCAAGTCCGCGCCCTTGCCGACCTGAGCCTCTGACCGCCGCCTCCGCTCCTCCGATCATCTCACCCGTCGTTCTCTGCCGCCGCTTCCAAAAACCCCCGTCGTCGACCGCATCCTCCGCCTTGACCGGCCCTCGCCGCCGAGACTCCGCCACCCGTCCGGGACCGCCGCCCACTTCTTCCTCTTCCACCGCTCCTCGCTCGCCCATCCCGGCCAGATCCGCCGAGCGACCGACGGTGCCCGCAAACCCCTTGCGCCAACCACCGTCGCCGCCCCTCTTCTTCCCGCCGCAGCCCTCGCCTCCTCTCCACCATGTTCCCGCCGGCATGCCCGACCCCGATCTTTCCCCCACCGCTCCTTTCCAGCCACCGCGCGCTCATCTCCTCCGCCCTCATCTCCTCTCGCCGCCGCCCTCTCTTTCCGACTGTCGTCACCCCGCTCTTCTTCCTCTCTCTCTTTCCCGCTCTCGTCTTCGTTTCCCTCTCCCTTTTCTTTTTATTTTCAACACCCTCTCTCCTTTTGATTGAGACCCTTGGGAGCAACAACCAACGGTTGCTTTTGTGTGCATTGTTTTAAGAGTTTTTTTTTCAAAAAGTTGCTGATTCGTTTTTTTTTGATAGGATCATCATTATTATTATTATTATTATTATTATTATTATTATTATTATTATTATTATTATTATTATTATTATTATTATTATTATTAGTAGTAGTAGTAGTATTAATATTAATATTATCATTATTATTATCATAATCAGCATTAGTATTATTATCATAAATATTTTTATTGTTACTATTATTATTATTATTATTAGGTTAATTTTTATATGGTATATTATTTTAACAATTGTATTTGTATAGATATAGTATATGATTGTGTTATCAGTAATAAGTATCATTACTTAGTTTTAATAATAAGCATACCAAATAATTTTAAGGATTTATATTTTACCACAAAAATATTTTATTGTGTTTTGCGTACAGGAAATTTCAAATTTTGGGATTTGATTTCTAATATATCAAGCCATTTTTCAAATATATTTTACAAAGATATAGTTTTTGGCCTAGATAATTTATTAATATTTCAAATATCTACTTTAAAATGTTTTCTTTTATGGAGTGTAGTTTTTACCTAGAAGCAAAATTAAAAACTAGAGTAATTTAGCGTCAAACGATTTTTGATAATTTTAAGTATTTTTCTAAGAATATTTCGACTCATATAAAATCTAGCTTTCGCATATTATAAATATTTTCCAAAATAGTATAAGTATTGTTTACGCAATTATTTACTTCCTTCGATTATCCTCTCGTCCTTGACTATCTCCTTCTTTCCTATTCCTTCGCCCATTTCGAGACTACCTTATGTCCACCCTAACCAAGTTGACCCTTCTGGACCCAATAAAACTGTCCCTGCTACCATCCGAGGTCTCCATGTATAGTGTTGCACCGAATTCGCAGTTCGTACCACTTTGATCATCGCAGCACACCAGGCGTACTACCAGGCAAGACACCTTGTCATTTGCTGTTTAATTATTTTAGCTCATATTTTATGCATTATTTATTTTCTTTATGTAAAATAAACTGTGATACATGGCATAACTGTTAGAACTTACTGTTCATTTATATTTCCTGCTGTGTATTATTTTTCTTACAAATTAAACCTAGATTTAAGAGACCACCTTGTGTGTTGCATTCATTGGCCTTGATACGTTGTAAACACGAAGTTGTGTGTCGTATGTAGAACACGGAAGTACATGATTGGCTGGCCACCAGTACGTACAAGCCGTGCGATAGGAATAACCGCTAATAGAAGTTGCATGCTAGTTTGACTTAGCGGTTATAGTGGTTTGTGTTGTGGATACAGCACAGTAGGCATTGGGCGGGGAGGACAATTCCTTAGCGTATGGGCTTCGATGCACTTCTCTTGTGACCCGGACTCTCTGCTGGAGATACGGGGTTGATGACCCAAGATTACTAACGGCCACTGACGATTCTGCAAAATGTCATGCTCTTCCTGATGGGGCCTCTGGTGCCCAAAGGGGGACTACGCCGATCCTATTCAGCCAGGGCCCATGCGTAGGAAGGATTGTTCTTAACAACATTTCACTTAGAATGGTAGGCTACCCTATCCGTTAGGTACGAGTACTTTTAGTTTGGGTACTTGTATCTGACCTTGACTTGGAACAATAACTTGTCGCGGATTAGTTCGTCACATCTTGTCCTTATTTGGTTGTAGGTGTGACTTACTACTTCGACGAGAAGGTATTGAACCTTGTTGGGGTCCGGATACCCTATTGGATTCATAGCATAGGAATATATGTTACCGTGAATTAGTTTACCATTTCCTGTCCTTGTTTGGTTGGGGGAATTGTACGCTCGTTCAGTAGGTGCGTATTGGACCATGTTATAAATTCGATTGACTTATTTATTGAGCAATATTTATTCAGTTTATATGGCATGCTATTATGTGTCTTGTTACGTCCCTCTGAGGACCTGGTTGTCTTGCCAGGTGTGTGCTATTGTCTTTCGCAGGTGCTTTAGCTCTAGCCGTGTTCATTGCTATTTCTCGAGGATGATTGCACTTGGATCGTCTTCGCTTCGCTCGCCACTCATTTCATTTTCTATGTACTTTTCCTTATTTTATTGGTAGTGGATTTGTCTTCGCCCAACATATTGTATCAAGACAAATTTATTCTCCTTATATGATCTTTTATTCATTTATTCTGTGTGGATGAGATTAGTTATGGTTCTACTGCATTTTACAGCTTATGTATTTATACGAGGCTTCCATATATTGGAGTATACTTCGTATGAATACAGCTGGCATGTCTACGTTCCTAGTCCTACATATTTTGGGACTGGGGTGTTACATGTTTTTGTGGTGGCCCATGCAGGTCATGATAAATTGTTTGGTTACTTTACCGTACCAAACAAGCCTGCGTATAGGATTAGAAGTATAGGGTCTCATCCACATACTTGACTCTTTCCTAGATTTTATCTACCGTTTGACTCATCGACTGCATCTTGCTTGATTCCTTCTATCATTATTCTTATCTTCCCTTCGTGCTTACTAGAGATTGACCCTATTAGTTAGCTGTCCCAAACACCATTAGTTTAATTCTTTTAAGTTGGATAGAATGCCTTGTGACCTAGCAATCCCTTATGTTTAGAGGGCCCTAACCCATCTAGTCAACCAAGCCTTGGTCAATAAAACCATAGAATGATGGTATAGGAATAAACAAGACTTAGATCCTTATGACTCTTAGACCATTCATATTTATTTTTATTCATCTATTATCGTACCTATATTTTACTATCTAGACTAATGATGCTAATGTAGCCTAGTTTTTGCAAGCTTAGCCTTTTACCAAGCTTGTTCGTGACATATATGTTAATGGAGGTACCCCACTAACATATTGTCTATCAGAACCGGTGCATTATGGTCTGATCAACCGAGTGCACTTTGGTTCGCTTTTGTCTATTATTCTACGTGGATAGGGACATAGCTAAACTTGTCCTTTAGAGTCCCATCCGCGACTGCCTTGGCAACTTCTTTTGAAATTTTTCGGTCGTCCTTGAATCACGTATTCCTACTCGATAACGCCTCCTTCGAACTCTATATTGCTTTCGTCTTCACCTATTTTAGGAGGACAAAAATGTTATAATAGAAGTCCCCCTAGCTATCCTATCTCTTGTGACCATTAACACTCAATATGACTATTTCTTTGGTCCTTTTCCTCGACCCAAATTCTACCATCTTGACTTTCTAATCACTTTAATTTAAGAGTGATTACAATCGTCTCTTAATCATATCCTCAACCTACCCACGACCATACTCGTATTATTCTTCTACGATCTAGATCGCGATTCTTTACGACAGGATTTTATGAAAACATTATCGTCATTGAATCCCCATTGATACCCCCTTGTGTCCTCTCACCCCCTACTAATTCTTAATTTCGAGGACGAAATTTCTTTTAAGTTGGGTAGGATGTAAAACCCCTAAATTTTTACTATTTATTTTTTATTTATTAAATTTGGTACCGATTTAAAATTTTGTATTGTACGTCGCGCAGTCGTATTGTACGTCGCGCACGAAATTATTTTTGCTCGTCGAGTGCGAATATGTGCGAGCGTACATATTTTTGAAAAATATTATTTTTAGTATTTTAATGTAGACAAAAATTATTTCTAGCTATAATTTTCAAGTTATGACTTTTATGAAAAGCCTTTCATTTATATAGTTATAATAATAAATTTTTTTTTCTATAAAATGGTAAATTGGAAAAGTATATCTATGTAAATAGTAATTGTACAAACATATATTTTTATAATTATTTATTTGTTTCTTGTAAATAATGTAATTTTTGAAATTAATTATTATTAGTATTTTTGGAAAATATATTTTGAACTTATTGTGGAGATTTAAATACTGATTTGAATTTATGTATTTATTTAAATAGTTAATATTGGAATTTGAATTATTGATTTGATTTTAAACTAAGGAAATTAAATTAGATTTAATTGGATTTATATTTAGATTTGGATTTAAATTGATTTAAATAAAATTGCAAGCTATCTATTTTTGGGTTTAAACTACTCCTAATGCTTATCTAATTGGAAATTCCCACATCCTATAAATAGGCAGGTACTCCTCAAATTTATTATTCATCCACAACATTTTCCACAAAGTGTACGTGCCTCGTGTCGGTGTCCATCTCTTCCGTGTCAGCCGTGACGGCCTCGGGTCCGACCCCGGGTGTCAATCCAATCTTATTCCAATCTATTTATTTACAATTACATGGTTATCTTCTTCGTGTCCATACACGGACACATGTTCTCATCTACCCCTTCGTGTCCGACATGCCAGACATGAATCCCCGACGAGAACCAAAATCCCTAACCTAGCCCACTGTCACCGTCCCCGCCACCGTCATTCCGGCCACCCCGGCCTTTACAACATCATCTTCACCACCATCACCAGCAGCTTCACCACTTTGACCACCAACTTACCCTTGTCAACCTCCGCTCCCGGCCATCCCCAATACCAACAACCACCACAGTCGGTGGCACCAGCCACGGCCACCCTTGCCACCACACCAAATCCACAGACCACCCCTGGATCCCTTTTCCGACTCTCACGACTTCCCCTCGCCTCCACCGGGAACCAGCACTGCCTCGCCACCCTAGCAGAACCACCTCCTCCATTCCGACCACAACCACCATATCCGGTACTCCGCCCCATCGACCTGCCACCACCAGTGCCAAATCCGTCGACATCACCCACACCACCAGCCCGACCCCAAACTCCGGCCAACGCCGCCGTGACCACAACCACCGGCATCCCCAAATAAATAAATAAATAAATAAACCTAAGCCAAACCCTCACCTTCGTCCAGAGCCTCGTCGGAGCTCCGCCGGCCAAGTTCGCGCCCTTGTCGACCTGAGCCTCTGACCGCCGCCTCCGCTCCTCCGATCATCTCACCCGTCGACCTCCGCCGCCGCTTCCAAAAACCTCCGTCGCCGACCGCATCCGCCGCCTTGAACGGCCCTCGCCGCCCGTCCAGGACCGCCGCCCACTTCTTTCTCTTCCACCGCTCCTCGCTCGCCCATTCCGGCCAGATCCGCCGAGCGACCGACGGTGCCCGCAAACCCCTTGCGCCAACCACCGTCGCCGCCCCTCTTCTTCTTGTCGCAGCCCTCGCCTCCTCTCCGCCGTGTTCCCGCCGGCATGCCCGACCCCGATCTTTCCCCCACCGCTCCTTTCCAGCCACCGCGCGCTTATCTCCTCCGCCCTCATCTCCTCTCGTCGCCGCCCTCTCTTTCAGACTGTCGTCACCCCGCTCTTCTTCCTCTCTCTCTTTCCCGCTCTCGTCTCCGTTTCCCTCTCCCTTTTCTTTTTTTTTCAACACCCTCTCTCCTTTTGATTGAGACCCTTGGGAGCAGCAACCAACGGTTGCTTTTGTGTGCATTATTTTAAGAGTTTTTTTTTTCAAAAAGTTGCTGATTCATTTTTTTTTGATAGGATCATTATTAATATTAATATTATTATTATTATTATTATTATTATTAGTATTAATATTAATATTATCATTATTATTATCATAATCAGCATTAGAATTATTATCATAAATATTTTTATTGTTATTATTATTATTATTATTATTATTAGGTTTATTTTTATATGGTATATTATTTTAACAATTGTATTTGTATAGATACAGTATGTGATTGTGTTATCAGAAATGAGTATCATTACTTAGTTTTAATAATAAGCATACCAAATAATTTTAAGGATTTATATTTTACCACAAAAATATTTTATTGTGTTTTGCGTACAGGAAATTTCAAATTTTAGGATTTGATTTCTAATATATCAAGCCATTTTTCAAATATATTTTACAAAGACATAGTTTTTGGCCTAGATAATTTATTAATATTTCAAATGTCTACTTTAAAATATTTTCTTTTATGGAGTGTAGTTTTTACCTAGAAGCAAAATTAAAAACTAGAGTAATTTAGCGTCAAACGATTTTTGATAATTTTAAGTATTTTTCTAAGAATATTTCGACTCATATAAAATCTAGCTTTCGCATATTATAAATATTTTCCAAAATAGTATAAGTATTGTTTACGCAATTATTCACTTCCTTCGATTATCCTCTCGTCCTTGACTATCTCCTTCTTTCCTATTCCTTCGCCCATTTCGAGACTACCTTATGTCCACCCTAACCAAGTTGACCCTTCTGGACCCAATTAAACTGTCCGTGCCACCATCTGAGGTCTCCACGTATAGTTGTTACATCGAAGTCGCAGTTCGTACCACTTTGATCATCGCAGCACACCAGGCGTACTACCAGACAAGATACCTTGTCATTTGCTGTTTAATTATTTTAGCTCATATTTCATACATTAATTATTTTCTTTATGCAAAATAAACTGTGATACATGGCATAACTGTTAGAACTTACTGTTCATTTATATTTCCTGCTGTGTATTATTTTTCTTACAAATTAGACCTAGATTTAAGAGACCACCCTGTGTGTTGCATTCATTGGCCTTGATACGTTGTAAACACGAAGTTGTGTGTCGCATGTAGAACACGAAAGTGCGTGATTGGCTGGCCACCAGTACGTACAAGCCGTGCGATAAGAATAACCGCTAATAGAAGTTGCATGTTAGTTTGACTTAGCGGTTATAGTGGTTTGTGTTGTGGATACAGCACAATAGGCATTGGGCGGGGAGGACAATTCCTTAGCGTATGGGCTTCGATGCACTTCCCATGTGACCCGGACTCTCCGCTGGAGATACGGGGTTGATGACCCAAGATTACTGACGGCCATTGACGATTCTGCAGAACGTCATGCTCTTCCTGATGGGGCCTCTGGTGCCCAAAGGGGGACTACGCCGATCCTATTCAGCCAGGGCCCATGCGTAGGAAGGATTGTTCTTAACAAAATTTCACTTAGAATGGTAGGCTACCCTATCCGTTAGGTACAAGTACTTTTGGTTTGGGTACTTGTATCTGACCGTGACTTGGAACAATAACTTGTCGCGGATTAGTTCGTCACATCTTGTCCTTGTTTGGTTGTAGGTGTGACTTACTACTTCGATGAGAAGGTATTGAACCTTGTTGGGGTCCAGATACCCTATTGGATTCATAGCATGGGAATATACGTTACCGTGAATTAGTTTACCATTTTCTGTCCTTGTTTGGTTGGGGGGATGGTACGCTCGTTCAGTAGGTGCGTATTGGACCATGTTATAAATTCGATTGACTTATTTATTGAGCAATATTTATTCAGTTTATATGGCATGCTATTATGTGTCTTGTTACGTCCCTCTGAGGACCTGGTTGTCTTGCCAGGTGTGTGCTATTGTCTTTCGCAGGTGCTTTAGCTCTAGCCGTGTTCATTGCTATTTCTCGAGGATGATTGCACTTGGATCGTCTTCGCTTCGCTCGCCACTCATTTCATTTTCTATGTACTTTTCTTTATTTTATTGGTAGTGGATTTGTCTCCGCCCAACATATTATATCAAGACAAATTTATTCTCCTTATATGATCTTTTATTCATTTATTCTGTGTGGATGAGATTAGTTATGGTTCTACTGTATTTTACAGCTTATGTATTTATACGAGGCTTCCATATATTGGAGTATACTTCGTTTGAATACAGCTGGCATATCTACGTTCCTAGTCCTACGTATTTTGGGACTGGGGCGTTACAGCCCTCAACCTCACTAAAGCTATGCTTAAATTCAGGATCAAAGTGGAGACAGAATTCTAAAAACAAAAAACAAGGTTGAAATGGGACAGCAAGGGGGACAAAAACTCGAAGTATTTTCATGCCTGCGTGAATGGGCGCAGACAGAAGCTCTCGATCCATCGGACAGTTGATGACAATAGGAACATTATTACCGACCAAATGGGCATCCAAGAGGCAGCCACGGAGTTCTACTCCAAACTTTTCTCCAAAGAGACTGTCCACAAAGATAGGTCTTTCCTTGACCAAATTCCCCTCCTCATTAACGACACCGACAACGCCCAGTTGAATCGCTTACCCACGGTTCAGGAAGTTAAAGAAGCAGTGTGGGCCCTGAACGAGCACAGCGCGCCAGGCCCGGACGGATTCTCGGAGGTATTCTTCCGCACATGCTGGGATATCACCAAGCATGACATCACCGAAGAGGTAATCGCCTTCTTCGAAGGTGCTATATACCCCAAAGCCATATCCAGTGCCAACCTGATCCTTATCCCTAAAAAAGACAATCCAGAGTCCTTTCGTGACTTTCGCCCCATTAGTCTTTGCAACTTCACCAATAAGATCATTTACAAGGTGATCGCAACCAGAATGGCTGGTATTCTTCCCAGGATCATTTCGGAGGAGCAAAGCGGGTTCGTTCGCGGGAGGAACATTCAGGACAATATTATGGTGGCCCAAGAGTTAATCACCTGCATGAAATTTCCAGTAAGGGGAGGTAACATTGTCGTTAAAATCGACATGAAGAAAGCTTATGACAGACTGGACTGGCAATTTATGATCTGGGTTTTCAGAGCATTCGGTTTTTCGGAAACTTGGATCAACATAGTCTGGAGATCCATCAGCAACTCGTGGTTCTCCACGGTCATCAATGGCCACGCTGAGGGTTTCTTTAAATCCCACCGCGGGGTGAGACAAGGAGACCCATTTGATGGAACTAGAGAATTCCAGGACCCTTCCTTTGGTGTGCGTATTGATCGATAGAAAGTTAAACAGATCAAATACGTGTTCTAACCCTTCATAGGCGGAAACTAGGGTTCACAAATTATACCTGCGACGGAAAGGAGACAAGTAATTCCTGGCAATCTCGAGCGGATGACCCCAAGATCTTCTGCACGTATTCCTTCCTCGAGTTGGACGTCGTGTGGGCCACGATCTTCCAACCTTTTCTTCTCCTTGGCAGCACTCTCTTTCTCTCCTTACGTGAATCACGAATTTAGAGAAAATTTTAAATTTCTAATCATTAAGCTGGCGGCCAGAGAATAGAGGATATATATAGGCTACGGCAGGGACCATGAGGAGAAATTAGGGTTAGGCCTCCTAACGGATCTGGATATCATGTGTTCAGCCCGAACACACAATCCAGGCCCATTAACAATAGCTCGGTCCACTAATGAGCTATTGTTGCACTACCTCCCTAATCCCAAATTATGTTTGTGGGCTCCTTTTATTATATGCTCGTTTGGCTCCCCATGTTAAGATATCGTATGTCCGTCGATCAAATTAAGTTACTGACAACTATATTGATTCGACATCTTTTATCCTTAAGTAGTACCGCTCAACTTTATTAGTCATGTCGGATATAATCCACCTGCAGGATTTACATGACAATCCTTATGAGCTCCTTAAGAGGACATCATCAACCCGATGTATCGGGACATGGATTCCATTTATAATCAACAGCCCATCATACATACAATGTTATTACCCAATTCATAGAGGTTGTTGATCCATAATGAATCTCACTCTTTTATGAGTTAAAGTAATGCACATTGCATATACATGTCCGTTATAATATCCGGATTAAGAGTACAAGCATCCATAATAACAGAGATGTTTGTTCTCTTATGTAGTCAGTACAAAGAGAACAACCTCAAGTGGTCCTGTTCAATACACACAAAGTGTACTAGTGTAAACCTATAGTCAAGATAGACTAATACCAGATTACACTACAACCTTTCCAATAGATTGTCCATGTCCATCTAGGTTGTGAACTATTTATATACTCCATAGGAAACTGATAATATGATCTTCTGTGTGACTCCACACACCATATTATCTATAATATAGAATATCAGACATTTGTATTAACACATGCAACAAATAAAATATACAAATATTTGTCCATATGATTTTCATTCAAAATTTAACGAAATAAGGTTACTACAAAAGTGATGCTTTTAGTATATAACCCTAACAATCTCCCACTTATACTCAAAGCATTGCTTTTCAGTATACTGTTACAAATCTCCCACTTATACTTAAAGCCATGCTGCTACACATCTGACTCCCATTCCCTAAACATGACTGTCAAAAGCCTTAGCTGGTAAGCTCTTTGTAAAGGGATCAGCTAGGTTGTCGGCTGATGCTATCTTGATCACAGCAACTTTTCTTTTCTTTACGAAATCTCGTATCAGATGGTACTTACGCTCAATGTGTTTGCCTGTCTTATGGGCTCGTGGTTCCTTCGAGTTTGTAACTGCACCACTACTATCACAATAAAGTGTAATAGACTTAGGCAAACTAGGTACCACATCCAAGTCCAATAGAAAGTTTCTGAGCCAAACTGCTTCTTTGGCTGCCTCAGAGGCTGCCATATACTCGGCTTCCATGGTGGAATCAGCAATACATTTTTGCTTGATACTCCTCCATACAATGACTCCACCTCCCAAAGTAAACACATAACCTGAGGTAGATTTCCTGGAATCCCTATCTGACTGAAAATCTGAGTCTGTATACTCCAAGGGAACTAAACTATCTGCCTGGTAAACTAGCATATACTCTTTAGTCCTTTTCAGGTACTTCAAAATATGCTTTACGGTAGTCCAGTGCTCTTATCCTAGGTTAGACTGATATCTGCTGACCATGCCTACGGCAAAGCAGATGTCTGGTCTCGTACATAGCATTGCATACATTAAGCTTCCTACAGCTGAAGCATAAGGAACTGCCTTCATGTTCTCTATCTCTTTAGGTGTCCTCGGACACTGCTCCTTTGATAGAGCAATTCCATGTCTAAAAGGTAAGAAACCTTTCTTAGAATTTTGCATACTAAAACGAGTTAGTATAGTATCGATATAGGAAGCTTGGGATAAGTCCAACATTCTTTTCTTGCGATCTCGTAGAACTTTGATCCCAAAGATGTGACCTACTTCTCCCAAGTCCTTCATATCAAACTGTTTGGATAACCATACCCTTACATCAGATAATACCTTAACATTGTTTCCAATGAGCAAGATGTCATCCACATAAAGTACTAGGAACACCACCACGTTTCCGTCACACTTTCTGTATACACATGATTCATCCTGACATTGATCAAATCTATAGGATTTTATCACCTGATCAAAACAGATGTTCCAAGATCTGAAAGCTTGCTTAAGTCCATAAATAGACTTTTTGAGCTTACAAACAAGATGCTCCTGGCCCTTTTCAATGAACCCGTCTGGTTGCTTCATATAGATGTCTTCCTCAAGACTTCCATTAAGGAAAGCTGTCTTGACATCCATTTGCCAAATCTCATAATCGAGATGAGCTGCAATAGATAAAAGAATCCGAATAGACTTAAGCATGGCTACAGGAGAAAAGGTTTCCTCATAATCGATACCCTCTCTTTGAGTAAAACTTTTTGCTACAAGCCGAGCTTTAAAGGTTTCAACCTTACCGTCTGATCCTCTTCTTCTTTTATAGACCCACTTGCATCTAATGGCTTTTACACCAACGGGTGGTTCTACAAGCTCCCAGACCTGATTAGAATCCATAGATTCTATTTCAGATATCATTGCTTTTTGCCAAGACTCTGCATCTTTATCTTGGAGTGCTTCATTGTAGCTACAAGGATCATAATCTTGTTCCTCAGGGACGAAGTCTGACGACTCTCCCAAGAACATATATCTATCAGGTTGTATCACAACCCTCCCACTACGACGAGACACTATCGGTTGTGGTGTAACATTTGTTACACGTTGTGCAGTTATTTGTGTTTCATCCTCTTGTACTGTTGGTACTGAAGTACTTGGTGTCTCACGTCTCAGTTCTTCTAGAACAACTCTACTTGTGGGTTTATGGTTCATCACATAGTCTTCCTCTAAGAATCGGGTATTGGTGCTAACAATGACCTTCTGATCCTTAGGACTATAAAATAAACCTCCTTTCGTTTCTCTTGGATAGCCTACAAACAAGCGTACTTCTGTACGAGATTCCAACTTATCTGCTTTCCCATTCAGCACATGTGCTGGACTACTCCAAATGTGAACATGTTTCAGACTAGGCTTACGCCCAATCCACAGCTCTGTGGGAGTAAGAGGTACTGACTTAGAAGGAACCAAGTTTAAAATATTAGCTGCAGTCTCTAAGGCATATCCCCAAAACGAATCTGGCAAATCCGAATAACTCATCATTGATCTAACCATTTCCATAAGAGTTCTATTCTTTCTTTCGGCTACACCATTCTGTTAGGGCGTTCCAGGTGCAGTCAATTGGGATGCAATCCCAGCCTCTGATAAATAATCCCTAAAATCTCCAAAGAGGTACTCGGCACCACGATCTGATCGTAATAACTTGATATATTTTCCATGACGTTTCTCCGTTTCAGCCTTGTACTCTTTGAATTTCTCAAAGCACTCAGACTTACGGCGCATCAAATAAATGTATCCATACCTTGAATAATCGTCAATAAATGTGATAAAATATTCAAAGCCACCTCTAGCTTGGATAGTCATGGGTCCACACAAATCAGAATGAACCAATTCCAACACATCTTTGGCCCTATACCCCTTTGCCGTAAAAGGCCTTTTGGTCATTTTACCTTCCAAGCAGGATTCACAGACTGGTAGTGCCTCCACTTCCAATGAACTCAAAGGTCCTTCTCCAACCAGTCTTTGAATCCTTCTTAGGTTAATATGCCCCAATCGTAAGTGCCAAAGATATGTTTGGTTCATACAAGAAGGTTCTTTTCTCTTATTTAAGTTAGATGACATATTATTCATTTCCATAAGTTGCATTGTGGGCGAAATAGGATTAATGACATACAAATTATCAACCAATGCACCAGAACAGATAAAATGTTTATTCTTTCTAATAACAATATTATCATTAAAATAAACTGAATATCCATCCTTAACTAACATAGAAACAGAAACTAAATTCCTTCTAAGTGAAGGTGCATAAAGACAATCTCTCAATGTCAAAGACTTATTCCTACCAAAAGATAAAGTAACATCTCATAATGCAACGACCGATACTTTTGTAGCATAACCCATAAACAAGCATATCTCTCCATCACTGAGCCGTCTGGTTTCCTGGAATCCCTGCAATATATTGTAGACATGATTAGTGGCTCCTGTATCTACACACCAGGTGCCGGTAGATAATACCGCTAAACATGTTTCAACTACTAGTAAATGAGATATACCTTCTTTGTTCCCTTGTTTGAGAAGTGGACAATCAGTCTTCCAATGTCCTGACCCTTTGCACTTGAAACATTTGCCTTTCGGCTTTTTCACCGCGCCTTGAGGTCCCGTGCCCTTCTTTGCTAAGTTTGCCTGTTTTTGAATGTTATTCTTCTTCTTACCGCCTTTTGGCTTAGAAGTAGAAGCCTTTTCAGAAACAAAAATATGACTACTCTGCCTAAAGAGAGATTCAGCATCCTGTAGCTCTTTTGCAAGTTCTGCCAAACTATACAACCTTTTGTTCATGTTGTAATTAAGGCAGAAATTGTCAAAACTTTTAGGCAGAGTCCCGAGAATGATATCGACCTGGGTTTCCCCATCGATTTCAGCTCCAAGGATCTCCATCTCATTCAGACGACCCATCATCTTGAGAACATGATCCCTTACTGGTGTTCCCTCAGCCATTTTTGTATTCATCAAACATTTCATAGCAAACTGCCTAACTGCTCTACTCTGATGTCCGAAGAGTTCCTTGAGGTTATACATCATGTCATAAGCTGTGGCCATGGCCTGATGCTGATGTTGTAGTACATTTGACATAGATGCCAGAATGTAATACCGTGCCATCTCATCTGCCTTTTTCTACTTCTTATAAGCCTCTTTGACCTCTTCATCAGAGTTAGCATCAGGCTTAGGTGGTCATTCCTCAACAAGTACATATTTGTACTCTTCAGCAGTCAGAACAATGTCCAAATTATGTTTCCAATCATTATAATTAGGTCCAGTAAGTTTGTTTTCTTTAAGAATCACCATAAGTGGACTGAAAGAACCCATTTTTTTTGAAATCCTGAGAATCACATAAATAAAATTATGTAGGGCAAAAAAAGTTTTTGAATTAACTAAATATTGATTCCCTCAAAACAATAATAAGAAATTCATCAACACCTTGAACACCATGAATTTAGCATGCCACGATAGTGTGGACGTATACAAATTCAACTTTGTTCAAGTAGATTTTTCTTATTAATTTTACTATCATGTCAATATAACTTTATGATAAATAAAATTAATATGCTGGTCTTGCTCTGGTCATACAAATAATAGCAGTGACTCCGATGGGGAGGATACCATTATTTGTATCTAAGTGTATACTATTACTTAATACTAAGTCCATTACCTTGTAATGAGTTCCTTCAGATGGAGAAGTGAACACATACTAGGTAACTTTCTACAATTATCCCTAAGGAAGTTTGTACTAGTGATCCATAATTATACTCATCCGATATGGAGGAAAGCACTAAAGCCAACACGCAAGTATAATTACATCATCTACAAACCAGTAATGGAGACCATATGATTTATACTAAATAAAAATCCTCTCCCACTTAGTTATTTAACAATGAGGATTTTTTTACTAGTTGATATTATGTCCATTATTAATGTAGGCTTGGTTTTTCAAAAAAACAACCACACAATAATAAACATGCATAATTAGAAAAAGCAAAATGACAAAAATAAGAGAAAATATCCAACTATTACGGTCATCTTTGCTGCTCCGTCCTCAACTATCCGAATCCAAAATCAGGCGTTGCGCAGATCTATACGGGGTTCGACTGCCCGGTCAGGTCGTGGGGTTCGGGGCAGCGCCCCGATTTTTTTTAGGTTTTGGCTGTCGATTCCTTCATCGAAAATCATCTGTCGGCCTCTGGATTGCTCAAAACCAGCATCTCGTCCGGCGTCAGAAACAGCCACCACCGCCATCACGATTGATCAAAAATAATTAAAATTACATCAATCATATGCCACCCGAAGGAGTTCACACATAATCTAGATTGAAAAATTAAATTAATAAGCACGATCAACCCTCGTGATTTTAATTACATCCACAGCAACAACAACATCCACGACATGTCCGTGGTTTAAACAACACAATCAAAAACATGCATTGGACCATAATAGTTGGATCTAAGATGCCTGCAAAACCGAGTTAGAACAGATCTACATCTACCGACTATTACATAGCGCAAGTTTTATTGGATAACATGGACATATCAATCAATACGTAGATCCAAAGTGGCTCTGATACCAATTGATGGAACTGGGGATTCCCAGGACCCTTCCTTTGGTGTGCGTATTGATCGATAGAAAGTTAAACAGATCAAATACGTGTTCTAATCCTTCATAGGCGGAAACTAGGGTTCACGAATTACACCTGCAGCGGAAAGGAGACAAGTAATTCCTGGCAATCTCGAGCGGACGACTCCAAGATCTTTTGTACGTATTCCTTCCTCGAGTTGGATGTCGTGTGGACGACGATCTCCCAACCTTTTCTTCTTCTTGGCAGCACTCTCTTTCTCTCCTTACGTGAATCACGAATTTAGAGAAAATTTTAGATTTCTAATCATTAATCTGGCGGGCAGAGAATAGAGGATATATATAGGCTACGGCAGGGACCATGAGGAAAAATTAGGGTTCGGCCTCCTAACGGATCTGGATATCCCGTGTTCAGCCCGAACACACAATCTAGGCCCATTAACAATAGCTCGGTCCACTAATGAGCTATTGTTGCACTACCTCCCTAATCCCAAATTATGTTTGTGGGCTCCTTTTATTATATGCTCGTTTGGCTCCCCATGTTAAGATATCGTATGTCCGTCGATCAAATTAAGTTTCTGACAACTATATTGATTCGACATCTTTTATCCTTAAGTAGTACCGTTCAACTTTATTTGTCATATCGGATATAATCCACCTGTAGGGTTTACATGACAATCCTTATGAGCTCCTTAAGAGGACATCATCAACCCGATATATCGGAACATGGATTCCATTTATAATCAATAGCCCATCATACATACAATGTTATTACCCAATTCATAGAGGTTGTTGATCCATAATGAATCTCACTCTTTTATGAGTCAAAGTAATGCACATTGCATATACATGTCCGTTATTATATCCGAATTAAGAGTACAATCATCCATAATAACAGAGGTGTTTGTTCTCTTATGTAGTCAGTACAAAGAGGACAACCTCAAGTGGTCCTGTTCAATACACACAAAGTGTACTAGTGTAAACCTATAGTCAAGATAGACTAATACCAGATTACACTACAACCTTTCCAATAGATTGTTCAAGTCCATCTAGGTTGTGAACTATTTATATACTCCATAGGAAACTGATAATATGATCTTCTGTGTGACACCACACACCATATTATCTACAATATAGAATATCAGACATTTGCATTAACACTTGCAACAAATACAATATGTAAACAATTGCCCATATGATTCTCATTCAAAATTTAAGGAAATAAGGTTACTACAAAAGTGATGCTTTTAGTATATAACCCTAACACCACTATCATCCACTGTTTTCATCATTGCAGCTGACGCTCTGAGTAGGAACCTTAACAATATGATCAACACCCCCAACTTCCAGCACTATCATACATCCAGCGGTTGCCCTATCATCACCCACCTGGCATTCGTAGACGACTTACCCATCTTCTCTTCCGGAGACGAAAGCGCGGTGGCGGTGGTTCAAAACACCCTGTTGAGGTATTCAAGATGCTCCGGCCAGAAAATCAATCATTCCAAGAGCGTTATCTACGCCCACCATAACACCGGCAGAGTACACGCCAACAACCTATCCAACTTAACTTCCTTCTCGGTTGCTAAGCCCCCGTTCACCTACCTCGGGTGCCCATTAGTGTACGGGAAATCTACCGTCGGCATCTACGAGGAATTGATCGCCAGAATCAGGAAGAAACTAGAAGGGTGGCACAATGCCACCCTATCTCCGGGTGGCAAGACGATCCTCATCAATCACGTACTATCCTCCATCCCCATCGACACCCTTGCTGCGTGCTCGCCGCCCATTAAGGTTCTTTCTTCGATCGAACAGATCTTTTGTAATTTCTTCTGGGGGATTAGCAACGGCAAGGACAAGCATCATTGGGCCAGCTGGGATACTATGGCTCACCCGACTGGAGAAGGGGGATTGGGATTCACCAGGCTCGCCTACATTGTTAAAGCATTCTCGATGAAACTATGGTGGAAACTTCGTACGAGCAACAACTTATGGAGCAGGTTCATGAAAGCCAGATACTTTAAACATATCCACCCCTCCATGGCCATCCCCAACTACAGATCCTCAGCGGCCTGGCGTCGTATCCTTATTGGTCGCGATCTTGCCGAGCCCGCGATGAGACTAAAACTCGGAGAGGGCGAGTCAAACCCATTCCTAGAGAGATGGGTTGGAGACAGCATGATCCCAAATCTCACGGAGACCCCGAGAGATTATAAAATCAGAGTTTATGGAACCCCTCCACTGAAGACTGAAAATGGAACCAGATTCGTGAGTGGGCCGGCATCGATGCAGCAGATAGCATCCGCGAGAGTGGGATTCGCATCGGAGGCGAGGCAGATGCGTTGATATGGTCCCTAGAGGCGTCGGAGGCATTCTCGGTGAGGTCGGCGAGAAACGCTATTCGGGGAGCCGGCCGGCTGCTCCTCCCCATGGCTCTCTATTGGCATTCCTGCATCCCCAAGAAGTGGTCCTTCCTCTTGTAGAGGGTCCTCAGAAAGAAACTGCCAACAGACGACATCCTCAACACCATCGGGATAAGCTTAGCATCAGCTTGCTCCTGCTGCTCTGAGCATCAGATGGAGACTATCGATCACATCTTCCGACACTGGATGCTGCTAAATAGGAATTGGACTACCCTCAACCAGCTATTCAACATTGTGCAAGAAGGCGGACGCTTCCACGATCTTCTGGCAGCCTGGGGCTCTGCCTCCCATGGCCATCAGATCGTGGTAGCGGCCACTACATGGGCCATTTGGAAGAATCGCAACAAAGCGAGATATGAGGATCACCAATACTCGGCAGACCAACTCCTTCGGGAGATCGCCCGACAATGCCGCAAGCGGAGCACTCTGTGTTCCCACAGCTCGAGTACATTTTGGTCGGTGCTACCCCTGTAGCCCCAGACGGTTGTTTTGCCTTCTTCCCTCCCTCTTTTAGCGGATTTCCTGTAAAGGCTTCGGCATTTTGCGCCTTGTATACGGTTTTGTCTACGGTTTTTGCCGTCTTTAATAAATAGAGGGTGTTTTCAAAAAATAAAAAAATAAAATAAAATAAATAATATATATATATATATATATATATATATATATATATATATATATATATTTATATATATATATATATATATATATATATATATATATATATATATATATATATATATGGGCCTATTCTCAAAATAAAAAATAAAAATAAACATTCCAAATACCACAACCCATTAAATATATATATATATATATATATATATATATATATATATATATATATATATATATATATATATATATATATATGGGCCTATTCTCAAAATAAAAAATAAAAATAAACATCCCAAATACCACAACCCATTAAATATATATATATATATATATATATATATATATATATATATATATATATATTTATATATGTATATATGGGCCTATTCTCAAAATAAAAAATAAAATGAACATCTCAAATACCACAACCCATATATATATATATATATATATATATATATATATATAGTTTTTTTTTTACAAACCTCCTCCTTTTATTAACAAGGCTGAAAAATCCTTAGCCTGTCCCAGGATACAAGACACAAAATGACAAAGCCTATACAAGTATACCACCAAAACGGAACGAAGGTGGAAGGAGAGACCTCGACCATCAAGAGTTAAGGGAGGGTGGAGGACCAAAAGTACTCGGAATATGGGAGCAATGGGTGCTCCATTTACGGCACTGGCGGAAGACTTCCCGGATGATCTGAATGGCTGAGTATTGGAGGCCTTCCTACCTCGCCTTGTTGCAATTTTTCCATAAGACCCACGTGGCGACCGCTGCGATGATCTGGTGGCCGTGGGAGACTGAACCCCAGGTACCCGCCAGATCGTGGAAGCGTCTACCGCCCGGCTGAATGTTGTATAGCTGATTGAGGGTCCTCCAAGAATGGTCAGGTAGGGTCCCTTGACAAAAGCTGTGGTCAATGGTCTCCATCTGACGATCAGTGCAGCAATTGTAGGCGGACACTAGACTAATCTCAATGGTGTTAAGGATCTCGTCGGTGGGCAGTCTCTTGTTAATGGTTCTCCACATGAGGATAGACCACTTCTTGGGGTTACAGGCCTGCCAATAGTGCGCAATGGGGTAATGCTGTAGACCAATCCCGAGGATAGCTGTCCTTGCAGACCTCATCGAGAATGCCCCAGATGCTTCGGGCGTCCATCTAAGCGCATCGTCTTGACTGCCAATAGTAATACCGATCTGGCGGATACAGTCAGCCGCTTCCTCACCAGCCCAATCCCTAATTTTGTCCTAGTTCCAATCATTAGTAGAGTAGTTCTACAAGTCTCTGATTCTGCTATTTTTTGGGGTCTCCAGAATACTAGGGATTAAGCTGTCCCCAGTCCATCGCTCCAGGAATGGGTCCGACTCGCCGGCTCCCAATGTGAGTCTCATTGCGGACTCGGCGAGGTCGCGACTGACTAGGATACGACGCCAAGCCGTCGAGGATCTGCTGTTGGATATAGCCATTAATGGGTGAATGTTTTTGAAGTATCTGTCCTTCATAAATCTGGTCTATAAGTTCTTGCTCGTGCGGAGTTTCCACCATAATTTCATTGAGAAGGAATTGACGATGTGGGTTAGCTAATTGGTAAATCCCCAACCTCCGACCTCGGGAAGACGAGCCATGGATTCCCAGCTAGCCCAGTGGTGCTTGTCTTGACCGTTGCAGTGCCCCCAGAAGAAGTTACAGAAGATCTGTTCGATCGAATCAAGAACCTTCTTGGGCGGGGAGCACGCTGCCAGAGTGTGGATGGGGATGGAAGTGAGCATATGATTGATAAGGACCATCTTGCCTCCCGGGGATAGAGTGGCATTATGCCACCCTTCAAGTTTCTTTCTGATTCTAGCTATCAGGTTCTCAAAGATGCAAGTATTATATTTCCCATGCACCAGAGGGCAACCGAGGTAGTTGAACGGGGGTTGGGCGACTGAGAATGATGTTAAGTTGGAGATATTGGTGGCATGGTCTCTTTTGATGTTATAGTGGGCGTAGATAATGCTCTTGGAGGGATTGATCTTCTGACCCGAACATCTGGAGTACCCCTGCAGAGTGTTGTGGACCACTTCCACCGCTCCGACATCCCCAGAGAAGAAAATGAGTAAATCGTCCGCAAAAGCCAGATGGGTGATGGTAGGACAGCCACTGGACGTATGATAGTGTTGGAAATTCGGAGTACTAACCATATTGTTAAGGTTTCTACTCAGGACGTCCACGACAATAATAAAGATGGTGGAGGATAGGGGGTCGCCCTGTCTAACACCTCGATTGGATTTGAAGAATCCATCGGCCTGGCCGTTGATAACCATGGAGATACACGAGTTGCTGATGGATCTCCACACAGTGTTGGTCCAAACTTCCGAGAATCTGAATGTCTGAATACCCAGATCATAAATTGCCAATCCAGTCTGTCTTAGGCTTTTTCTATGTCTATCTTAACGGCAATATTGCCCCCTCTGGCTGGGAACTTCATATAGGTGATTAACTCTTGGGCCAGCATAATATTGTCCTGGATGTTTCTTCCTTTCACAAAGCCACTTTGCTCCTCTGAGATAATCTTAGGTAAAATCCCCGCCATCCTGGAAGCGATGATTTTGGAGATGATTTTGTTGGTAAAAGTGCAAAGACTGATGGGGCGATAATCCTGAAAGGACTCTGGGTTTTCTTTTTTCGGGATGAGGATGAGGTTGGCACTGGATATGGCTTTGGTGTATGTAGCTCCCTCGAAGAAGACGATTGCCGCTTTGGTGATGTCTTGCTCGATAATGTCCCAGCATTTTTGAAAGAAAGCTCCAGTAAAACCGTCCGAACCTGGGGCACTGTGCTCGTTCAAGGCCCACACCGCGTCTTTTACTTCCTGGACCGTAGGTGGACGTTCCAGCTGGATGTTATCGTTGTCATTAATGAGTCGGGGGATTTGGTCCAAGAAGGGTCTGTCGATATGGACGGTCTCTTTGGTGAACAGTTTGGAGTAGAACTCCGCCGCAGCTGCTTGGATGCTTTTGAGGTCAGTAATAATGTTCTCGTTGTCGTCCTCCGTACGGTGGATAGCTAACTTCTATCTGCGTCCATTGACGCAGGTATGGAAAAATTTTGAGTTTCTATCCCCCTCGTTGTCCCATTTCAATCTCGCCTTCTGCTTCCAGAAGTCGATTTCCACTTTAAGTCTGAATTTGAGCATTGCCTTGGTGAGGTTCAGAGCTGACCTGGCCGTCGCAGAATGATCCGATGCAAAATGGGTTTCGGCGCTGGTGACATCATCTTCCGCCACCCGTACGGCTTGGAAAATGTCCCTATAGGTGAGTTTACTCCAATTGGATAGGGCTTTCCTCGTCGCTTTGAGCTTGTTGCTCACCCACGATAGGGGTTGGGGGAGTCTTCCCGATTCCAAACACCCGCGACAATGCCCAGAAATTGGGGATGATCAGTCCAGAAATCGAAGAATTAGAAGTTCTTTTTGGGAGGGTTGGTGTAGTTTTTGATTTCGACCAGCAGAGTGGCGTGGTCAGATTCGGTGGAGTTGAGATGGGACAGATAGGTAGTGATCCCTATACCGTGCCAGCGATCGTTCGTGAGGGCTCTGTCCAATCGAGAGTATTGTCGTCGCTCACCTTCCTGCATGTTGCACCAGGTGAAGGCGCTACCGGTGAACTGAAGGGTGGTGAGATGAGCATTGAAGATAAAATTGTTGAAGCCTTGCATGGCCGATGTGGGAGGAGGTCGCCCTCCGATTTTCTCTTCTCTATAGGTGATCGCGTTGAAGTCCCCGATGCACAACCAAGGGGAGTTGATGTGGTGGAGGTGGATGTTTATAAGGTCATTACAGAGATGTTTCCGCTCGGCGATATCACAGCTGCCGTGAACCGCGGAAAGGATGGTACGCTCAGGGAGCGAGGGATGTTCCCACTAGCAAGTGAGAGCCTGCTGGGAGTCCTGGATGACCCCGATTCTGACGTCCGTCGTGCCAAGGATCCAGATGTCGTTTCTGCCAGCTATGGCCATGGGGAGGCCTAGCTGTAACTGAATAGATTTTAATCTTTTGGGAGGAATTTTGGGTTCGATAATAATGAGGATGTCGATCTTGTGGGTTTTCTGCAGGCCAGAATTTCTCCTTAATGTGGGTTTGTTCGCAAGTCCGTGGACGTTCCATGATAGGATGTTAAGCATTAAAGAAGTTAAGGGAAAGGTTTTTTCTTTCGCTTGGTTGTGGATCTGGTTTGGATGGTTTTGTTGTCGACAGTTGCTTTGTTGGCCTTGTCCCCTCTTGAGGTTGACGCTTCTGCCCAGGACGAGGTGTCATTGTCTCCGCACGAGAGTGACTCCTCCGCCATTGACGAGATTAGGGGGTCGCTAGAGGATTGCTCTGGTGGGTCCGTGGTAATGCATACCAATTCCCCGGCGGAGTCCAAGATGGGGTCTTCAGAGGGGATGATCAGGGAATCGCTGGCGCTCCTGATGAGCAGAATAGTTTGCTGGAGAGGGTAACCCGCGGCTTGAACCTGTAGGCCTCTCCGAACTTGTTCTGGCCCAAGGATAGCGAGGGTTTCTTCAACAGATTCTACGATGGTGCGTTGGTGGTCAACGCCGATGGTGTCGGTGATCTCCTCATCAATCTCCATGTTCGGAGGGCTGTGTGCTGTCTCGATGAGATCTAGTTCGTACGGTGGAAGGCTATACTAACTAGGATCCGCTTCTCCCGATTCTAGGACATTAAAAGGGTTGGAGAGGATAAGATTGCGGGTGTTGCAGGGGGGCAGAGCTTTGATCAGAGTTTTGCAAGGAAGCTCACTTCGGTTAGTCTTGCCGTCACTGGATTCGAATCGAATGTGCGAGTTTGGGCACGACAGAATTGGTGACGTGGGTGTCCTTCCTTCAATTGGCTTATTGTCTCTCCGGGAAGCTTTTTTCTTGAGTTCTGGGTAAAGGCGATGGCAGTGCTTCGTGAGGTGGCCCCTTAAGTGGCAATGATTTCAGAACATAATATGGTTTTCGTAGAGGACTTGTTAGGTGTGGGACCGGTTGTCCAGCTCTATGGTGATAAAATTGGGTAGTTCGACAGTGAGATCGAGTTCTACGCAGATTTTAGCATAGCGGGCCTTGGTTAGGTTGCTGGTCTCGGGGGCCGTAGCCACATATATGTCGAAGGAGTTGGCGATACGTCTAAGTGCCGCTGGGACGAAACATATGAGGGGTATATTAGGCAGAGTCACCTAAGCAGCGACTCTCGCAGAGTCTTCTTTGATGGTAAACCCTTGTGACCATTTGATGATATTCATCGAGTGGGAGCCGATCCTGCACGTGCCTTTGGACCATACCGTTCTGTGATCGGTGTCGGATGAAAGATGGAGGAGAATATGCCTGGGGTCGAGGGGGACTATCCGGTAGTCAACCGATAGGCTCCAGCTTGCTATCGCTTCCTGCACCCTGGAGAGTTTGGGGCAGCCGATCGAAAACTTAATAACAAAAGTATTGGGGAACGGGGATGACAGAGAGGTCAATTCCAAGTCGGAGAAGGGGACCATCGGAAAAGAGCACTCCTGAGGAATATAATGTCTGGAAGGCTGACATCATGGAGAATGAGACTCTTCGGGAAAGCCAAGTCCGGGCGGAGATCTGCGACGAAGGAACGCTGGGGAGGATCTGACGGGGAGGGGATCTTGGTCGCTTCCTCGCCGGACGGGGGCTACAACAACGAGGGGCTCGACTCGGAGCGGCGGAGGGAGGGGGAGGGGGAAGACAGCGGGGCTCGCCAAAATGGGGCTGCCGGAGGAGGGGAGGGGGGAGGGGGTGGTTACGCCCCGAGCGACGGAAAGCACCTCCGAAGGGGCAACTGCGGACAGAGGAGGAGGGGTTAGGGGGACGCTAGCGTCATGGACCGCTACGAGACGATCCCCGGGACCAGCAGCGCACGAGGAAGGGAGAGCTCCCAAGGTCTCGGGATAGAGAACGTCGGAGGCTAAATGGTCGGTGGACAACGACGCGGAAGACGCTGGGGCAGATGGGGAGGGGGCGGCTGGGGGGGCCGACGGAAGGGTCGACAGGGGAAGATGGGATGGCGGTGGCTTGAGAGGAGTGAGGGGAGAGGATGGGAAGGGTGGGACCATGGGGCACGGATTGGGGGGCGTAAAGCAGTGGGTTGGGGGAAGACTCGCCTGGGTATGCAGGGGATTGGTATGCAAAGGAGGGGGCACGTGACCCGCGTTACTTGCTTAAAAGGATGAAGGAGGATAATACGCAGCGGAAGGGGACAAAATCGCACTGGTGGGGGCCACAGTACCGGTGGAAAGGTTAGAGGGTGCTCCTAAGAAGGCGCCACCTGGACTTCGGTAATTCCCCAAGGGATTGGAGAGCAGGCCAGTGTAAAGTAAAGGATAGGCATTGGAAGGGTGGGTCCCGCCTGCTGGACTCTGATAATTCCCCAAGGGATTAGAGAGCAAGCCAGCGTAAAGTGATGGATAGGCATTGGAAGGGTAGGACCCGCCGTGATGATGAGATAGCAGGCCAGCGTACAGCGCATTGAGAGGAAGTAGTGAGGGGTCCGTATACATCGCATTGAGAGGAGGTTGAGAGGGGTCAGCCTCGATTAGGCCGCCAGCGTCCAAACGCGATGCAGTAATAAAAGGAGGCGCGTAAACCTCAGCAGCCTGGAAGGGGTGAGTGGAGTGGGTCCTACCAGATAGACCCGTGGTAGAAGAGAGATTACGCTCAGCGTCATCATGAACGAGCACAAAAAGCTCAGGGGACAGAAAGGTCCCACAAGTTGACCGACTGAAGCTGCTGGGAGCGTAAAAACCATGAAGGGAGTGGGTCCCACCAGAAGAGCCTCCTGCTGGTGAGGGAGCGTAAAAACCTTGAGGGGAGTGGGTCCCACCAGAAGAGGCTGCTAGCGTCTGGGAGTCACGTATGGCAACATAAACTAGAGGGTGGCTAGACACGTTGGGTACGGATACAGGTCCGTCCATGTGTTGCCAAAAAAAAGAGCTCCCCAAGCCTGCACCGCAGTAGGGTGACACTTCCGAGGAGTGGTCTGCTTCTTTCGAAATTCGAACCGGAGCGGAAAGGGGTGGAAGGGGGGAAGGGCTCCCCTTGCCGGTACCGCAGGAGGGGGCTCTCCCCGGGGAGAGGGCAACTCCGACTGAAGATCGAATCGGTGCGGTAGGAGGTATGATGGTGGCAGGGGGCTGATGAAGAGGGTGGGATATGCAGTCTGCTCGCTCGGGGCCAGTGGGGGGGGAAGGGAGTGGGGAAGCGAGGGAGAGCTAGAGGCCGAGCAGTGGACAGGGAATGGTGGGAGAAGAGAGTTGGGGGGGCCGGCGAGAGGGGCGGTCGCCTGGGCTGGGGATGAGGAAGGGGAGGTTGGGGAGGGGCAGAGGGAGAGGGGGAGAGACGCGCAGAGTTGACGGATCAACTCCATGCAGTCGGCCGACCAAGGGTTGGCCATCCGCAAACTCAGAGCACAGGGGGAGAGCTGGAGAAGGGAAGCCCTAGGGGCTTCCCTGGGAGAGGTGGAGGGGGAGCTCAGGAAGGGAAAGAGGAGCCATTTTTTAGACACAATATATTATATATATATATATATATATATATATATATATATATATATATATATATATATATATTAAATATATATATAGAGGAGCCATTTTTAAGACACAATATTATATATATATATATATATATTTTATATATATATATATATATATATATATATATATATATATATATATATATATATATATATATATATATACTTTTTTTTAAACACCCCCCCATTTTATTCATAAAAGGTGCAAAATACCGAAGCCTTTACAAGTAAGCTACCAGCCTCAAGCACCCGGGCCAAAAGTATACAACCCAAAAATAAAAGAAAAGAGGGGCTATTAGAGGATAGCGCCCAGAAGGGCTCCTGACCATGCGAGCATAAGGCTCTGATCTTCCGCCACTGTCGAAGGGTCTTCTGAATAAGCTGTACTCCGGAGTACTGATGACCTTCGTACCTGGCCTTATTTCAATTCTTCCATAAGACCCAGTAGCTGCCGCTGCAATGATCTGATGGCCGTAGAAAGCGAAGGCCCAGCATACCAGGAGATCGTTGAAGCACCCACTCCTCTGGTTCTTCCCACACCGATGTGAGAGGGCCCTCCAAACCTGAATTGCGAGCTCCCTGACAGAAGATATGATCAATGGATTCACTCTTGTGCTCCGAGCAACAAGTACATGTGGACGCAAGGCTAAACCCGATGGTGTTTAGGGTGTCGTCGGTAGGCAATTTCTTGCGAAAGGCTCTCTAGAGAAGGAAATACCAATTTTTTGGGATACAGGTATGCCAAAATGCGGCGATGATAGATACAGGCATCCCCACGCCACGTACCGCGCTTCTAGCTGACTTTACCAAAAAATATCCAGAAGGTTCGGCCAACCACCTCAGCGCATCAGGCTCATCATCCAATTTAAGGTTATTACTGCGGATGCGCTCTTCAGCCTCAGCCCCGGCCCACTCTCTGATCTGGCGCCAATTCCATTCATTACTAGTGAAGTCCCACAGGTCCTTGATCCTGCTGTTCCCTAGAGCATCCATACGATTGTTGAGCACGGTATCTCCCGCCCAACGTTCCACGAAAGCCTAGTATTCGCCATTACCCAGTTGGAGTTTTATCACCGGTTCGACGAAGGATCTCCCTACGAGAATCCGCCGCCAGGCGATAGATGATCGATAATTGGAGATGGCCTGTGTCGGGTGAATATGCTTGAAGTACCTGGATTTCATAAATTTGGCCCATAAATTCGGACTCATGCGAAGCTTCTACCACAGCTTCATAGAGAAGGCATCTACAATGTGGGATAGTTTAGAGAAGCCCAGACCTCCTTGTTCTGTGGGCCTAGCCATAGAATCCCAACTGGCCTAGTGATGTTTGTCGTGCCTGTCGCTGTGACCCCAAACGAAATCGCTAAAGATGCTTTCTAGCGAGTCTAGAACTTTCTTGGGAGGGAAGCAGGCAGCAAGGGTATATATAGGGACAGAGGTGAGCACGTGCTTGATGAGAATCATCTTGCCACCCGCAGATAAGGTAGCGTTATGCCACCCCTCAAGTTTTTTCCTGATCTTGGTAATCAGCTCATCAAGTATGGCGGCGTTAGATCTCCCGTACAAGAGGGGGCACCCCAGGTATTTGAAAGAGGGTTGTTCGACAGAGAATGAGGTGATATTGGATAGGTTGATAGCATGCTCTCTCTTGATATTGTGGTGGGCGTATATGACGCTCTTAGCGGTGTTGACCTTTTGACTGGAGCATCTGGAGTATTTTATGAGCGAGTTGTGGACCACCTCCACCGACCGAGCATCCGCAGAGGAGAAGATAAGAATGTCTCAGCATAGGCCAGATGGGTAATGATAGGACACCCGCTGACCGTGTAAAAATATTAGAAGTTCGGGGTTGTTCAGCTGTCTGATCAGAGCATCGACTGCTATGATAAAGACGGTGGACGATAAGGGGTCTCCTTGTCTGACACCGCGGCTGGATTTGAAGAAGCCTTCCGGTTGGCCGTTGATCACCATAGAGAACCATGAGTTGCTAATCGATCTCCAAACGATATTGGTCTATATTTTCGAGAATTCGAATACCTAAAAACCCAGATCATGAATTGCCAGTCAAGTCTATCATACGCTTTCTCCATGTCCAATTTGATGGCGATGTTCCCCCACTTCCTGGGAGTTTCATGCATGTAATTAACTCGTGAGCCAGCATGATATTATCCTGAATGTTTCTGCCCTTGACGAAGCCACTCTGCTCCTCAGAGATAATCTTGGGAACAATATCTGACATGCGCGATGCGATTATTTTAGAGATGATCTTGTTGGTGAATGTGCAGAGGCTGATGGGACGAAAGTCCCGAAAAGTCTCTGGGTTCTCTTTTTTAGGGATAAGGATTAGGTTAGCGCTCGAAATGGATCTAGGGTAAGTCGCTCCTTGGAAGAATGCCGTAACCGTCTCATGAATATCTTTTTTGATGATATCCCACCAGACCCTGAAGAATATGCCCGTAAATCCGTCTGGGCCTGGCGTGCTATGACCATCAAGAGCCCAAACCGCTTCTTTCACTTCCTGTTCGGAAGGAAGAAGTTCCAGCTGGTTGTTGTCGGTGTCGTCGATAAGGTGGAGGATCTCAGCCAGGAAGGAGTTGTCTCTATGGACCGTATCTTTGGTGAACAATTTGGAGTAAAAGTTGGCAGCTTCCATTTAGATTTCCCTTTGGATTGTGAAAATTTTGCCTGAGTCGTCAGCAATCTGATGAAGGATAAGTTTCTGTCTGCGGCCGTTGACGCAAGCGTGGAAGTAGCTCGAGTTTTTGTCCGCCTCACTGTCCCATTTAAGCATCACTTTTTGTTTCCAAAAGTCAGTCTCAACCTTCATCCAAAATTTGAGGATGGCTTTGGTGAGGTTCAGAGCCGCTCTAGCCTCCAGAGATCGGTCAGTCACAACCAGAGCTTCGGCTCGAGTGACATCGTCCTCGGCAATCCGGACCGCCTGAAAAATGTCCCCGAATGCCTGTTTACTGCAAGCCGAGAGAGCCTGTCACGTGGTCTTGAGTTTTTTGGCAACACGAATTAGTGGGTCATTGGAATCCTCATTGGCCCAGGCCTCCTCAACCACGCGCTTGAACTGGGGTGAGTGGTCCAGAGGTGAAGGAAGCAGAAATTTTTTGATCCTGGCCGCTTTACTTTTCACTTCAACCAGCAGAGGGGCGTGATCAGATTCGGTGGTGTTGAGATGGTGAAGTTTGGATGAGAATCCTGTATCATACCAAAGGGCGTTAGAGAGAGCTTTATCCAGCCGGGAGTATTGCCGTCAGTCGCCTTCCTGCATGTTGCACCATATGAAGGTGCTGCCAGAGAACTGAAGGGGTTGGAGATGAGTATTGAAAATAAAGTTATTGAAATCCATCATGGCTAAGTGGGGCGGAGGTCGTCTGCCAGTTTTCTCCTCTCTGCAGGTGATAGCATTAAAATCTCCAATGCAGAGCCAAGGGGTGTTACAGTGGCTGCATTGAAGGCCTACAAGTTTGCTCCAGAGCTGCTTGCGCTATCCTATATCATAGCTGTCGTGAACGGCAGACAAGAGGGCCCGCATGGGGATAAGAGGATGTTCTACCCAGCACGAGAGAGCCTGTTTCGATTCTTGTATGACTCCGATTCTGACTGCCGACGAACAGAGAATCCAGATGTCATGTCTGCCTGCTACGGCGAGTTTAAAGCCTAACTACAACTTAATGGCCTTAATTTTCTTGGGAGGGATTTTAGGTTCTATGATGATTAGGTTATCGATCTTGTGGATTTTGTTGAGGCTAGAAAGATGCCTCATGGTTGGTTTGTTAGCCAGGCCACGAACATTCCAGGATAGGATGTCCATCATTAATATTTCTTAAAGAAAAGGTGTTTGGTCTACTTTGCTGCAGACCTGGTGCGTATGCCCGTAGACTCGGACACTTCTTTCTGATCTGATTTTTTGGCGTTGGAGTTTATCTGGATACCCAACATTTGGGCAAATTCGGAGTTGGGTTCCCTGACAGGGGAGATAGATGAGTTTGCGACGGTGTCAAGTAAATCTCCAGCAGTATCCAAGCTGGGTTCTATAGGGGAAATGAGGGGGATGTCCTCAATGCTACCGGTAGAATCTGCTGCAGACAGAGGGTATCATGCGGCAATAACCTATCGTCCCTTAAGGATCTGTTCTGGTCCTAAAATAGTAAGGACTTCGTCGATGGAAGAATCATAACTCGTTAGTTGGTTAGCTGAAGGGGTTGTGGGACTGGGGCTCGAATCCAAAGAAGACTCCCTGAGGTCCTTCTACTCTGCTTCGGGCTCCCTGAGATCCTTTGGCTCTGCTTCAGGCTCCCTGAGATCATTCGGCTCTGCCACCGAATCGGGAGGGTTGTCTGGTCCTGCGAGGAAGGCGGTCTCCAGGGCAGTTTTTGCACAACCAGAGAGAGCATTAAAACTCTTCCGTAAGATAGGAGACGGGGGCGTGTAGGGATCATCGCTCTACCAGGAGGCGCGGATGGCTCGTCCTTGCTAGCTTCAAATCTGATATGGGAGTTGGGTATGGGTAACAGAGGTGAGTGAGACTAATGATTGTGAGTCATTCTCCCACCCGTAGGGCTGTCCTTCCGACCGGATTTCCTTTTGAGCTCAGGATGGAGACGGAAGCAATGTGTTGTGAGGTGTCCTCGCAGGTGACAGTGATTACAAAATAGGATGTGGTTATCGTATACTAATTGCTGGGTGTGCGTCTGACTGCCTACCTCAATGAGTTTGTGTTTGGGAGGTTCTTTGGTGAGATCAAGCTCAACACAGATCTTGGAATAATGAGCTTTGGTAAGGTTGCTTGTTTCTACTGTCGAAGCCACGTAAGTCCCAAAGAAGTTGGCTATGCGTTTAAGAGCTGCCGGGACGAAGCAAATAAGGGAAAGGTTAGGTAGGGTCACCTTGGCCGCGACTCTAGCAGAGTCAACTTTGTTGCTGAAGTCCGGGGACCACCTGATAATCTTCATCTAGTGAGAATCAACAGTGCAAATGCCCTTGGACCATACAGAGTGGTGGTCAGTAATAGAGGATAGGTGCAACAGAATATGCCTGGGGTCTAGAGGAACCACCCGGTACACCGCAGTGAGCTTCCAACTAGCAATGACCTCCTGAACGCGACTGAGATTGGGACATCCCGAAGAGAATTTGAGCACAAAGGTGTAGGGGAATGAGTCGGACAACGATTCTATTTCCTGAGCAGAAAAGGGGACCGTTGGCAAGGAGGATGGAGAAGGATAGGGAACCTCAGGTTGGGGAAGTCCTGAAACAAAAACCCCGATGCGACCTCCCTGCCCGGTCGCAACTTATCTACGAAGAAAGGCCTCCGGTTAGTGTTGGTCGACTGAACTGCCTGGTGAAAGCCGGGGATGGGTGTCGCGGGCAGCGAAACTCCAAACGTGCGACGGAAAGTCTCCAAGGGAGGCATGATCTCAAGCAGATCATCTGGAGAGGAAGAGTTCGCCTTCTTACGGTGGGCTGTGCCACCCAAGGTGGGGGTACTAGAGGCCGCACAACTAGAGTGAGGGAAGCAAGTGGCGACACCTCCAGAGGAGGGCGCCTGAGGAGCAGATTGCGCCACCACAGGGGCGATGGCAAAAGCAGGAACCTGGACCGTACGACCAGCGGACTGCGCCATAGGGGCACCACCGGGACGGAGGAGCCCACCAGCTTGGGGGAGCGCCAGGCCTGTGCAAATCAAGGGTTACGCCAGGGCTGCGCAAGACGGTGGTGGCGCAAGGGTGGCGCAGAACACAGGTTACGCCAGAGGGGCACAACCCAAGAAGGGGACGGCTGGATCCTCTGGACAAAGAGGGCCGCCGGGTCAACCAATCGGAGAGGAGCACGAGGCTTCCCCCGCGCCTACAGAGGCATCGGGTGGGAAGAAAAAGGAGCCTGGCGCGGCAAAGTACACAGGAGCGCAACCTGGGAGAAGGGAGGGTCCACCCGGGTTGGGAGACGAGGCGCAACCTGGGATATTGGGGGGCCCCCGGGAAGGGAAAATAGGCGCAACCTGCGCCGGTCAAATGTATCCCTAGACCCGAGGGGCCCACAGATGGGACAGCACCGGCACAGGAAGACAGTTCGAGCGCGGTTCCCGTGCACGCCGCGTGGTCGACGCTAAACACTAGTAGAGGGAGGTGAACAGCTCGGAACCCGAGAAGGGAACCGGCGAGACTGCCGGGCCGCAGCCACCAGGGGGACCAGGGATGGACTGTGCCTAAAGGGGACGCCACCTGGCTAGGAGAAGCCCTGTTGTTGATTGCGCCAAAGGGGGTCAACAGCTCCAAAGGGGGCTGGATGCGCCTTTGGGGGGTACGTCCCCCAACACGGGCGAGGGTCCCTAGGGGACCAGGAGGCCACGTACGGACAGCATTCGAGGCAAATTTGAAATGGGAACTGCCGGTGGGCTGGAAGAGGTCTCAGGGACCGAGGAGAGGAGGGGGCTGCTCCGCATCGACACCTCCGAGGCTAAGGACCCGGACCGGCAGCGAGGCTCGGGGGCAGCGAGGCTCGGGGTCAGCTCCGGCACTGGGCTCCTGAGACTGAGTGGACAGAGGGGCTGGGGTGGCACCCTGTCAAACTCCAAGGGGCAGAACGGCGAACGCCGCGAGGCTGCAGCCGATGAGTGACTGCTACGCGAGGGACCAAGCTAGGGAGGAAGGTGCCCCGAGAACCAACGAGAGGCCAGCGGCTCCGGAAGGGGAAAGGGGTGGGGGTCAGCGAGGGGGGAGTCGATGGCGACGGGAAGGAGGGCAGCGTGTGAGAAGGGCGGCCGCGATCCGGCGGCAGAGGGCCTCTTCGGCGGAGAGGCCAGGAGATCGGGCCAGAGGAGGACGGGAGGGTGGCATGGTCGAGGGGGGAACGGGGGAGTGCGGGCCCGCGGCGGCGGAGGGGGTACCATGACGGGGAAGAAGCGGAGGGGAGGGCTGGAGGATCGGGCTCATCTCGAGAATTCTTTATAGATATATATATATATATATATATATATATATATATATATATATATATATATATATATATATATATATATAGGCCCACATATATATATTTTATATAGGCCCATATATATATGGGCCTATGTATATGGGCCCATATATATAGGCCCATATATATATAATTTTTATTTTTTTTGCCCACACATATATATATATATATATATATATATATATATATATATATATATATATATATATATATATTTGGATGAACAGAGTTTTATTCAATGTAGAAAAGAGTACAAAAAGCTCTAAGTGTGCCTACATTTGATAGTAGCCTTCTCCACTTGTCTGTGAACTTCATTAATCAACATAAGAGTAGAACAGCCCGAGTTTTCATATCTATTCTTGTTTCTATTCTTCCAAAGAACCCAGATCACCGCTGCAGCAACAATCGCCTTCTTGTGCTTGTTCTTCTTTCTCCACCAGTCGCGCAGTCGCTCGAGGAGAGTCCTTCCTCTGTCCCGAACCTTGTATACTGAATGAATAGCTCCCCACACACCCCTAGCCAGTTCTTCTTTATGCAGAATGTGTTCCAAAGTCTCATTATCATTGTTGAGGTAGCAATGACACTTCGAAGCAAGACTGAAACCCAGACGTGCGATGTTATCATCCGTAAGAAGTTTATTGTGCAAAGTCCTCCAGAGAAGCACTGTCCATTTGATCGGGATACAGGTGCTCCAGATATGAACAAAGTCTGGCAATAAAGGCCGCTGAATCCTTGCAATGTCCCATGCCGAAGCCACAGTGAACTTCCTGGCTTGAATTCTCCAACTCCAGTTGTCTTCGTTCGGGTACATGTTGTGTTGTGCCATATCTCTACCCCCGATAAGTCTCTTCCAAACATAGGAGGCATTAGAGGTTATACGAACATCAATAGGAGAGGCAGTAGAGCAGTACTTCACCTTAAAGAATGATGTCCAAAGACTACTTTGTGTCATGAACTTCCACCATAGTTTAATGGTGAAAGCATGCATCATGTCCTCTAATCTTTTGATTCCAAGGCCTCCTTCTTGTTTAGTTCTAGCAATACGGTCCCATCCTAGCCACGTTCTCTTAGCCAGACCGTCCTGAGCTCCCCAAAAGAAACTGGTAAACATGCTTTCCATTCGACGAAGAACCGCTAGAGGCGGATTACATGCTGCTAAAGTGTATACTGGAATGGATGTCAATACCGCCTTTATCAACACAAGCTTTCCGCCTGGAGATAGGATTTTGTTATGCCAACCTTCTAATTTAATCCTGATGCGGTTGAGAAGCTCTTCGTACATTCCCCTATTGCGTTGCCCGGCCATGAGAGGACATCCGAGATATGTAAATGGTGGCACACCAATCTAGAAACCTGTTCTATCAACCAGCTCCGTGCCCCTCTCGCTCAGAATATTCTTTGAGATATAAACAGAAGATTTGTCCTTGTTGATAAGTTGCCCCGAGATAGCCTCATAAGTAGACAAAAGATCGGTAATCTTAGATATCGAACGGAGATCCCCAGCCGAGAATAGAAGGAGGTCATCCGCATATGCCAAATTAGTGATCGCAGGACAACCACGAGGTGACGAAAAGGATAAGAACCCTTCAGTATCAGTCAACTTCTTCAGGCTACGCGATAAAACTTCTGCCGCTATGATGAACAATGCCGGGGATAGAGGATCCCCTTGGCGAACGCCTCGAAAGGATTGGAAATATTTAGTAGATTCACTATTAATCAATGGCGCATACCACACGTTGTTCACTAGGTGTAACATCATGTCCACCCATTTGTTATGAAAGCCAAATCGACGAAGCACCTTCAAAAGAAATCTCCAATCAACCCTATCATATGCTTTCGTCATATCAAGCTTGATAGCGGCGTTTCCTCCCCTATGTTTCTTGTTCATTCTCGCCATCATTTCCTGAGCTAGCAATATGTTATCAACTATCTCTCTACCTTGAACAAAACCACTTTGTTCAGGTGAGATGAGGTTAGGAAGAAGAGGAGCAAGGCGACGAGATAGAAGCTTTGAAATAATTTTGTTCATAACCGAACACAAACTGATTGGCCTATAATCTCCAAAAGTTTTAGGGAATTTCACCTTGGGGATCAACACTAGAGAAGTGTTCGTAATCGACCGAGGAAGTGCAAACCCGTCAATAAACAATCTAATCGCCTCGACCATATCCGGACCTATGATATCCCAACAAGCAATAAAGAAGAGAGGAGTAAATCCATCTGGCCCAGGCGCACTGTGCCGATCCAACGACTTAATCGCTTCAAGAATTTCATCCGAAGTAGGGGCCGCAATCAACAAATCATTGTCTTCATCCGTCACAAGGGAGGGTATGTTCAGAAACAAGTCACTATTCTCCTGGATGTCTCCTCTTTGATAGAGTTGCGAAAAGAACTCTTTGGCATAAGCATGAATCAAGCCTTTATCTTTTAATATCATCCCATCTTCCGTAGTAATAGAGTAGATTTGAAGAGATCTTTTGCGATTAGTAACACACCCATAAAAGTAGGCAGTATTCTTATCGCCCTCAAGATCCCATTTAATCCTTGCTTTCTGCTTCCAGTATGCTTCCTCAACGCTAACACGTTATTTAAGCATGGCAGTAGCTTTGGCCAACTGCTGATGACTCTCAACAATATTGACTTGTTCATGATGAATTTCTGCAGCTAACACAGCATCCTCCGCTTGTTTAACCTGCTGAAAAATATCACCGTAGGTAATACGGCTCTATGTAGATAGAACCTTACGGCAAGCATCAAGGCAAAGAGCCAATCTAGTAATGCCAAGTTTGTGATCAACCGATGACCAGGCTTGTTGAACCATGGGCTTAAACTCCGCATGCTTCACCCAGAAATCAAGAAATCGAAATAGTTTCTTTCCCATGGCCGAGTTAGATCTGTAAGTGATCAATAAAGGAGCATGATCTGATTCAGCTCTGTTGAGGTGTTCAACGGAAGATAAAGGAGCCCAGTTTAACCATACATTGTCGACCAAAACCCTATCCAAGCGTGATACCCGCCGACCATCACGTTTAGACTTTATCCAAGTGTAGCTGCTGCCTGTGAATGGAAGCTCAGATACCCCAGTGGCAAGGGTAAAATTGGCAAAGTCTTCAATGGACAATTGGTCAGGGACGCGACCTCCAATTTTCTCCTCCGATCGTAAAATCGCATTGAAGTCTCTTCCAATCGACCATGGACAATTGAGAGAGGGTTGCATATATGATAATTTATCCCAAAGCAGTCTTCGGCCTTCTTTAGTGTTATCCCCATGGACAACAGTCACAAATACAGAATCAGGCAGCTTGGGATAAGAAAGAGAGACCGTCAAAGCCTGTTCAAACGAATCATGCAATAATATATCACAGTTCCACTTTTCCATGACCCATATGTTACCCTTCTCATTCGAGAAAGCCTTCGAGAACCCCAACTTTAACTGGTAGCGAAGAAGTTGACTACTATCAACCTTAGGCTCAATAATGCCAATGAAAACAATCTTGTGAATCCGCACTAGGGTTTTAATTCTTTTGATAGTCATTTGGTTGGCAATACCCCTAACATTCCAGATGAGTGTATTAAGCATTAAAGGAATGGGTGGTTGTACCAATGAGTGCTTTCTTTGCTGACTGCCTAGTGACTCGGTCAGAAGGCTCGATCGCCTTCGTGGCTTTCCTCCGCTTTTGCTGAGCGGCTGCTTCTGGAGGCGTGGCGCGATGAACCTCTGCTCTTGACTCATCCGGACACCCATCGTCGGCTTCCCCGTCTTCCTCAAGGTCTTTGCGCTCGGCTTCATCCGCCCAGCTGCCTATGTGGTGGTGTGGAAGAGTAGTAAAGTTCGGAGGCAGAAAATCCTCATGAATTTCTCCCTCCTCAAGAGACAAATCTACTTCTGTGTTATGATTGGTGACATCAGCAACACCCGGCTCCTCATTAATGGCTTCAACCGCCACTTCTTCATTTGGCTCACTATCAATTGTAGCAGACGTGTTTCCATGCACGGGAGAGTGTGTGACGTGATTGATAGAAAAGGGATCATGAGGGATGGTGGGTTCAGTGGAGTTAACCACTTGAGCATTAGGAAGGCTTATATCCGGCAATGAAGGAGAACCTTTGTCAGTACCTGTGTCTTCACCTTGGGGTTGGGGAGATATATCTTGATTTAGTGTGGACGGCCCTGCTTCTGACTGCCTATTCTTATGAGTACGCTGCAGTATGGACGTGACCTTCAGTCCCTTCGATCCTGTCTTCAAGACCACCGCCTCGCCCTCAGATTGTTGCTGCGTGTCTTGTTGAATAATCTCCTTGCTTTTGTTCCTCAGTTTACAACCAGTTGCGGTGTGTCCTTGGTGATAACAGTGAGAGCAGTAAAGTGGTATATATTCATATTCTATGTTCTGGCAGAAACTTCTTCCTCTCGAGCGATTGATTCGAATACGATGTTGTAGTGGCTTGCTCGCATCGACCTCCACGAAGACACGGGCCCTACTCGGCCGAGAAAGATCAGCAGTAGCTTTATCAATCTTGAGTGGTGTACCGATAGCCGAAGTGATAGCAAATAATGCCTCCTTGGCGTATAGGTGATGAGGTAGATCAGGGAGATCCACCCAAACAGGCATGAGAGAAGATTCCACCATTGGAGAGAAGTTCGGGTCCTATTTGAAGACTCTCATCGGAGCTCGAGAGATAAACTACGTATCTTTTGACCGAAGACGGAGAAAGTCTTCCTCAACAGAAGGCCTTATGAGAATATGTTTGCGATCAATGACTCCCGCCTTGATGTCTCCTTTGAACTCAAAACCAGATAAGGCTTTGCGGATGATCTCAATAGACGGCTTACTGTGGGAGAATTTTCCCACAAGCGCAAATCGAAGGGGAGACGCCAAGGTCAATTCTTCATCATCCGAGAAAGAGATAGCCGGTGCTCCTTTGTATGTTGACACAGATCTGGTGGCCAAGCGAGGAGGGTCCTCATCCCGGCCGGAGACCGCATCGACAAAGGATTTAGCCATCCTTCAGTGATACCGGCCCGGCCAAAGGCCTAGCCGGAGTCGGAAAGAGGCTGAGATCTAGCAGGAGCTCTAGGCGCGGCGCTCTCTAGGGCAACGCGCGATATATCATTTATATATATATATATATATATATATATATATATGGGCCTATTCTCAAAATAAAAAAATAAAAATAAACATCCCAAATCCCACAACCCATAAAATCAACCCTAACTTATCAACTAAATACAAAACTTATTAAAATCAAAATTGGCCCGTCTTCAGGAACCCGGCCCAATCACCTACTGGGCCTTTTACATATATTAATAAAAAATAAAATAAAGAAAAACAGAATAAGGGGAAGGGAACCCTCGCTCTCCAGAGGGTTCCGTAGATGAAGAAGAAGGAGAGTAAGGGGAAGAGAGAGAAGAAAGAGCGGAAGAGGGAGAAAAGCAGTCGGGAGAGGCTCACCGGTGTTGGGTGGCTGGCGTAGCGGCATAGCTACTACGGGAAGGTGCGGCACGACTCGAGGAAGCGACGCTGGGTGCAGGCTCTTCGGATGTCACCACCCGTACCCACTTTTTGGGATACGAGTGCGTGTCCAAGTCCAACCTACGCCACATCATCGGCGGTAGTACACTATCTATGATAACATGGTCCACAATAAGAATAATATGCACATAACATCCACAGCTAAACTATCAAAATAATATCCAATAGTCTCAATAATAAACTAAGAAAACTGTCAAAATATTCTACTACAACTTAGATAGTCTCGAAAACAAACCCGACAACAGAAAAGTAATATAGATAAACTAGAATCCAAACTATGATCGCTAACTAATGAAAAAGCATAAGAAAGAAATTATGCTAATTCGCATCAGTGCCAGACTCAGGTACATCAGTAGCGCCAGTGTCTCCAGCGTACGCACCTGGGCCTCAGGATAGATGTCGTCATCTAGAGCTAAAAAATAGTTATCCAGTCAGGATTGGAACAAGATCACCATAACACTACTCCACATAATATAATATACAAGCATGAGAAGAAAGAGAAAATGAACTGTAAACATGATAAAATATAACGAGAAAAGATCTACTAGGACATATTAACTCTATGAAAGTATACTAAAAAGAGATGAACATCAAAGAAATATAACAACAAGAATGAAGACACGTTCCAATATTTTTTAGAATACTAATGTTCAACATGTGGTTGGGTTAAACTAGGAAATCGGACAATCAATACGTGAGGTGTATTGACTGAACAAACTCTATATGGTGATCCCCTGACCGAATAAAATCTGGGCCACACAAGGGTACCACATGTCTACTACTTGTATTCTTTCACCCGACTATCTCACAAGTATATGTCCAACACGAAAAATATTAACAACACGATAAACGAGAATCACAATAAACTAGAAGTAAGATATGAACATGTACATATGCTCTAACAACTCTAACTCTCCTGTAAAAGGAGTAATCATGATCAATCAAGAACAGTGACAACATGGAATATAAAGATGAAACAGTAAAAAATACGATATAGAGATATATGCAGTATAAAAGAAAGGCAATATAATGTCATAGTAAAACTTGCCTGATTTCCATGACAAATTATTTTCACAAGTCAAGGATGAGAGGAACTCCGACCTAGAAGCTAATCCCATATCACCATCATACCAGACCGTACATGAAAAACCATAAGTTATTTCTAAGATTCTAATTCTAAAATCATGGAATAAGTGGCTAATGGATTTCCGTATCTAATGTTAATTAGTTCTAGAATAAATCACTTTAAAACCTAATTTAACCTAATAATAATATAAATATAATATAAACAAGAAAGTTTGGCCATAATAAGTCATGTTTCCAATTTTGGAAACCATGGCATGCAAATCAAGACATACCATTGACTATCTAGTCAAACGTTATGAACCCAAGATTTTGAAAGTGCACCTTGGTAGATTTTAGTGCCACGAGTGTACTGAAATAGACCGTGCCACAAAATCATACTTTGGTCACAAGATATTGCCGTTATGGCTAACCGTGACCAAATCGGTGATTTATCGATCAAATATTAGTTCATCTTAATAAATAAAATATTAAACGAACCTCTAAAATTCTAGAAAATGTATATGTAGAATATCATCATGTTATCTTTCCAAAACTTCAAACGGATCGCGAATCGGAGTTCGGAATCTCTCGGGATCTCAAAAACCGTGCGACGTGTCGAGTTTTGGACAAACAACACTAAAATAATCCCCTAGAAATTTAAAAGCAAAATATTCATAAATAAAATATATATTCTAAAAATTACCTTGAGATGAATCCAACAAAAAATAAGCATACAAATCCGAGGTCAGGGCTCTCCGCAATCGCCTCGACAATTCGGGGAATCTCCAGGATCAACTCTCTTCAAAAACGAATAAAGAAAATAGTGTTTCTTGTTCTCAAAAATACATATATATATATATATATATATATATATATATATATATATATAAAGAGGGAGTCGGCTAGAGCATCCCAACCGTGGCTATGTTCCACGTGTTGAGATCTGGTCGGCTCTGCTCTTTTGGCCAACGGCCAGATGGCCGAGTTGCTTGACCATAGTCGGCTAAGCCGACTCTAAATTAGGAAGTTACCTAATTAAGAGCGGTCAGCTCTTAGGTCGCTGATAGGAGGGCCTGCCCGATTTGGCTAGAGAGACTGACGGGTGGGCCCCCCATTGACTGGGTATTTATTTTAAAATATTATTAAAAATTCATTTTAAGGCCAAATAAACTAAAAAAATCCTTAAAATTCCAAAAAAATCCTAAAAAATTACAGAAAATATTTTTAACCTCCTAGAACCGAAATAAAATAGTAGGTTACGAAATCACCCTAATTTACCCTATAATAAAATCCTAGAAGCTTTTAAAAAATATAAATCTTAATAACTAAATACTTAAAATATCTAAAAATATCTATAAAATAATAGAAAATTATCCAATAGCTAAAAAGTACTCATATAAGTTATCTAGGGCCATATAACCATAGGATGTCCTAACTCACCCACAAGCTTAGGCAAGACCCCTATTGACCGTGGAAGTTAATCGTGAGCTAATCAAATAAAATTAAAAACCCTAAATTAATTTCCAATCGGGGGAGGGGGCAGATGCCACATTGGAGGCGCGGGATCGAGCAAAGAATGACGCGGAGATGCTGGCTGCGGTCGATGAGAAGGTCAGAAGGGAGGGGTTCGAGAGGGCGAAGCTTCTCCAGGGATCGGCCTGAGCGCTCACCGGCGTTAGAAGATCGTAGGAAGCTGGCACAGCCATGGGGTGGCGGCTCGGGATGTTGGTGGCTGTAGATTTTCGGTCACCAGCTCGAAATCGTTGGCTAGTGGTAGTGGATGAGCGATCGGCCGGGTTCGAGGTGGTTTTTCGTGGTGGTAACGCAGGATTGGACAGGGTCATAGCAGCCACGATTACGAGGATAGGCGTCGACTCTGGTGTTTCGCTAGGAAGATGGTGACCAGAGCGAGGCACTGGACAGGGGCCACTTTGGGAGGACCACAATGTACAGAGGCAGTCACGTCGGGTCCGGAGAGACTTACGGTTTTGACGGAGATGGGATCAGCAGGCAGAAGAGACAGTACCGGAGGT
Source organism: Iris pallida (assembly GCA_029216955.1). Lineage (NCBI taxonomy): Eukaryota > Viridiplantae > Streptophyta > Magnoliopsida > Asparagales > Iridaceae > Iris > Iris pallida. The sequence continues at coordinate 16,187,054 of JANAVB010042018.1, forward strand.
GAAGGTAGAAGGGGGTCTAGTTCGACAGAAAGGCTTGTCAGTCATGGCAATTGTGCTCCGACGACAGATAGAAACGGGGAGATTAGAGTTAAGGCTAAAATTAGGGTTAGGGTTGGACAAGAGGTTTCGGATGTGGCCTGCGAGACATGAACGCAGAGATGGGTGGGTTGTAGGAATGATGGCACCTCTAGAGGGGGTGAATAGAGTGCAGCGGAGAATAATTAACAATTTTAAAAAAATAGCTCTAAGCAGGTGAAGCAATATATTGGTTTCTCTCTATGAGGACTAGTCCAGTCTCGAGTTTTGGCCCGATGTTTGAATCTACTATTTTGAATAGAGATTACACCACGTGTTTTGTACCGAAAAATGCGCCAACTTCACCACCATCATATTTTTAGCCGAAGCCCACGAACAAACTTTAACACCTTTCTGAAGAAAGCTTTTATATGCCAAGCTTGTACAACTTGAAACTTCTATTCGAAAACCACCGACACTTAGAAGAATTGAGTTGACTTGGAGATTTGAAGTTTAAAGCTTTGAGAATGGAATAGAAAGCTTAGAAATGAATAGAGAAGATGAAGATTGAATGAGTGAATAGAAATCAAAATTTCTTCTCTATTTATAGGTTTTTGTAGGACAGAGTTTGGACAGAACTCGGTACCTAACGTTCAAAAATTTAAATGTTTGAGATCTACGAGAATAGGTAAAGCTTCTGACCAGGATTGATTTGGTCTAACCAAGTTCGGTCCGAGTTCGGGCAGAACTCTGGTCGAGTTCGGTTAGCCCAATTTCAGGGCCATTTGGTTTTTGGATCTGGTTTGGTCTAGGATCAAAAACTAGAATAGGTTTGGTTTGGTTCAAGAAAGGTTTGGTTTATGATAGATTCAAGAATAGACTTCTAATTGCCAGTGATCCTGATTCACAAATATTCTAAACTCAATAAATAGAAAAATACAGAATAAATATAAAATCTCAAAGGCGATGTAATTTGCATTCTTTGTTTCTTTTTATATCGTGATCGAAGTTTAAAACACTTATCGAAATCGGTTTGACTATGTCTAAATGTGCCAACAATCTCCCCTATTTTAATAATATGACAAAACTTACGATTGATACTTAAAGAATGGTTCATCTTGAAGTGGAAGTAGACTCTTGAAGTGGAAGTAGATTTGATGCGTACAGAAGGTACGGTAGTAGCTTTTTGTCTGTCAATCAGTTGGTACAATACAATGTTCAATTCTCACCCGTAGTGTACGATCAAGTCTTATTACTCCCCCTAATAAAACATTCCGCTGAAACTATATTTGTAGAGTTTTAAACCAACATTCTTTCAAACCAAATTAGTAATACAGTGAATAAGCATTAGAAATCTTAAGAAATCTTAAGTTATAGCTAAGATGAAATAAATCAATCTTATAAATCTTATCAATCTTATAAATCTTATCAATCTTTGTAAACCCCCAATATTTTTCTA
>JANAVB010042018.1:16191027-16218527 GCA_029216955.1 Iris pallida
GATACTAGGCATTGGGTGGGGAGAACAATACCTGATGTATGGGCTTCTTTATACTTTCCTGTTTACCTTATGCGCTCCTCCGGAGACGCAGGCTCCAGGTGCCCTCTGATGTTTCCCAGAGCGTTATGGACGTAACCCTTCACAAGGTGCCCTCTAACGTTTCCCGAGCATTATGGACGTAGGCCCCTGGTACCCTCTATGGGAACTATGCCGATCCTATTTTCAGCCAGGGTTCATGCATCGAAGGATTGTATCTCAACTGCATATTCACAGTAGAATGGTTAGGAACCCGATTGCATGCATACCTTTTCCTCTTATTACATTATCATAGTTTATATGGCATGGTGTTTTCTTGTATCTTGCTATGTCCCCTGAGGACCTGGTTATCTCTCCAGGTTTAGACGATTTTCAACAAGAGTACGGAACAGCATTGGAGCTATCTTATATTGATGACGAGGCAGCGCCTTATGATCCCTAGTCTATTACTTATCTGAGATAGTTGTAGACATTATTTTACATCTCTTTTCTTTCTATTTTGCGGAGGTCAGACTTCGATCTTGTGAGACTATTTTTCATAGCTGTTTGGAGTGAGTATGTTCATCCGGCTATCTTTTGATACTCTGCTTTATTTATTTGGACTTTATTATCTTCTGTGTTGAGCTGTAATGAGATTAGATATGTTATTCTGGCCTGTGATTATTTATTTACAGCTTATGTGCATATATGAGGATTCTATATATTAGAGTATTCTTCGTATATGTGCAGCTGGCATGTTCACGTACTTGGTCCTATGTATTTTGGGACTGGGGCGTTACATGTTTTTGTGGTGGCCCATACAGTTCAAATTTAATATTGTTGGATTACATGACTGTACCCAACAAGCCTGCATATAGGAATAGGAATATCTCATCCAGAACTACTACTATCTCTTGACTTCCAATCTTTTCAAAACTTCCTTGATTATTCGATTTACTTCATATCTAATCTTTCCTAATATCAATCTATCCTTCTCGTGCCAATAGTATGAATTTACTAAGCAGACGTACTTCTGCCTTGGCCCTCACATCTGGTGAGGAGATTACTTCGGAGGGACAGAATCCTCTCATGACTCCAGCAATACCGTACCAGCCAGGTCTGTCGCAGCCTACTACGATACTGACGACGTATTACCCAGGGACTGCTGCACCTCCAAGCAGCCAGGCTGGACAGACCACTACTATACCACCGAGAGGGAATGTACCATTGCCTTCTCCACCACCATTCCCTCAGCAGTTTCTTCCACAGTCGGGACCTCAGATGCCTCCACCACCGACTGATGGGAACCCTACTACTCAGTTTATGTATGCCATAATGTAGGCTCAGTGGCAGCAGACTGAGCTGATGAGATAGACTATAATGGCAGCTATGGCTAGACCTCCACCACCACCTTCCGTACCAGCACCGGCACCAGCTCTGCATTCCTATGAAGGCTCTATCAAGAATTTTACAGATATGAACCCCAAGGCCTTTAGTGGGACGGAGAAGCCACTGGAGGTGTCACAGTGTCTTATTAGTACTAAGAAGCTACTGAAGGCATCCCAGTTGCCAGCTCGAGATTGGATGACCGCGGTGGACCTACTGTTAGAAGACAATGCTCACCACTGGTGGAAGGCGGAAGAGAGACGATTAGGCACTGGGATCACTTGGAAGCAGTTCTATGATGCATTTTATGAGAGATTCTTCCCTATTCATGTTCGTGACGGTCTCTACGACCAGTTTCTACATTTGAAGCAAGGGAGTATGACAGTTGATGTGTATGACTCGGAGTTCAATCGCCTGAGTCGATTTGGTGTGGGATTGATTCCGACAGAGTTAGAGAAGGCGAGGAGATTTCACCAGGGGCTTGCACCAGAGCTTAAGTCTTATACGACTACTCAGTCTCGAGTCTCCCATTCAGTTGTCTTGGAAGAAGCTCGTGCTCAGGAGATTCTTCGCAAGGAACAGCAGCAGACATCGAGGCGTCATACCCCAGCAGCTACACCAGCCCGAGCTACTCAGAGTGGACCTATCAGGAGGACTACAGGACAGTTCCAACAGAGGCCCTCACCTTATTAGAAGCATGTTTGCCATTACTGCGATAAACAAGGACATATCCAGAACGACTGCAGGACTCGCCTTGGGTTATGTTTGAGATGTGGATCTAATCAGCACATGCTCAAGGATTGTCCGGAGCAACATGCAATAGTACAAGCTCGACAAAATCCGAGGCCCACAGCTCCAGCTCTCCCAGCACCACGGCCTATCGCAGGAGCACCTCGTCCACCATTGCCTCCCCAAGGCACACAGTACAACAACGCCAGAGCTCAGGGCCTGGGACAGAACTATGGGTAGGCATTCTCACTTGCTGTTGAGGATATAGAGACAGAGGCGGAAGTTATAGCAGGTATGGTTTTAGTTGCATCTTTTCCTGCTATTACATTATTTGATACTTGAGGCACTCATTCATTTATGGCCACTAGTTTTGCCACTAGACACAGCATTCCCATCACACCCTTAGCTAAGAATGTTAAAATCCTCACTGGAGGAGGAGTTGTACCTGTTAGTGGTGTTTATAGACTTTGTCCTGTAGTGATAAATGGTAGAGAGATGGTGGCACGACTTCTTGTATTCCCTATGCCGACATTTGATGTGGTTCTTGGAATGGACTGGTTGAGCCAGCATTTCGCTCTCATAGACTGCCATAGGAGCAGTATTATCTTTAGACCACCGAATGCGGCAGAGTTTGAGTTCACCAAAGAAGACGGAGAGAGTTGTGATGCACCCACATCGGGGACTCACATAATGATGCATGACACCCTTCAACACCCTATTATCACCGAGTTCGAGGATGTATTCCCCGAGGAGTTGTCAGGACTACCACCTGACCGAGATATTGAGTTTTCTATTAAGCTTATTCCCGGAGCCGAGCCTATTTCATCTCGAGTATATCGTCTGCCCCCTAAGGAGTTGGTAGAGATGAAGACGCAGATTGATGACTTATTAGATAAGGGATTTATTCGTGCCAGTACGTCACCATGGGGAGCACCCGTTCTTTTTGTACCTAAGAAAGACGGGACAGTGTGCATGTGCATTGACTATAGAGCATTGAATGCGGTGACGGTGAAGAACAAGTATCCCTTACTGCATATAGACGATCTATTTGACCAACTGAATGGAGCAAAAGTATTCTCCAAGATTGACTTATGATCGGGCTATCACCAATTGATGGTTCGGAAGAAAGATATTGCCAAGACGACCTTTCGATCGAGGTATGGACACTACGAGTTCTTGGTCATGCCTTTCGGTTTGAACAATGCTCCCGCAGTTTTCATGAATTTAATGAACAAGATCTTTCACCAATACTTGGACAAATTTGTAGTAGTCTTTATAGATGATACCTTGATTTACTCCAAGAGTCAAGAGGAGCATGAACAGCATCTACGGATAGTTTTGGGAACATTGAGGAACGAGAGACTCTTTGCGAAGCTTAGCAAGTGTGATTTCTTTCTCAAGGAGGTATCATTCCTTGGTCATATTGTTACGGGCAATGGTATATCAGTAGATCCAGAGAAGATCACAGCAGTCAAATTATGGCCCGCTCCCACATCATCTTCTGAAGTGAGAAGTTTCCTCGGTCTAGCAGGTTACTACCGACGGTTCGTAGAAGATTTCTCTCGAATAGCGGGGCCCATGACTCGATTGACTTGCAAGGATCAGGAGTTTGTATGGACAGACAAGTGTCAAGCTGCTTTCGACGAGTTGAAGAAGCGATTGACCACAGCACCGATCCTGACACTAGCATCAGGCCCAGGAGGATTTGTGATCTACAGCGACGCATCTGGGAAGGGATTAGGATGTGTATTGATGCAGCATGGTCGGGTAGTAGCATATGCATCGCGACAGTTGAGAGTGCATGAGAAAAATTATCCGACCCACGATCTAGAGCTCGCACGGTTATCTTTGCCTTGAAGCTATGGAGACACTACTTGTACGGCGAGAAGGTTGATATCTACACTGATCATAAGAGCCTCAAGTATGTGTTCACACAAAAGGAGTTGAATATGCGACATCGACGTTGGTTGGAGTTGATGAAGGATTATGAGATTGAGCTACATTATCATCCGGGCAAGGCTAATGTCATGGCAGACGCATTAAGCCGCAAGCCCGTGGCACACTTTTTGACTACACAGAAGAAATTGATTAGAGACTTGGAGCAGCTTGGTATTGAGGTAGTATTGCCTGGAGCAGACGGCGTATTAGCCAACCTTCAAGTGCAATCATCATTGGTAGAGCGTATCAAGGCAGCAATGCCCAATGATGCTAGATTTCGACGGCTGAAAGAGAGGTCTGAAGCAGGAGAGCAGACAGGTTTGAGGATCCACTCAGATGGGACATTGCGATATGGTGATCGCATTTATGTACCCAATAGAGATCTACGGTAGGAGCTGATGGCCGAGGCTCACAGTTCGACTTACTCTATTCATCCCGGAGGGACCAAGATGTATCGTGACTTACGACAGTATTATTGGTGGCATGGAATGAAGCGGGAGATAGCTCATTTTGTTGCCAAGTGATTGGTATGTCAACAAGTTAAGGCGGAGCACCAGAGGATGGCCGGATTATTGCAGCCGCTACCCATTCCCGAGTGGAAGTGGGAGCACATTACTATGGATTTCGTCACTGGTTTTCCTTGGAGTCCTAGGGGATGTGACACAGTATCGGTAATTATTGATAGACTTACGAAGTCAGCCCATTTCTTACCTTTTAGAGTGGGCCAGTCGACAGAGGTATTGGCAGAGATGTATATGGAGCAGATTGTGAGATTGTACGGTGTGCCTGTTAGTATTGTGTCGGACCGTGACTCGAGATTCACCTCGCATTTTTGGAGGAGCATGCAAGAGAGTTTGGGCACTCGATTGAAGTTTAGCACATCGTATCATCCGCAGACAGATGGCCAGTCGGAGCGTACCATTCAGACGCTAGAGGATATGTTGAGAGCGTGTATGCTTGATTTTGGCGGTTCGTGGGAGGACCATCTTCATCTTGTTAAGTTTTTCTACAACAATAGCTATCAAGCAAGCATTCAGATGGCTCCGTTTTAGGCATTGTATGGTAGGAAGTGTCGGTCTCCTGTTTGTTGGAGCGACATAGGAGAGCGACAGCTATTGGGTCCCGAGTTAGTCTTGAGCACAGTGGAGACAGTAAAGAACATTCATGACCACCTACGAGAAGTGCAGGATCGTTAGAAGCAGTGGACAGATAATCGTCGTCGACCCTTGGAGTTCAAAGAGGGTGACCATGTGTTCTTGAAGATATCCCCCACTAGAGGTAGGATTCGATTCGGAGGACATGGCAAGTTGAGTCCAAGGTACATCGGCCCTTTCGATGTCTTGGAACGTGTTGGAGAGGTTGCCTACAGATTGGTATTGCCACCGTCACTAGAGGGAGTACATGACGTATTCCATGTATCTCAGTTGAGGAGGTACGTGGCAGACAGCAATCATGTGCTTGATCACTTCGAGATCACAGTTGGACCGAGTTTGTCGTACGATAAGCAACCAGTAGGTATCCTCGATCGCCGAGTGAAGGTGTTGCGGAATCAATCTATTCCATTGGTTTGCGTGGCATGGAAGCATCACTCGCCAGGGAAGTCTACTTGGGAGCGCGAGGACGACATCCGAAACTGCTACCCCCATTTGTTCGAAGGCGAAGGTATGTCTTGCATTTATATTTCCATGTATTGCATTTGATCCCCCGACCTTAGTTTAATTTCGAGGACGAAATTTTCTTTAAGTTGGGTAGGATGTAAACTCCCAATATTTTCCTAATTATTTTAGTGCCTTAAAAATTATTTTTCTATATTATTTAGAATTTATTTGGTATGTACGTAAATATAAAGGCATGTGTGTATATAATATATGTGTGCATGTAATATTACTATTAAGTAGGAATATAAATTCTAGGATTTTTTAGAAATTATTGTAAATTCTTAGGAATTTTTTTAGCCTAGAATATAAAATTGCTTATAGTTTGGTGTATGTGTGTGTGTGTGTGTGTATATATATATATATGTATGTATTTTTTTTTAATATATATATATATTTATAATGGATGGTAAATAATAATAATAATAATAATAAAGCAACCGGCCCCACACTCAGAAAGGAGGGGGCGGCTATGCCTCTGTTTGCAACACTTTGGTGTTTGAAAAAAAAATTAAATATGTAGGGGGGAGGGACCAACCCACGTGGGGCCGGTCCACCTCACCCGACCCCCTCTCTCTTAATGCAAAGCATAGCTTTGCAAGCAACTGCTGTTGCTTTAGCCGACCCCACTGTTGGCCCATTTCATGGTCACACCCGATTTTGATAATCAACATACACTTTAGTCAATACACAAAATATAGGAAATGCTGCTAATCATTTCAGGATTCATGAAATCATATTCAACGGACGATGTACCGCATCAATCAAAGCGTCAATATCATCAAATCTTCAGAAGACTCATTTTTTATTTTATTCTGTATTTTCTATTTTATTGAGTCTAGAATTTATTCTGTAAAATCAATTGTGGTAATACTGGCTTAGGGTTAAAACTGTCCACATTCCAAAAAGTCTACCTATTTACCATTCGTATTTTCGGTTACAAATATTTCAAAAATATATTTCGAAAATAGTCTTTTAAAATGACCAAAAACATTATTGAAAACTGTTTTTGCAAATGATTTTCAAATATCTCCTGACAGAACTCGTAACCGAGTTCGGCCCGAGTTCGGTCCGAACTCTGACCGAGCTCGGTCAAAAGTTATTCAAACTTCTGTTGCCTCCAAATCAGCGAGCAACGTCTCTTTGCGAGATATTTGCATCCGAACTCTGTCCGAGTTCTGCCCGAGTTCGGTTGGAGAAAACACCTATAAATAGAGAAGAACTTTTCATTTCAAATCATTAATTCATTCCTCATTCTCTCTTCTCTACTACTCAAGTGTTTTCAAACGATCTAAGATTTTCAAATCTCACCTATACATCTCTTAGCCAAAAGCCAGTACTATCAGAGTTGATTTAGAGTCTTTTGGTTACTCAAGAGTTGTAAAGAGGTCGTTCCAAGTTTCAACAACTTTTTTTGTTGTGGAGCTGGTCGTGCGCTCGTCACCAAGCACGGTGTGTGTGTGGAGCTGGTCGTGCGCTCGTCACCAAGCACGGTGTTGTAAGAGACTGCAAGCTCTCAGTTAAAGCTTGTGCCATAGTAGATTAACATCGAGCAAGAGTACTCGAGACTGGATTAGTCCTCTCAGAGGGATACCAGTATATATCGCTGTGTTACTGAGTTTGAATTCTCTATCTCTATTTACTGTCTCTTATATATCTGCCATAGTTTAATTTTTTAATTGGTGATTATATTCCGCTGCACACACGCACTCTATTCACTCCCCCTCTAGAGGTGCTCAACGGTCCTACAATTGGTATCAGAGCAGGTTATATTCTTATATAACATACCTTAGAGAGTATATAAATATGGAAGCCGTGAAATCTATATTCAACGGTGAAGGGCAATCCACAAACAGACCTCCCCTATTTGATGGAACAAATTATACCTATTGGAAAACACGAATGACTTTCTTTCTAAAATCTCTTGACTTTGATCTTTGGTCAATAGTTATTGATGGATATAAGAAGCCAGCACCCACAGTGGTTGAAGGCATTCTTATGGAAAAGCCTCATGACAAGTACACCGATGCTAAAAAAGCAAAGGCTAGTCTTGATGCTCGAGCCATCAATGCACTATTTTGTGCAATTGACAAAACCGAGTTCAACAGAGTTTCAACCTGTAAAACGTCTCATGAAATTTGGAAACTCCTTGAGGTAACCCATGAAGGGACTTCCCAAGTGAAGGAATCTAAAACTAGTAGACTGACACAGGAGTATGAATCTTTTAAGATGAAACCCGGTGAGTCAATTACACAGATGTTTACTCGTTTCCTTGATATAAATAATCCTTTACAATCTCTTGGCAAGGATTACAGCAATCACGAGAAGATCAGAAAAGTGCTGCGGGCTCTAACAAAGAACTGGAATCCAAAAGCCACAGCAATCATTGAAGGAAACGATCTCACCACTATGACTCTGGAAACGCTGATGGGCAAACTCATGACCCATGAACTCGACTTGCAAGATTTTGAAGAAGCAACACCAAAGGAGAAAACTATTGCCTTCAAAGACCAAGAAAGAATCAACATACAACGATTCCGATGAAGAATCGTCAAGTGGTGATGAAAGAGCCCTACTTGTGAGGAACTTCAAAAAATATCTAAAGTTCACAAGCAAAAAGAAGAAAGATGTCCAAGAAAGCAACGAAGATGAAACTAAATGATTTGGATGCAAGAAATCAGGGCATATGAAGAAGGACTGTCCAACCACCAAGAAAAGCAGTCCATACGATAGATCAAGATCAAACAGAAAAGCTACATCTGGTCGAAAGTATGCTAACACAAGCATCTGGCACGAAAGCGATGCCAGTGACTCAGAAGAAGAAGACAGACCCTGCAGCAATGCAAATGTTTGTCTCATGGCATTTGAAAAGGTATCATCTAACCCTTTGTTTGATAATTTTACTTTCGATGAACTAGAGAACGCCTTTAGCGAACTACTTGAAGATCACAAAACTGTGCTCGACAAGTATAAGCAATCTCGAAAAAAGATTGAGGCACACACAACCGAGATAGCTAGACTGTCTAATCTAATTGAAGATATTAAAGAGACATCTACTACCGGTAACACGGAAGAGATAGCCAAACTTAAAGCAGACTATCATGAGGCTATCCTCAATATTGAAAAGAAAGAAAGGGACTATGTCAAAGTACAAAAGCTTTATGACATAGAGAAGAAGATGCACCTAGTAACTGAACAAAGACTCCTTGATATGACTGCTAGATACGAAGAGTCTCTTGCGTTTTCTAAAAAGTTAGAAATCAAGTTAGGCAAACAGGCAATACCTGTGACACAGCCTAAGATTAGTCCTAATACGAAGCATACACCTAGAAGGACTAATCACAAGAAAGCACAGAAGAAACACGAACACCATCATGCTTTCACTTACAGGTTCTCCAAACAAAACAAGCTTGCAAATACAGTTACTACCACTAAACTGACTTGCACATATTGTGGTACGCATGGACACATATCACAATATTGTCTTACAAAAAAGCTTGTTGACAACCATACTTTCGTCTGGAGACCGAAAGCTAATCTGTGTGGACCCTTCAGAAAATGGGTACCAAAGGATTCATCTACTTGTCTTGTAGGTGGACCCTCAACCCTCTCATGCTAAAAGTAAATAGATTCTCGATAGCAGATGTTTGCGACACATGACTGGTGATGCATCCTTATTCGCTATGCTATCGATGAAGAAAGAAGAATATGTCTCCTTCGGAAACAACTTGAGAGGTGATATAATAGGTAATGGTACTGTAGGTATTTCTCCTTATCCAATAATAAAGGATATTTTTCTAGTAGCTGAATTGAAACATAACCTATTAAGCATAAGTCATTTGGCAGATAATGGTTATGGTATCAATTTTGTGAAAGATAAATGTACCATATATGATATGTCATCTGGTGATCTCGTATATAAAGGGATTAGAGAAGACAACATTTATGTTTTCTTTTTGGAGAATACTAATAATGCAGGAAGATGCCTAGTAGCCAATCAAGATGAAAGCTGGCTATGGCACATGAGACTAGGACATGCAAACATGGATACTATCTCACGTCTGAATACAAAGAAGTCGGTAAAAGGACTACCTGAAATTCTATTCAAGAGAGATATGGTATGTGCAGACTGTGAAAAGAACAAAGCACATAGGTCTACTTTTAAATCCATCAACGCTGTAAGTACTTCGAGACCTTTGCAGTTGATTCATATGGATTTATTTGGTCCTAGTAGAGTCGCTAGTCTTGGCGGTAAGCTCTATGCTTTTGTTATTGTTGATAATTTCTCTCGATTTACTTGGGTTTACTTTTTATCAAACAAAAGTGATTCTATTTTTGAATTTCAGATATTTTGTAAAAAGGTACAAAACGAAAAAGGCTTCATGATTACTCGTATCCGAAGTGATCATGGTAGCGAATTCGAAAATTCTGACTTCAAAAAGTTTTGTGATGATAGTGGATATTACTACGAATTTTCTTGTCCTAGAACTCCCCAACAGAATGGTGTTGTGGAGCGGAAGAACCGTACTCTAAGCGAAATGGCTAGAGTCATGCTGAATCAGTATAATCTTCCTAAATACTTTTGGGCAGAAGCTGTTAGTACAGCCTGTCATGTTTTAAATAGGGTGTTAATTCGACCAATCTCGAAGAAAACACCATATGAGCTTTGGTTTGGAAGAATTCCAAACATTTCTTATTTTAAAGTTTTTGGTTGTCGCTGTTTTATCCTGAACACCAAGGATAACTTGGAAAAGTTTGACTCCAAAGCAGATGACGGGATATTTCTCGGATATGCTGCTAAGAGTAAGGGATATAGAATTTTTAATAAAAGATCTATGATTGTTAAAAAAAGTATTAATGCTACTTTTGATGAGTTGAATAATCACTGATCTAGCGAATGTGATGATGAAGATGCACCTAAAAAGACTAAGAAGAATTCTAAGAAAGATCTGACCCAAGAGGCAAGGACTGATAAAAGTTCAGAAGATGCAGGAACTGAGAAAAGCCTTGTGAAGGATATGGCCCAAAGATTTGAATCATTGAGATTCAAGCCAGATCATCCAGAAACTCTCATTATAGGTGATGTATCCAAAGGTGTGAGTACACGTTCATCTCTTAAAGATTCTAAATTAGCAGCAAGTATAGCATTTATTTTATAAATAGAACCTAAGAACGTAGAAGAAGCTTTTTCTGATGAGTTTTGGATTTCTGCCATGCAAGAGGAACTTAATCAACTTGAGAGAAACCAAGTTTGGAAACTTGTTCCTAAACCAATTGGTCAATCGATAATTGGTACCAAATGGGTGTTCCGAAATAAACTCAGTGAAGATGGACAAGTTCTACGCAACAAAGCACGTATAGTTGCACAAGGTTATAATCAAGAAGAAGGAATTGATTATGATGAGACCTATGCTCCTGTTGCTAGACTAGAAGCCATCCACATGTTTTATGCATTTGCATGTTTTAATGATTTTAAACTTTTTCAAATGGACGTGAAAAGCACATTTTTAAATGGATTTTTGAAAGAAGAGATTTTTGTGAAACAACCCCCTGGTTTTGAAGATTTTCAAAAACCTGATCACGTCTTCAAGCTTAAGAAAGCACTTTATGGACTCAAACAAGCACCTCGTGCTTGGTATGAATGCCTAAGTGCCTTCTTACTTGATAATAGATTTTCGAAAGGAAAGATTGATACTACTTTATTTATAAAATCCATGAATGATGATATACTTCTAGTGCAAATCTATGTAGATGACATTATATTTGGTTCTACTAATGAAAAACTCTGTCAAAATTTTGCCAAGTGTATGCAGGGTGAATTTGAGATGAGTATGATGGAAGAACTGAACTTCTTCCTAGGACTGCAAATCAAACAACACTCAATTGGAACATTCATCAACCAAGCAAAGTACACGAAGGACATACTGAAAAAGTATGACTTCGAGAATGTAAAGCCAATCGGGACGCCTTTGGCTACATCTACAACGCTTGATGCTGATGAAAGTGGCAAACCTGTAGATCAGCGTAAGTATCGAGGTATGATTGGTAGTTTATTATATTTAACTGCTAGTCGCCCTGATATTATGTTTAGCGTTTGCATATGTGCACGTTATCAGGCAAACCCTAAGGAATCACATCTTAGTGCTGTTAAGCGTATCTTCCGATACCTTAAAGGAACTTCTACAGTTGGCTTATGGTATCCCAAAACCAAATCCTTTGACCTTATAGGTTACTCGGATGCGAATTTTGCTGGATGCAAAGTGGACCGTAAAAGTACAAGTGGCACATGTCATTTCTTAGGAAAGGCCTTAGTCTCTTGGTTTAGCAAGAAACAAAATTCAGTAGCATTATCAACAACTGAGGCTGAGTATATCGCCGCAGGACGTTGTTGTGCTCAGATTTTGTGGATGAAGGAAACCTTAGAGGACTACAATCTGCACTACACAAATGTTTCTATTTATTGTGACAACACTAGTGCAATAAATCTGACTAAGAACCCTGTTTGTTATTCACGCACAAAACACATAGAAATTAGACATCATTTTCTTCGTGATCATCAACAACACGGGGATATTTGCCTAGAATTTAATGACACTGATCATCAACTAGCAGATATATTCACTAAACCATTGGCTGAAGACCGTATTAACATTTTGAGGCATGAGCTCGGCATTCTTGAATTCTCGGACTAATAGTGCATATGGTAATTAAAATTGAATTTATGACTTGATATTTTATTTAACGAAAATTATTTTTGGGTACAAACTTAAAAAGGGTATGTCTGTCACCACGGCTACGGTCGAAGCGAAGCGGTATTTAAGAGTTCTCCGATGAACCTCCATTAGCTGGGATAACCCCTACAGTTAACCCAGAAATAACAATCGTTATTTAATAAACAGTCAAAATTATTAAATTTCACTTTTAAACTTACCAGACTGCACTGTTTATCTCGGGAATGCAAGTGGCCGAACTCGGCCTGAACTCTGACCGAGTTCGGACCGAATTCGGACCGAGTTCGATCGGCGCTGTGGTAACTTCCAGAACCGAACAGCCGGCCCTAGTGCCTATATAATCCAACTTTTCTTCCACTTTTTCTTCACAACAAAACGTGGAAAGCCTTCCTCTCCTCCTTGAAGCCTCTCCTCCTCCATCTTAGCAAGGGTTTGACGAGTTCCATTGGGCAGTCATCTTCCTTCTCCTTCCTTTTTCTTCAAAGGTATTTTCTCTCTATTTTCTTATGGCCCCCAAGCGTCAAAGAGGAACCTCTTCCCAAGGTGCTTCCTCTTCTTCTGAATATACCCCTGCTAGTCTTTTTAGTCCAGCACGACCTAGAGATCCCGATGAGTACGATGCTACTTTGTTCCCCGACAAAGACTTTTCAGATCTCTGGTTCGACTCTTTCTCTGGTCGTCGTATTTGCTCTGGAGCTTTCGTTAATTTTACTACTTTCTTTGAATATGCTCCAATTTTTGACCAACTTGGATACCGCGATTTCTTCGAGGTCCAAGAGAGCATTTATGACAATGCCGTACGTATGTTTTACTGCAATCTGTAGGTAAAACCAAACGGCAATTTCTATTCTTGCATTGCTGGGCAAGAATTGGAATTTAGCGCCACCGACATCAGCAAATTCTTTCATATTCCTGATCTTGGTGATGCATTAGTTGACATCTACCACATTCAGTTCCCTGCTGAGATCACTCTTGCTTCCTTTAGGGAATTAACCTGTCAACCTAACCCTCCTCTCCGGAGAATTTTTGCCAAACATCTGAACCAAACATTCTATGAGCTTCATCGTATGATATTTTCTGTTCTTCTTCCGAAGAAAGACTCTACTGATGAAGTTACCATTTGGGAACTATCTGCTCTATATCACATCCACTTTGGCATCCCATTCTCCGTTCCCAAAACTATGATGTCCTGGATGCTTAACTGCAAAAATGCAGGTGGGAATCTAGTATATCCTATGCACCTTGATTCTATATTTCGACGTTTCGAGATTGATCTTGAGACGTGTGCCATCTCCTCTCCTCCTGTTGAGCTGACTCGATCTCGTCGATTTTCTGTACCACCTGGAGCTGCTCCTGCTCCAGCTGCTGATGCTGAGGTCCCTCCAGCTGATGCTCCTCCTGCTCCGGCCCCTGCCCCAGGATTCGATCAGACTTTCTACCAGCGCTTCGATGACTTTGTTGCTGTCTCTACGCAACGTCATCAGGACTCAGAGTTTCGGTACATTTCTCAGGCCCAGGTGCTGAGAAATAGTATTGCTGACCTCCACTATAGCCTGGCTTAGGATTCAGTTCATCCGGTCAACATCTTACCTCACCCTGCTTTTCCGTGTCCTCGATTTACTGATGAGGTTACCTTTCAATATTTCGACCCGACTGCAGCCTACTTCCCTCATGATCCTCCCGGTGCGGACGACCCCACGATGTGACGTGGATTCAGCTATGGGCTAGTGGATATTGATTTGATTAGTTGATGCAGTTGATGTAGTAGTTTTTTTTATTTTTCATGTCTAAACTGATTGGTTAGACATTATCAGTTGTACTTTTAGATTTCTAGTGGAAACTTCTATGTTATTTCAGTTTATTATGAGCTAGTTTATTCTATATCATTTGTTTCCATATATGTCTATGCTGGTATTATTTCTTTTTGCTTCACTTTGTCTTGTGTTTGTCTATTGTTGGCTTCACGATTTACGGGGGAGCCTGTTCATTTTACTACTTGACAAAGGGGGAGAAAAAGAGTATACCAAACTCTCAAAAACAAAATCCAAACTCTCAATTTTTTTTCAGGTACTTTGTATTTTGTTCTATTTGATATAAATATATTTTGGTATAGACTCAAGTTTGTCAATTATCAAAATGGGGGAGATTGTTGGCCCATTTCATGGTCACACCCGATTTTGATAATCAACATACACTTTAGTCAATACACAAAATATAGGAAATGCTGCTAATCATTTCAGGATTCATGAAATCATATTCAACGGACGATGTACCGCATCAATCAAAGCGTCAATATCATCAAATCTTCAGAAGACTCATTTTTTATTTTATTCTGTATTTATATTTTATTGAGTCTAGGATTTATTCTGTAAAATCAATTGTGGTAATACTGGCTTAGGATTAAAACTGTCCACATTCCAAAAAGCCTACCTATTTACCATTCATATTTTCGGTTACAAATATTTCAAAAACATATTTCGAAAATAGTCTTTCAAAATGACCAAAAACATTATTGAAAACTGTTTTTGCAAATGATTTTCAAATATTTCCTGACAGAACTCGTAACCGAGTTCGGCCCGAGTTCGGTCCGAACTCTGACCGAGTTCGGTCAAAAGTTATTCAAACTTCTGTTGCCTCCAAATCAGCGAGCAACGTCTCTTTGCGAGATATTTGCATCCGAACTCTGTCCGAGTTCTGCCAGAGTTCGGTTGGAGAAAACACCTATAAATAGAGAAGAACTTTTCATTTTAAATCATTAATTCATTCTTCATTCTCTCTTCTCTACTACTCAAGTGTTTTCAAACGATCTATGATTTTTAAATCTCACCTATACATCTCTTAGCCAAAAGCCAGTACTATCAGAGTTGATTTAGAGTCTTTTGGTTACTCAAGAGTTGTAAAGAGGTCGTTCCAAGTTTCAACAACTTTTCTTGTTGTGGAGCTGGTCGTGCGCTCGTCACCAAGCACGGTGTGTGTGGAGCTGGTCGTGCGCTCGTCACCAAGCACGATATTGTAAGAGACTGCAAGCTCTCAGTTAAAGCTTGTGCCATAGTGGATTAACATCGAGCAAGAGTACTCGAGACTGGATTAGTCCTCTCAGATGGATACCAGTATATATCGCTGTGTTACTGAGTTTGAATTCTCTATCTCTATTTACTGTCTCTTATATATCTGCCATAGTTTAATTTTTTAATTGGTGATTATATTCCGCTGCACACACGCACTCTATTCACCCCCCCTCTAGAGGTGCTCAACGGTCCTACACCCACACCCATATGAGAACTTAGCAGCTGCTATAGGGAATACCAACCCGAGCCCAACATGGATAAGAGCTCCTTCGTAAACCTATTTACATTAGTATAGCCGACAGCAGTATAAATATTTGGAGGTACAAACCGAACCCTAACCACTTCCCATATCTTCTCCACCTCGACCCCAAGGTTGCCTACCTTCCCGCGCACCCCCAGGCGCCGGACAACCACCGCGCCACCGCCAGGATCGCCGGAGCGTCGCCCCTAACCAACCCCCGTTTAGGAACTCGACAACAGGTACCACTCTTTTTCGGCTTTGATTACTTCTCGCACGTTTGATCGTTTTACGATCCGAAAGATGCTACGTGTAGGCAATATAACCCTCTTTGAGTCCCTTCAAAGGGAATCAGCTATAACCCACTGGTTTGACTAGTAACTCGATGCAAAGTCGGGTAAAACTCTGTCGAAAATAGATTCTGAAATCAGTTGCAAACCACAACTTAGAAGCCAGATTCCGCCCTGTGAGTCGACATTTTTTAGAAACTAATTGAACACGTTTGAAGACAACATAACCACGATGGAAACGTAACTGGTAGATCGGTATTTAGATTTCTGTGCAAGAATTAAATTAGTGTTAAACTTGAGTGAAAAAAACTGTTTTCGAAATAGTAAAATTCTGAAATTTTCTCCGATACGACGTACGCCCCGACAAACCAAGCGACATGGTCACGCGCTATACGTATCGAAAGGCGCGTATGGACGTTGCGGACGTGTGGGAACTGACGGAACTCAGTTTCGTCGCGTTTGTGTGATGAAATAAACGTGTATCCGTCGAGAAACCCCCGTATCGACATTTTGCAAACTTGTCCATAACTTCGTGTACAGTCGTCGGATCGAGACAAAACTTGCACCAATAGGTCTAGATCGAAATTCTGGTCCTGCATGCCAAGTTTTGATCAATTCTGAGAAGGTCGAATCGGAACCCAATTTTGGCGGGCTCGTGACCCACTCAAATGGGCAATTTTGTACACGGCTCCTCGTGACCCACTGAAACCGTAGACATATAGTTTGACGATATTAGAGACCGTAGACTTTGGCACTCGTTTCGGTGCAAAGCGGGTCCAACGACGGACATCGTTTTGACCCAAAATTATGATTTTGCCCCTGTTCCAGAAATTAACTTTTAGACAGGCATTTTCTAGGTATATCTTCTTCATCGAGATCATTTTTGATGTTTGTTTCAGCGTTTGGAGTCATCTGTGATTTGTGAGTTTTGGTGCTGACACTTGCTACTCTTTGACTTGCCACTTTGCACCACCAGGCAAGATACCTTGCCACCTTACTCTATGATTGTTATATTCTTATTTTTAGTTGTTATTTTCAACATTGTTTCGTGATATTTAAACTGTGCGTCCAAGTCACACTTGGGTGCAAGCGACTCTATCTGTCGTTCTTCTTGCTTTATTTATTCTCTTGCATTGACTTAGTCTAGTGACCACCCATTGATGTTGAGGTATTGGTATATCTTATACGGCCTTGACACTTATTGTATCATGTGATGTGAGTCACATGTAGGACACGTTTTCGCGTAGTCGGCTGGCCATCGATACGTATGGAGCGTACGACGGATAGGGGTAACTGCCAATAGAATTGCATGTTAGAAGACTTGGCGGTTACTAGAGGTACATATCAGTCATGGAGATGATGATACTAGGCATTGGGTGGGAAGAACAATACCTGACGTATGGGCTTCTTTACACTTCCCTGTTTACCTGTGCGCTCCTCCGGAGACGCAGGCTCCAGGTGCCCTCTGACGTTTCCCAGAGCGTTATGGACGTAGCCCTTCACATGGTGCCCTCTGACGTTTCCCGAGCGTTATGGACGTAGGCCCCTGGTACCCTCTATAGGAACTATACCGATCCTATTTCCAGCCAGGATTTATGCGTCGAAGGATTGTATCTCCACTGCATATTCACAGTAGAATGGTCAGGAACCCGATTGCATGCATACCTTTTCCTCTTATTATATTATCACAGTTTATATGGCATGGTGTTTTCTTGTATCTTGCTATGTCCCCTGAGGACCTGGTTATCTCTCCAAGTTTAGACGATTTTCCACAGGAGTACGGAGCGGCAGTGGAGCTATCTTATATTGATGACGAGGCAGTGCCTTATGATCCCTAGTCTATTACTTATCTGAGACAGTTGTAGACATTATTTTACATCTCTTTTCTTTCTATTTTGCGGAGGTCAGACTCCGATCTTGTGAGACTATTTTTCATAGCTGTTTGGAGTGAGTATGCTCATCCGGCTATCTTTTGATACTCTGCTTTATTTATTTAGAATTTATTATCTTCTGTGTTGAGCTGTGATGAGATTAGATATGTTATTTTGGCCTGTGATTATTTATTTACAGCTTATGTGCATATATGAGGATTCCATATATTGGAGTATTTTTCGTATATGTGCAGCTGGCATGTTCACGTACTTGGTCCTATGTATTTTGGGACTGGGCGTTACAATCTTAATCCCCCATTTTGTTATAATAGCAAAATAGTATTGTAATAATAAACCAGAAAGCATAATAGAAGACATGCATGGAATAATAGAAATACTAGCATAAACTGAAAAGAGTTTTGCATACATCACAAAAAAATCATAACGGATAATGCTTGAAAGAAGCATTTATCACTAATACATGCATTGTAGGTCCTAAAAATCAAGTTGCACCCACCAAAGAAGTCATGAAAATCAAATTGGGCATCCTTTAAGTGAACTGTGCAGGAGACAGATTATGCAACAACTCGATTGCGCAGGCTGAACTGTGCACTCATCCAAGTGCGCAAGCTGACGTGGCCCTGTCATCATTACCTGATAGAGAATCAGATCTTCTGACAACTGACAGCACGGAGAACGAGGAAACTGTTCGTTTATTGTGCAGCACAGCGCTCGAGGACAGCTGTACATGCAGCGCAATTGGCCAGACTCTTTGCAGTGCAGTCCATCCTAGCGTAATTTGAAGCCAGCGCAATTCAGGTAGCGCACTCTATCAAGACAACTGACAAAGTACACGTGGCCTTCATGCCATCAATAACTCTCTACGTGGTAACCGTCTGTACACGATCATACGCATTTCAATCAAATAATGCCATGTGTCCAATACAGTTGGCCCACGATCAAATAACTGCCAGCGCAGTCTGATGTCTGCGCGGTCCAATGCATGCGCAATCCATCTTGCGCAATCCAGAATAACTAAAAAGTAGTTATTTCTAGAACTCTATAAATAGAGTTTCATGTCCTTCCTAGAAGGGATCACATATACATCAGAAATTATCACCAGAGATCAGGAGTTCTTACCAAAGTGCTGCTGCAATCTTCAGAGGCTACCGTCTTCAAAGTTTACATCGTCCAAGGGATAAAGCGATCGTCATTCAGACCGGATTCATATAGTTATACTTTCCCAGAATTCTTGTAATCTTCTTACAAAGTTTGTTGAAATAAAGATCAACTTTTATTTTTGCAAACAAAATGGCGACTCTGCTGGAGACGACTTTCTCCTCCGACGAGGAAGTGACAACTCAATGTGACGTTGCGTCTATCGGAAAGACGCAGAAGACGCTAGTTGTAAAGGTCAACCAGACGGCCTACGAGACGATGATCAACTCCAGGACCACCCCTCGCACTGCAACAACTTCTGCCACGAGCAAAGATCACCCAGTGTGGGTCTCCAAGACTGTTGCGCAGTCCACTGCTTCTGTTGCTCAGCCTGCTGCACAGTCTACTGCCTCTGTTTCCAAGACTGTTGTCTCTGTTGTGCAGTCTACTACTACTGCCCATACGAAGTGTTCTACTTCCCTTGCCAGTGCATAACCTACTTTATATGCTGCTCTGTCAAAGTACAAGACTCCCATTCCTCTGGCGTAGTTGGCTGCAACTCTTTCTGCGCAATCCACCACTCCAGCAACCAGAGTGCAACACAAACACTCTAGCAACAAGACTCCTGCTGCGCAAGTTGCTGAGACTGTGGCCAAGAGAACTTCTGCTAGAGTTATTCATGTGCAACCTGCCAGTGCGCCAACAACTACTCCAACTCATGCACAAACTGCGCCAGCGCAGTCTAAGAGAGACAGCCCTTTGGCTAAACTCTCCTCTTCCCATAACAAGGGGAAAAGCTCTGCTCCTCTTCTCAAGCACCCTGTTGCTTATGCGCAATCCACTAAGGGTAGTCTTTTGACTATTCCTCCTCCTCCCCAGAACAAAGAAAAAGGCCCGTTGGTCTTTTCTCAAACTTCTTCGTTCCATGACTTGGAAGACAACAGAGGGAAACGCTCTTTAGCTAACCCTTCTTCACAAAAGAAAAGAAAAGACCCTTTGGTCTTTTCTCAGTCTTCTTTAGTTTTTACCGTAGAATATCAATCTGAACGTGCCTCGGTACCAATCAGTACAAGAACTATCTCTCATAAGGGTTCTTCTTTCCTCATTGTCAAAGGGAAGTGTACTGATCAGAGAGGTATTCTGCCTACTCCGGTAGCAGAATTCCAAGATCTCCCAACTCTCAAGATATCCCGTTCAAGACAGGAAAAATTGCTGGTATCTCAGACAGAAATCCCTGGGGGTGAGTTTGTTGATCTAAGAACTTATTTCAATCGACCAACTTCGGTGAAACGCAAATAGCCAATGCCGAAGACCAACCAGTATCAGAAGCAAACTTTCAGGATCAAAAATCCAGACACCTATGCCAATGAAATGAGTACTTCCCTGTAGACTCAGGGGACAAGACATTTGAAGAACCGGAACCATATTCTGAATGTTATCAAAGAACATATCCCTCGAACCTCTTCTCGTCCCGTCACTGTTCCTGATCTCCGAGAACACCTCAAGCAAAAACGGAATAACGTCTCAATATCTCCAGTACAATCACTTGGACACCATTGTAATCACAAAGTTGTCATCAAGTGTTGTTGTCAAACAACAAGACGATCTGTTTTCGATCGTATGAACTTTTCAAACTCTGAACCTATGTCAGAAAATGAAAACGAAGTTTTGTACGCTTCTGTCAACGTGACTTCCAGAGACACTGGGGGTAGGAAGTGCTCCAAGCACGGCAAGCCTCGCAAGCCAAGCCAGCGGTATTTGGATCTACTCCAAGAATCTTCTGAATGAGTATTTCAACATACCAGATCCCGAAGCCAAGACACAATCGGTCAAAGGAATCTTCAAGATCCTTTCGTTCATCTTCCTCTTTCTCACTCAGGAGATGATTCTTTCTCCGACTATGATGCATACAGCGAATGTTCGGAACATACAGTGTCCTCCACTGTACCTAGAGAAGTGACAGCTTATGTTGTCACTGAAGACCTCGATGCTTCCAGTTCAGCTAGTCAAGAATAACGGATAGCTGCGCTAGAAGACAAGTTGAAGACCATGGCCGAAATGGTCGTAAGTATGCATTCTTTCATTATTGCCCAGCATACGGTACCACCGACCGTACCTCCTAAAAATCCTAAAATCATAGCATCGTCGGTGCCTGTCAATGCAGGACTGGGGGTAGCATCTCCTCAAGTACCTCCTGTACAGATCCAACCTACACCCAGTAAGTCAGGTGCTGGGGGTAGTACTTACCACGCTGTTCTTCCCCCTAACACTGTGATTCGGCCTGCTCCTTCTATATCAGTGGACGATGCCAATGAAGCTGTCAAACTACTACGTACTCAGTTCGAGGCCTTCAAAGAGAAGGACAACTTACGGAGGTTGGGGATCAAACAACCCTACCCAGTTGAATGGAAGGAAGTCCCATTTCCTCCAAAGTCCAAGATTCCAACAATCTCGTTGTTTGATGGCAGCACCTCTCCTAGTCAGTTCATTAACCACTTTGAGGTTATGACTGTCCAAATTTAGCCAAATAACGCTCTTCTTACCAGAGTATTCGCTGGCTGTTTAGCCGGCGTAGCATACGATTGGTACAAAAGCTTGCCTGATGACGAGGATGTTGAAGAAAGTCCTGAAACAGATCCTTGGGCTCAACGAATGGATACCCAATGGGAACTCCGATTCGAACAAAGGGAACCTCCTACTGAAGATCAATTAGTTCAAATTAATGTATGAGAGAGTGGGTCACCTCGTCCAATATTCATCAGCAAGAACCTTCCAGAGGCAGATAAGCAAGAATTAATTCTTCTTATTCAAGAATACATTGACGTCTTTGCCTGGAGCTATGAAGACATGCCAGGTCTAGATCCCAAAGTTGCTACTCACAAATTGAACATTCTGCCAAATGCAAAATCGGTCAAACAGCAACAACGGTGCTTCAAGCCAGAAATGATGGATGCAATCGACGATGAAGTCAAGAAGCTTATCGCTTGTGGCTTTATCCAAGAAGAACAGCATCCTGATTGGGTAGCCAATGTCATCCCAGTTCTAAAGAAAATCGACAAAGTTTGAGTCTGCATCGACTTTCGGGATCTTAATGAAGCATATCCAAAAGATGAATTTTCTCTCCCTATCATGGACGTTATGATCGACAACACCTGTGGGTTCGAAAGAATATCTTTCATGGATGGATTCTCCCAATACAATCAGATTCAGATGAATCCTGAAGACGAAAAACATACTTCTTTTCGTACTCCTCGCGGAGTCTACTGCTATACTGTCATGCCATTTGGTCTCAAGAACGCTGGTGCAATTTACCAACGAGCCATGAGTACCATATTTTGAAATCATCTGCGCAAGACTGTCGAATGCTACGTCGACGATATTGCTGCCAAAAGTCGTCTAAAGGAAGATCACATCCAAGACTTGAGAACTGTCTTCAACCTTATGCGCCAACATCAACTCAAAATGAATCCCAACAAGTCATTCTTGGGTGTCTCTAGTGACAAATTTCTCGGCTTCGTCATTACCTCTAAGGGTATACACGTGGATCCCAAGAAAATCAAAGCCATTCAAGAGATGCGTCCTCCATGCAACCTAAAAGAGCTACGAGGATTCCAAGGTCGACTTGCATACATCAGGAGATTCATTTCAAATATGTCTGGACGCTGCAGACCATTTGCTCAACTAATGAAGAAGGGTGTATCTTTTATTTAGACTGAAGAATGTCAACGAGCATTTGACGACATAAAACGATATCTCATGAATCCACCAGTCTTGGTGCCACCAATCTCTGGCATACCATTCTTAATGTATGTCCGTGCTATGGACCATTCATTGGGTGCTTTACTTGCCTAAAAGAACAAAGAAGGCCACAAACAAGCTATCTATTATCTCAGTTATACTATGATTGGTGCTGAACATCGTTATAGTCCGGTCGAAAAGGAATGCCAAGATCTTATGTTTGTTATTCAAAAGACTCGACATTATATTATTGGCCAAACTATTCATGTCATATCCCGAGTTAATCCTCTTCGGGTACTGATGAAGAAGCCTAGCACACTCAATTTTCGGCTGGCTACATGAGCCATTCTGCTAGCCCAATATGACATGGTATATGTTCCTCAAAAGTCTGTCAAAGGTCAATCACTGGCGGATTTCTTAGCAGCTCATACAGTTCCAGAGACATCCAAATTCTATGATGAAATTCCAGACGAGACATTGGAATCTAATACAATCTCCGAAGAATTTCCTACTTGGCGTCTATTCTTTGATGGTACATCCAGGATTGGACCCAATGGAGCCATTGTCGCAGGAGTTGGAGTTGTCCTTGTTTCTCCAGATGGTTCCGCTATTCAAAGAGCATATTCCTTAGATGAGCCTTGCTCCAACAACGTGGCAGAGTACAATGCTCTACTCATTGGTCTTCAGCTAGCCAAACAACTAGACGTCGAGTATCTTGAAGTCTATGGTGACTCTAAGTTGGTTGTTAACCAGGTTAGAGGGACTTATGAAGTTCGCCATCAAGATCTAGTGCCTTACTTTGAAGCGGCAATCAACATGGCTACATCATTTAAAGCCTTCTTCATTGAATATGTACGACGAGCTTGCAATACTGAAGCTGACGCTTTGTCCAATCTTGCAGCAATTTTAGCCATCCCTATCAAAAGATAGCAGGTGGTGGTTATCTCTAATCGGGAACTGTTCTGCATCAAAAACAATCGTAATATTGAATTCAGTAATCTTACTGAAGTCAATATTATCAGTGAAGATTGGAGAACTCCTTTCATCGACTTCGTGGTCCATGACATACTCCCTGAAGATCCCAAGGAGGCTACGAGTATTCGTCGGCGGTCTCTGCGATTCTACTACAATCAGACCACCAAAACTCTCTATCGACGAACTTATGACGGCCTACTCTTGCGCTATCTTGCTGGTGATGAAGCAAAGCAAGTATTACGTGAAGCTCACGACGGTGTTTGCGGAGCACACCAATCCAGTCCTAAATTGCAGGATCACATCCGACGCATGGGTTACTAGTGGCCCTCTATGGTATCTGATGCCACTGAGTATGCAAGGAAATGTTGAGCTTGTCAAATCCATGCAGATTTTATTCATCAACCGTCGGAATTCCTTCATCCGACTGCTGCTTCCTGGCCTTTTGAAGCTTAGGGCATGGACATCATCGGTCCTATCAATCCTCCTTCTTCTAGAGGACATCGGTTCATACTAGCAATAATCGACTATTTCTCCAAATGGGTCGAAGCTATACCATTGGCTGAAGTCAAGACCAGCAGCGTCATCAACTTCGTCAAACACCACGTCATCTATAGATTTGGTGCACCTTGAAGAATTATCCACGATAACGGACCTCAATTCATTAGCCAAAAATTTACAAGGTTCTGTGACGATCATCGGATTGACAACGTCGCTTCGACAGCCTACAATCCTGCTGCTAATGGCTTAGCTGAAGCTTTCAACAAGACTATCATCAAGCTCCTCAAGAAGTTTATGTCTACTAACAAACAAAACTGGAGTGAAAAGCTTGGAGAATGTCTTTGTGCCTACCGTACTACGGTCCGCAACCCTACAGGCTGTACACCCTTCTCTTTGGTGTACGGCTGTAAAGCAGTTCTACCCCTGGAACTCCAAATTCTGTCTTTGAGGATTGCTATCGCCAACGAACTCACGACAGAGAACAACGATCTTCTCCGACTTCAAGAATTTGAGGCGCTCGAACATAAGCGGTTATTGGCTCAACAGCATATTGAGTTATACCAAGCCCGCATCTCAAAGACTTTCAACCGCAAAGTTAAAGTCAGAGCCTTTCAGAAAGGAGAGCTCGTTCTAACAGTCAGGCGTCCTATGACTATGACTCACTCGAGCAAGGGCAAATTCGATACAAAGTGGGAAGGGCCTTACATTGTGAGCAAAGTCTTCTCAAATGGAGCCTATCAACTCACAGAGCTAGACCGTCGAGTTGCAATGATGCCTATCAATGGCACGTTCCTAAAAAAGTATTATGTATAAATGTAAAAGACATTGCTTGTAATCATCTGACAAGTTCATAAATAAAATTCAATTTTATTTTATCTTGAATGATAGTACATAATATCAAGGAAGATCACTATCATCCTTCTCAAAATTGGGACGCGGGCCACTACCGTCCTTATTAAAGACATGATCAGCAAAAGAGTCGAGAACATTCTTGCTGGAATCCACCAGGAACTTGCAAGCAACCATCCTCATGGCTTCTTCTTCTTCAGTCTTCCCTGGTTCAAGAAGGAAGTCCAAGATTGTTGACACAAAGTCACAGTCAACCAAATATCGATAACATTGACTAAATAATACTTGTAATAATTCAATATGACACACGACGACTACATCCAGCTCAAGTCCGACGACAGCTCAGTTTTTGCAATGCAAGTCATTCTTGAGTCTGTATTTTATAAATTTATTGAGTCTAGACTGATGTAAGTTGAGTTGTGCTGAGCTCTTGAGACTTAACCTATAACCTACCCAAAATCCATAAGCTCCACACATCCAAATAAGCCCATTGGACCTTAAGACCTATTCTGTGCTCTGGAGACAGAGTTCGGGCCGAACTCTGCCTTCACACAGAGTTCGGGCCGAACTCTGTCCCCTAAAAATCAGTACCCTAATTTTTAGAGTTGGCTGGTTGCTAGTTGTCCAACGGCCAAATATTTGAAAATTCTTACCAGAATTCTGGCCGAATTCTGCCTACTAGTATCCTATAAATAGGCCATGAATTCTCTCATTTTCATTCATCCAATCTTCTCTTCTCTTCTCTCTAAAGCTCAATACAAGCCATACCCTTCTTCACCTACAAGCCACAAGCTCCCTAAGCCTCAAGTGCTCAGCATTTTTTAGTTAGGAGTTTTATGCAAGAGTTCAAGAAGTCGCTTGGAAAATTCCAAGCATCGCCATTGCGATCCTTTGTAAGAAGTTGACGTGCTCTTCTGAAGAAAAGGCATGGGGTGTAACTACTATTTCACAAATAGTGGATTTAATCCTGAGCTAGAGTTCTCAGGCCTGGACTAGTCCTCCACGAGGAAAACCAGGTTAAAATCGGCTGTGTTTGCGTATGCTTTCTTGTTCCTTATTTATTTCCGTATTTACTCTGATTAATTTTAGCTTGTAAAAGAGTTTA
Organism: Iris pallida; assembly: GCA_029216955.1. Lineage (NCBI taxonomy): Eukaryota > Viridiplantae > Streptophyta > Magnoliopsida > Asparagales > Iridaceae > Iris > Iris pallida. The sequence continues at coordinate 16,217,272 of JANAVB010042018.1, forward strand.
ATTTTTTAATTGGCTATTATCGCTATAAACTCTATTCACCCCCCTCTAGAGTTGCCATCTGTTCTTCAATTGGTATCAGAGCTCTGTTCTCTTAACAAGGACTAACATCCTAGAGCTGATCCATGGCAACCACACAATCCTTGATTTCCAATCACGGTGAAGGGCAGTCTACTCATAGGCCTCCCCTATTTGATGGAACTAACTACACATATTGGAAAACAAGGATGATCTTTTATCTCAAGTCGCTAGACTTTGACCTGTGGACTATCGTCACTGAAGGTTACAAAAAGCCCGCCAGAATAGTTGTCAATGGTGATCTCGTTGAAAAATCACATGATAAATATTCTGACGAGGAGAAGAAACAGGCAAGTCTAGACGCGAGAGCTACTAATGCTTTATTCTGTGCTATAGACAGGAATGAGTTCAACAGGCTCTCTACATGCACCACTTCTCAAGAAGTATGGAGACTTCTAGAAGTTACGCATGAAGGAACCACCCAAGTCAAGGAATCAAAGATAAGCCGTCTCACTCAAGAATATGAGGCTTTCAAGATGAAGCCAAACGAGACGATCACGCAAATGTTCACAAGATTCCTCGACATCATCAATCCCCTATCTTCGCTCATCAAACAATATTCAAATTACGAGAAGATTCCAAAACTACTTAGGGGACTCCCAAAGATTTGGAACCCCAAGGTGACAGCCATCATAGAAGGAAATGATCTCACAACCATGTCCATGTAGACCTTGATGGGAAAGCTGATGACTCATGAGCTTGACCTCAAGGACTTCGAAGAGCCTGCTCCTAAGGCTAAGGAGATCGCACTCAAAGCTCACCGACGGAGGGCTGACCCCGAAGAGACGGATGACGAGAACTTAGAAGGTGATGATCAAGCTCACCTTGTCCGCAACTTCAAGAAATTTTTTCGCTTCAACCAAAGAAAGAAGGAGCCACAAGAAGACGACGAAGAAGAGCCAACCTGCTACGGTTGAAAAAAGACAGGACACGTCCAAAAAGACTGTCCATTCTTAAAGAAGAGCAACCGCTATGAGAAACCTTACAAGAAGACTTCCTCAAAGACATATGCCAACATGAGCATTTGGCATGAAAGCAAAGCTAGTGACTCCGAGGAATAAAAGGATTCTCCTCAAGATACTACAAATGTGTGCCTAATGGCAACATCCGACAAGGTATCAAACGAAACTCTTGATGACTTCACTTTTGACGAACTTGGCGATGCTTTTACCGATTTACTT